>CM062820.1:1687867386-1688347441 GCA_031772625.1 Pinus tabuliformis
TTTAGAGTTTAATGCTTTCATGTCAATCTTTTCATTTCCCTTCTTCTTTGCGTAGTCGCAAGTGACACGCAACTAATATAAATCTATATGCAGGAAATATCTAAAGGAAAAAGGGAAAAGCGCCAATCAGACAGCAGAGAGAAGATGCCTCCACAAATGGATGCCGCATGCAGCAGGACCGCGGGATTCCAGACTATAAGCCAAAACGGCACTGATGAAATTAGACTATCCAGGACTCAGAGTCAAAGGCGCAACAAAGTAGCGTGTTCACAAAAGATCCTGAACCTCAGACTTGTCTAAAGCAGAGAAAGAAGCGCATGAGAAGGAAGACGCTCCAGAAAAGCCTAGAACAAAAAGCGGAAACAATTCTCGAAACAGGGGATTGTCCATACAGCGCGACTCCTAACCCACTCAGTCATTTGCATGACCGGAAACCGGAATAGCAACAACAAAATCAGTTCGAGAAAAACCTGGGTTGTGCTAAGTATACACGCGGCGAATACACCCAGCTAGAGAAAGGTTTTCAAAAATATCTTCTGGTCTGTCAGAAGGAAGTGCCAGCTCTTGTTATTTCCACTTTTATCTCCTGAACGAAAGAAGAAGGCGGCCAGCCGACTGTTCCCAGGAAAACGTTGCGCTGTTGACAGCACTAAAGAGAATATACAGAAACGGTCAGAAATTAGATTTAAAGTTTTAGAAATAAATTTGCTTTTAGTAAAGGGCAGTCATTTGAAGCCGATTCCCTAATTTCATGTAATTAAGATTAATTAGTTAGTAGTATTTAACCCTTCTCATGGCATTTGGAGAAGGGTCCGGAAATCTGTCAAAAAACTTGTCCTCAGAACATGCACTTCTGCACCCTCAGAGGAGGTTTTTGATGAATGGATGGATCGAGATTTATTTATGTTTGCATTTTAATGTCTGTTACTGATGTTGCACTTCTGTACTCTTAGCAGATATTAGAACAAGTAGAAATAAATCATTATTGCTTGAAGTTTATTAGTGAAATCAGTCATAAATGGTACTTTTATCTCTTGACTAAATTCTGCTAGTATCCCTAAAGTAATATACAGCTGAGTTCTTTATATGTCACTGTATGAATGTCTGTATTACCATTTGGCACTTCTGTATGGTGGGGTCATTTATTTATGCTTGACATATAGAAAACTGATTATGCGATATACTGTTCACAACTACTCTGCCTAACTTCTTATGCAAAATGGTTTATCTTTACCGATTTATATTCTGATAACAGTTGAATGATCTTTATTACCAGCTGTTGTTTGAAATCTTTCTAGATCGCATAACAAAAGAAAACACCCCGAGTTAGCGTAGACTAGATGTACTGTTTCTCTTCATTAGATTACATTAGCATAGAGTTAGTTTAGCAGTTAGAATTAAGACTAGTTTAGAGAAACCTTTAGATTAATACCATCAAACTCTACACACACACGCACACCCTTCACATTGGGAAACTGGTCCCATTACCCCCAGTCGGACCCGCTACTCCAAACGGGCAAGGAGCCGCCAACCAGGTTCCGGACCGGGTGGGTATCCCCCTTGTTGTCGACCTGACTTCGGGGCCCTCAACACGATGTCACCTGAAAAGATCTTATGTGAAACTATATGAGACAAAACCCTTTCAATTCGATGCATTCTTACACTAATTGAGACAAGAGAAAACAATCAATGCAACAAACAAGCAACTGAAAGTAAGATGACTCTTCACTAATTTTCTTTTCAAAACAAAATAATTAAAATTATTTCCACTCCCTACTCTTCCTATTAGATGCACTTCAACTAGTCCTTTTAACAGTAAAAGAAATTCATTTTATTTCAAATGCTCATGATGATGCAATCCTAGCTTTCAATGATTCTACTTAACGTAACATATCAATTAAACAAACTAGAATGATGTATTTTCTTCAATGGAATGCTAAAATGAATCTTTCACATAAACATTTGAATGACAATTTTCAAACAACCAAACATCAATCATATGGAAATCATCAATCATTTCAATGACAATTTTCAAACAACCAAACATCAATCATATTTTCAAACCAAATATGAAAATATTCAATCAAAACAAACCGAGAAGTGTAATCTATGCTAAGAAAAGAGATGTTCAAGAGGAGGAGAGCAAATGAAATTTTTTCACTCGTTCAGTTGAAAACAAAGCTATATAGATGCAGGGACTAAAACATGAAAGGCATGAAGCAACAAATCACCAACTCGATTTGATGAGAAAATAATCAAATGAATGGACAATGACCTAGATGCGCTAGGAACAATAACCATCCAAAAACTCAAAAATTCAAGTAATACAATCTCAAACCAATCAAGAAAAAGAATCAGGCTAACAAGGCATTCTAGCCAGGGAGAATAAAGGAAAATAAGCCAAGAAACACAATCTATGAGGACAAGACACACTGGCAATGATTTAGGAGAAACCTTGATTTTAACCTACAGGAATTGTTGTGACTGTATAACTAGCAACAAGCACCATAAGGGGCTATGGCACGATTGTTCAAGAGGAACTCATGATGGTCGGTGCTACTGTTAGGAAAATAATAGCGTTGATTGAGGGATTCAAAGAAAAAGTAAAATTTCCACAAACCAAAACAAGACTTGTCACTCTAAATTCAAGAATCAAAGCGGTAGATAATGTAAAGTATAGATTAGAAAAGAGAAAGAGTGATACGAGAAATGTCGTCAAAAATCATGAAATGAAAAACAATCCAATGGGAGGGATGGTTCCCTACTCGACTCACCAATTTGTCGAGTAGTAATATTCTCTCTGCAGATAGAGACAGTCCCTCTAGCCCTGGGGAGACAGTCTAGCCACAAACAAGACAATCTGACATAAGTTCCCTTAGATTGAGAATGGATAAGATCCTACCTCTTGTACCACTTATCCTTGTTTGATGAAGTCCTTGTGTCTTTGCTCCAGCGATCATCTCCTTAATGTCAATCAACCACCTGAAACAAATAGACAGGAAACCAGAGCACACATGATAGCATACAATAGATTCAAACTACTTAAGAGTATAAGGAATCTTCAGCTACCAAATAACAAGATAGGAAATAATATATTAGTTGTATTATTATGATAAAAAGGAAAGTACAACCTTCACCTTAGCATTGCAGGTTTCCTTCGATGTGTCTAGGTTCTAGAACCACTGCTAGCATCTCATGATACACCTCAAATAATGGGCATTCAAGGCTTCTTCCTCTTTGCTCCAAACCAAAAAAACTATAAACTTATTCTCCCTTTAGAAGCACAAACTAGAAGGTTAAGGCTCTCAAGAGTTGTTTTGGCTATCAAGATTTTGCAGATTATTCCATCCCTTTCATTAGTTAGGTGAGTTTGGAAAATGAGGAGTTTATATAGCTTGAGAGAGGGGACATGGATCCTATTATGATGGGAGAGTTATTATCCCTTTTGGTTTGTTCCATTTTAATAGGGGAAAGGAGCCCAAACAATCTCTCTCGACTCTATCTCGACTAACCATTTAGTAGATTTCTGTTCATGAAGCTTCTAGACCTGGAAGCTTCGACTCCATTTTTCAAAACTTTCCAAAATAGGATCGGTGTGGGTAATGGATGGATACCAACACTGAACGGCGCTAGGCTTAGTGTTAAACTCTTCCAATCGGCACAGGGAAGAAACTGAGGGATAACACCACCCTTTAAAATTGAGTTTGAAGGAATATTCTCTCGAATTTATGTAAGAGGGAAATGTTCTGCAGATGAAGAGTGATGTAAAGACATATTCTTCATGATAGGAAAACACATGAAGGTCACTGTGGAGGTCCTCCAATATTGAGGAACGGGGAGTACAGGGTCAGTGACAAAATGTTGTGTAAAATGAGGTACCCAAGCAAATAATGTGTTATAATAATGTAAGGATGATAAATAAATGTGGCATAGTTAATAAATAAAGTGGTTAATGCACATTATGCAAGGTACCATAAGTAGTTAAGAAATAATGTGATAAGCCCATGGTATTGGATGTATGGAGACACCCATGGTATTGTATGTATGAAGACTATATAGAGGCTAGAGTCTCTCCATTGAGATATGATAGGTATTTTTGTATTGACAAGCATATGGTTTGTGGAGTGTTCTCCTTTCTCTAGGATGGATAGATGCACGTGCATGGTACTAGTGGACTACTCTTTTGAATAGATCTTATTATTTGTGTTCTTCTCATGTTTCAAGGAAAAAGCATGCTTAAGGGAGGTGGAATGTTGTATACCTAGGTGGGATAATTTGAGGTATAGAGGGAGGTACCCAACGGAATACTATGTTATAATAATGTAAATATGTTAAACAAATGGGCCATAGTGTTATATACATTTTTGGGCACTACAACCCCAATCATATATGTCCATAAACCAAGGGATTATGAGTCCCTAAAAGTGTTGTTTCATACCCTAAAGGAACAAGGTCAGCTGATTACATCATCTCCCAGAAGTTCTCCATAGAAAACTGCTCCAAACTGGTCAAGATTGGACCATACAAGTTGCTCAGTGCTAAGTGTGCGATGCATCTCATCAGCCCAGTGTAAAAGGTGTGATGCATACTTGAAATCCCTTTTGTAGGGTGCGATGGGCAAGAATGGGCAAATGGAATAGACAATTTGCGAGGTGGATGATCATGGAATATTCCAGAAGCTTCTCCTATGACACTTGCCTCTCTTGAATTCACCCAGGGATGAGTAAGATATCATCAATCTCCAAGTGGAATCAAGAGCTATCAGAGAGAAGACACTAATCAAAATCCCAGAAGCCGACTCACCTCCCTGCAATCATCTATATATGGATCCCTCATCCCAGAGGTCGAGAAGCTCAATCTCCAAGTGGAATCAAGAGCTATCAGAGAGAAGACACTAATCAAAATCCCAGAAGCCGACTCACATCCCTGCAATTATCTATATATGGATCCCTCATCCCAGAGATCCAGAAGCTGGAATTTTGTATCTTGTAAGGAAGTGATGTTGGTTTCCTGGTGGAATATCATAGTGTTGGGTGATCTAAGCTTTTCATGAGGTGAAGAAGGGCTTTCATGCTGGGAGGATGACGTTGGGTCAGATCAATGGGTCATAATCCTCTCTTCTAATCTTTATATCAATAAAGCTATTCAAGTTTTCCTCTACATTCTTGTATATCTGATAGTATATGCATTTGTGTGGTCAATATATATATCTGGTCCTATATTGCTTATGATTGTAGATCTCTGCACTTTGAAGGTATTATGCTGCTTTGACTTTATAGGTACTCTTTGAAGTAGAGTGGTCAAGGGAGAAGCAGCAAATACCTGTCGGTGATGAGAAGGAACAAGCAAAGAATTGAGCGAAAGACTGAGGTTCGTATTCTTTGATCCTCGCCTATCTACTTCTCATAAAGGAAAATAAAAGTAACTTTAATCTATTTGTTTCTAAGATAGCTACCCGTCTTAGTGGGACTAGTAGCTCTGCATAGACACTATATTTCCCGATAACAAAATGGCGACTCCACTGGGGAGCGAATAGCTTGTTTGCTTGCTTATACTTGTTTGCTTTATAAACTTACATATGGATCCTAAAGTTAAGCCAGCTAGCCTTCAAACTGCATTTGATATGCAAGCGCAAAGTAGATGAATGCTGCTTTAGTCTATCTTCGGGTTTTGTTTATAAACTGAACAATCGATTTGCAAACATCCTAATTGCCCTAGTTGTGGCTCTAGTAACCTCATTAGATCAGCCCCTGTGATTTCTATTTACTGACTATCATTAGCTCGACCTAAATCCTTGAACTAAGATGCAAACTGTGACCAAGAACCAAGTTGAAGTCTCGTCCCTAGATGTTATAGACATTTTTGTGCCTTGAAACTCCAAGCATGAAATGTCCATAAACCAAGGGCTCCTAAGTCCCTAAAAGTGTTGCTCTAACCCCTAAAGGAACAAGGTCAACAAATTACAGCTTCTTCCAGAAGTTCTCCACCAGAAACTGCTCAGAATAAGTCAAAACAGGATCATTTCAGCTGCTCCACTGGCTAGGTGCATTGCATAGCACCTAAACACACTAGCTGGGTGCGTTGCAACGCACCTAAATGCACTATGAGGGTGTGTTGGGCGAGAAATGACAAATGGCAGTGTCATTCCGCAAGGTGGAGAGACAATGGAAGCTTCCAGAATCTTCTCCTATGACACTTGCCTCATTGAATTCGACAAAGGATGAGTAAGAGGCCTTCAGTCTCCAAGTGGAAGCAAGAACTGACAGAGAGAAGACACTAATCAAATCACAAGCTGACTCATCCTCCTTACATACATCTATATATGGATCCCTCATCCTAGAGATCCAGAGGTTGGAATTTTGCACATTGTAAGGAATTGCTGTTGGTTTTGAGACAAATATCAGAGTATTGGGTGATTTATGCTTTGTTGGAGGTGAAGAGGGGCTTCTTTGCTGGGAGGTTGATGCTGGGTCAGGAATCATCGGTTGTAACTCCTCCTGGATCTTCTTGTTTATCAATAAAAACTATTTGAGTTTTTCCTCCATGCTTTTGTATCATTGATGCTTGTTACATTTGTATGGTTAACTTAAATCTGATCCTAAGTTGTTTATTAATATAGATCCATGTCTCTGTATAGTGTTCTTCTTCTGTGATCTTACAGGTACTTGGTGAAGCTGGGCAAGTAAGGGAGCAGGTAGCTGGAAGCTGTCGAAGAAGAGAGGGATTGGATCAAAGGATTAGCGCAAGACACAGGTCGGTTCTTTCTATCCCCCTTTATCTATAGTTCATAAAGGAAATACAAAAGTAGTTTTCTCTGTTTGTTTCTAAGGCACCTGTCACACCTTAGTGGGATAGAGCAGTTCTAAATAGACACTTTTCTCGGTAACAAAATGGCGACTCCACTGGGGACGATTGTCTAATTAGTTTGTTTGTGTATCTCTTTGTTGTTTGTTTCATAAACTTATAAGTAGCATTTGAACTGCATTTGCCATAACAAATGCAAAGTAGACATCTGCTGCTTCAATCCATTCACTGGATTTGTTTATGATTTGAACAGCTGATTCACAAATGATCTGATTGCCCTTGTGATAGCTCTTAGACCCTCCTTAGATCTACCCCTGATTGTGCATTACTGATTGCTTTTACTCGGCCAAAAACCAAAGACTAAACTGCAAACTGTGACCCAGAACCCGGACAGATTCTCGTTTCTGGCCCAGCGCAGGTACTGTTAAGAGTTCCTGCATTTCAGCGCACTTCCTGAAAGGGCAACCTGCGCTGCAATCCAGTTTCTCTGTGTTACAGGTGCGCTGATCAGACTAGCCCTGTGCAGCTGAGGTTCTTGTGCTTCATTCTTTCCAGTTCTGTCTCTGAATTTTGCAGCCTGTGATCAGTATATGTCTGTTTAAAACCCCTTTTCCTTGTTGTTATTCCGCCTCCTTTGTACAAAAGAACTGTAGATGTTTTTGTGTGTTTGTTGAGTCATTTACAGTTTTCCATTGCAAAAGTAGAATAGTCGTACCGTTGTCCTTTGATTTAGATCTGTCGCAAGTGTCGATTTCGATCATAGGAGAAAGTTTGATTACTGTTGATGGTTGATTATACTTTTACTATTGCCTTTGGTCTGAATTTGTGATTTTCTAGTGTCAAAAACGAGTATTCATTTCAAAATCGTAAAGTGTTGTAATCATCTCTATCTTTTGATTTCGAAAAGAAGCTTGTTTGTGTTTGTTGCTTAAAAGCAAATTCAGATTTGTACATCAACTTTCTTTTTAGCATCAATATTAAGAAAGTCGAAAACAAATACATGCATGTGCATTTGCATATAGACAGTCTGTTTGGCTTGATTTAGGAAAGTGCATTTACAGTGTGCTCTTTGCTCTTTGTGAAAAGATTGTGTCTTTCTTTTCCTCTAGTAGCTAGGATTTTCATTGCACAAAAGAGATAAAAGTTTGTTTATCATCTTTAGATTACATTTTAGGAATTACATCTACATCTCGTGGTGAACCCAAAAGGCAAACTTCATAAGCAAGATCAACTTAAAATAAATTCAATGAATCTAACAACGCTTTGGAACTTAACGCACAACATTTAGAGGTCTAGGCTAGAGACGTATTCCGGTGTCGTAAAGCCTGGTAACTATTGTCCTCACTGATGGTTGGGTGATTCCTCCACTTTGAGACGATAAGTGCCAGTACGGACTTGTGCTCCCACGTACCGTCGAGTATATTTTGGGAGACCCCTATAGGCTTAAATCTTTTATCCTTAGGAAGCCGTGTCTGCCGCCCTATCGATCGCAATGCACTGAACACAGCATTCGGGAAGATTGACTGCCGTACCGTAAAAAGTATTCTGCAGTTTTGCGATTGGTTTGGTACTCCATCTACCTAGATCTCCAGAGCAGTCCCTTTCGTTCCTTTTCAGACTCCTTAACGGAAAAGGTCCATCTGAGCACTTGTCACTTCAGGCTCATTAAAAATCGAAGGAGACTAGAGTCATCTTTTGTTTTTTCTCAACTCTTAAAAACTGAAAAAACAAGTTGTGTCAAAGCGTATAAAAATATATTTTAAACGGAATATTCATTACCCTTTCCTACGTTGATCTTGGGTTGAGAAAATGGAGTCTACCAACCAAGGAATTCCCCTTGGAGGAAATCCTAGTCCCTTCTCGTTTTGGGGAGATGTTGGTGTGCCCCATATGGCCACATTGTCGCTTCCAGGACTGACAATTGGTTTGCCTGTATGGCTCTTCTCAACCTCTGTCGTTCAGAACACCACTATTCCTGAACAATCGAATCAGCAATTAGACGAGTCCATAATTGCCCACCAACCTTCTACTTCCTCTAATTCTTCCTCTACTCCTTCCTCTTCGCTTCATGGGGTTGGTAAAGCCAAAAGTCAAGTTCCTAAGGAGAAGAAGGAAAAGAAGAAGAAAGAGAAGAAGAAGAAGGAGCCAAAGGCGAATGGGGGAAAACGAGTGTCGTCTAACAAAAATCCACACACTGCACCGACCAGGCCTAAATCGCCATGTGTCATTTGCGAAGGAGACCACTTTCACAGAGATTGTCCTTGCATCCCTCGGATATTAAGGGACTGGTCTCCTCGTTTGCACAACCCGGTGTCGTTAACCTCTGATGATCATGTTGAAAGAACATCGTCAACTAGTGAAAGTGAAGCCCCAGGACAAAAAGGAAAATATAGATTTCCTTGTAAACTGTGTGAAGGCAATCATGCCGTTCACCGTTGTCCCTTCTTAGACGAAGCTAAAAGAGTTTTGGATGATCGTCTGGTTTCACCATTACGACTTCCTCCTGGATATAAAAAACTCTTGCCGAGTCCATCACTAGTTGAAAATCCGGCTGGCCCGCTCAGGTGGTCAGCTGAAGCACCTATCATTGAAGATAAACCATCTGGATCCATACCAGACGAAAGTCAAAAGGTTGAGGTGGCAGTTGACCCGGTCTTGCCTCCAGAGGTTTCATCTTCAGATGATACAATCATTGAAGAGAACAAGGATGACACCATCCAAATTCTTTTCATAAGCACAGACTCCAACGAACATGGGGGCAATTTATCCGTTCCTTTACTGCAGGAAGGAAGTTCGTCAGAGTCGTACCCGGCCGTCTATTCGGTCCCACCTCCAAGCAACCTAGTTGTCTCCTTCGACTGGAATCAACTAGGCAGACCCCGTTTACTAGCTAGTGTACCATTCCGAATTATCGTTCAAATATATAGAATGGTTATGGCTGGTACCATCATAGATGAGGGGGCTTCTGTGAGTATCCTTTCCTCAACTGCTTGGAAAGCGCTTGGTTCACCATTGCTTTTGCCTGAGATGAGAAATCTGACAGGCTTTGATAAAGGAACCAGTCGACCGTTAGGGATCCTTCCCGATGTGTCCATAACATTGGGAGGGAAAACCGTTCACATGAACATAATGGTAGTTCAAGGACCCCTAGATTACAATCTACTCCTTGGACAAGACTATATTTATTACATGAGAGCCATTGTCTCATCACTCTTTAGAGTAATGTGTTTTTCGCACGAAGGAAGAGTGGTCAAGCTTGTGGACCAGATTTCATTTCCCGGATCACGCATAGCAAATAGTCATATACCATCCCTGAATGGTCTTTTCACGCAAGAAATGTCTCAATCTCTAGTCCGTCCTCCCGATGAGCGTGAGTAATTCGGAGGGACATGACTGAAACCCAGGGGGCATGCAACCTGGTCTGCTTCGGCAGGAAAACTTCGGGTATAGGATAGGTTTCCGCGGGAGAATATGACTAGTCTGTACCCCCGTCCGTGATTGGAAGAGGGGGTTATTCTAGAACAATATTCTCTTGTCAAAGTTATGTGAGTTGGCGAGCGCCGCCACTCACCTTTGTTTATCTCGGTAGACATCGCCGAAGAAGTGTTTTGTTTACACCGTGAATAGAACAATCTTTGGGTAACCTGTAAGAGGTATACCCTTCCTGATAAAACAAATGTTTTGTTAGCTCGAATAAAGGGTGACCTTGAAACTTTGTTTTATACCTGGGGGCATGCAAGCCTTTTGGCATGCAAGCGAAGAGCGACTATTTATTTTTTTAAATTTTTAGGACCTCTAACCCTTTAAACCCGTAGGATTGGTCGTTTCCTAACTTGCATAAAGAAAGGATGTGGGGCAAAACTCTAAAAATTGCCGTTTTATATGAGACATTCTTATCATACAACTGGATTAATCGAGCAGTGTTGCCACGAGGTTCAAGCTTGTTAAAAAATAAACCCGCACCGAGCAAATGTTTCCACCCGCGTTTAAGCTCGTTAAAAAATGAACTATTCCCCGGCAAATAACCACCGTGAATGTAGTACTTCAGCCATTAAAGCCTTGGTCGTGTTTGCACCGTCACCTCCACTTTTTCATTGGCCGATCATTCACCTCCACTTGATTGTTTACCCATTTTGAGGAACAGCTGCGAAGAGTGATTTCACTAGCCATCCTTGTGACACTGCCGTGATTGGAAAATTCCAAACCTTACCTGGAATCAGCTGCTACCCGTTTCATCACTCGTTCCTCAAAATACGTGTCTCCTTTAAGCTCTTTTCAACTGACTCGTAAAATATGAAAAGATTGCCGAGCCATTGGCCTCTCCAGCTTGTTAAAGGGACAAGAAGTGCTATCCCTCCTCTAGATTTTAATCTTTTTGGACCTGAGGGATTATTACACAAAAAGATCGAGCGCTTGTTTTGTTCGGCTCGTTAAAACTATCGAAAATTCATCCCTTCTGTATTGTTTTATACTTTTTCGGACTTAAGGGATTAGATGACGAAAAAGGAATTTTGGAGTTACCTTTACGTACCTTTTCAGACTCTCTAAAAATGAAAAGGACCAAGTTATCTTTGTCGTTAAACTCGTTAAAAATACTAATAGCGACAAACTTGTCTTTAGACGAGAACGAGTTTCACTATCGCTAGGCTCGTTAAAACATAGCGATGGGTTTGCCCGAAGGGAAAATTATAGAACAAACATATGTTATCCTCCTCAAGCTTGACAAAAATAAAGAGGTACTGGTTAGCAATGACTGGGGAAAAATTGGGAAGAAAACTCAAAGAATCTTTATTGGTAACAAGTCGCTCTTGAACATGACCCTTCCACTCCGTCTTCGAGTCGGGTTGGGTTGTTTCATTCACCGGTCACATCGCCATGGTCACACCATACCATCCAAATTTGGGGTTAATGCTACCAATCCATCACATCAGTGTCGCTGACATGTTCAAGAGAAGTCATCCAGAGAAGCCACCTGTGTCCCACCCACTACCATACATTATACTCCATTCTTTCATGACCGCCACCCTGAACCGTATATCATCAGATTGTTTTCACCTCCATCAAAATCATTTGCTCCATTCCGTGTCATTGATGTGGGATTCATTAAGGCCCTCCTTTGACGGATCACTTCTTGTCGACATCAGCTCATTATCCAAGAAGGTTGTCTAGGAACACCCCATTCAGTACTTTGAATCTTGCATGCCTTAATGGCAAGTTTCTCACTTCCGGCGACAGGTTTATATCAATGGCCTTCGACCGAAAGATTTTGCGTGGTGTTCGACGCCAAGTCCTTTATTCACACCACGTGAATTGTACTGTAGTACCTTGAGGGTCATTATCATTATCGGTGATTCCTCTCGCGCTTGTTCACAGTTTACATCATTGACTGGTAATCAAGCGATGTCTTTCCATGTTCGACTTCAGAACATTTCTCACATGGATCGACTTGTACTTCGAGTGAAGATCAGACGAGATTGAAGACCCCGGATCTAGTTTCATTCATCCGGGCTGCGATATATATTCAGGAAAATAAAGACATTAAATGTACAACATTGCAGCACAGATAATCATCCTACCAAAAGGATGGTGGCTCTATTAGAATCATCAGTCTACAATCAGACGATTTTCTGTCCTATGTACATGAAAATGAATTTATAAAGCTAAGCATGGGAATGCCCGCCTCAGCTAGATCATGAAAAACAGTATGAAGATAATGTATTGTATTGTATCTTATTACAGGTCTCCTCCCAGCATTGAAAGAACTTCGGATCCTCATAATAAAGCATTTCACCCGATTAACGGCCTCATACTTTAGGGGAAACTGTTATAGACATTTTTGTGCCTTGCAACTCCAAGCATGAAATGTCCATAAACCAAGGGTTCCTAAGTCCCTAAAAGTGTTGCTCTAACCCCTAAAGGAACAAGGTCAACAAATTACAGCTTCTCCCAGAAGTTCTCCACCAGAAACTGCTCAGAATAAGTCAAAACAGGATCATTTCAGCTGCTCCACTGGCTAGGTGCGTTGCATAGCACCTAAACACACTAGCTGGGTGCGTTGCAACACACCTAAATGCACTATGAGGGTGTGTTGGGCGAGAAATGACAAATGGCAGTGTCATTCCGCGAGGTGGAGAGACAATGGAAGCTTCCAGAATCTTCTCCTATGACACTTGCCTCACTGAATTCGACAAAGGATGAGTAAGAGGCCTTCAGTCTCCAAGTGGAAGCAAGAACTGACAAAGAGAAGACACTAATCAAATCACAAGCTGACTCATCCTCCTTACATACATCTATATATGGATCCCTCATCCCAGAGATCCAGAGGCTGGAATTTTGCACATTGTAAGGAATTGCTGTTGGTTTTGAGACAAATATCAGAGTATTGGGTGATTTATGCTTTGTTGGAGGTGAAGAGGGGCTTCTTTGCTGGGAGGTTGATGCTGGGTCAGGAATCATCGGTTGTAACTCCTCCTGGATCTTCTTGTTTATCAATAAAAACTATTTGAGTTTTTCCTCCATGCTTTTGTATCATTGATGCTTGTTACATTTGTATGGTTAACTTAAATCTGATCCTAAGTTGTTTATGAATATAGATCCATGTCTTTGTATAGTGTTCTTCTTCTGTGATCTTACAGGTACTTGGTGAAGCTAGGCAAGTAAGGGAGTAGGTAGCTGGAAGCTGTCGAAGAAGAGAGGGATTGGATCAAAGGATTAGCGCAAGACACAGGTTGGTTCTTTCTATCCCCCTCTATCTATAGTTCATAAAGGAAATACAAAAGTAGTTTTCTCTATTTGTTTCTAAGGCAGCTGTCACACCTTAGTGGGATAGAGCAGTTCTAAATAGACACTTTTCCCGGTAACAAAATGGCGACTCCACTGGGGACAATTGTCTAATTAGTTTGTTTGTGTATCTCTTTGTTGTTTGTTTCATAAACTTATAAGTAGCATTCGAACTACATTTGCCATAACAAATGCAAAGTAGACATCTGCTGCTTCAATCCATTCACTGGATTTGTTTATGATTTGAACAGCTGATTCACAAATGATCTAATTACCCTTATGATAGCTCTTAGACCCTCCTTATATCTACCCCTGATTGTGCATTACTGATTGCTTTTACTCGGCCAAAAACCAAAGACTAAACTGCAAACTGTGACCCAGAACCCGGACAGATTCTCGTTTCTGGCCCAGCACAGGTACTGTTAAGAGTTCCTGCATTTCAGCGCACTTCCCGAAAGGGGCAACCTGCGCTGCAATCTAGTTTCTCTATGTTACAGGTGCGCTGATCAGACTAGCCCTGTGCAGCTGAGGTTCTTGTGCTTCATTCTTTCCAGTTCTGTCTCTGAATTTTGCTGCCTGTGATCAGTATATGTCTGTTTAAAACCCCTTTTCCTTGCTGTTATTCCGCCTCCTTTGTACAAAAGAATTGTAGATGTTTTTGTGTATTTGTTGAGTCATTTACAGTTTTCCATTGCAAAAGTAGAATAGTCGTACTGTCGTCCTTTGATTTAGATCTGTCGCAAGTGTCGATTTCGATCATAGGAGAAAGTTTGATTGCTGTTGATGGTCGATTATACTTTTACTATTGCCTTTGGTCTAAATTTGTGATTTTCTAGTGTCAAAAACGAGTATTCATTTCAAAATTGTAAAGTGTCGTAATCATCTCTATCTTTTGATTTCGAAAAGAAGCTTGTTTGTGTTTGTCGCTTGAAAGCAAATTCAGATTTGTACATCAACTTTCTTTTTAGCATCAATATTAAGAAAGTCGAAAACAAATACATGCATGTGCATTTGCATATAGACAGTATGTTTGGCTTGATTTAGGAAATTACATTTACAGTGTGCTCTTTGCTCTTTGTGAAAAGATTGTGTCTTTCTTTTCCTCTAGTAGCTAGGATTTTCATTGCACAAAAGAGATAAAAGTTTGTTTATCATCTTTAGATTGCATTTTAGGAATTACATCTACATCTCGTGGTGAACCCAAAAGGCAAACTTCATAAGAAAGATCAACTTAAAATAAATTCAATGAATCTAACAACGCTTTGGAACTTAACGCACAACATTTAGAGGTCTAGGCTAGAGACGTATTCCGGCGTCATAAAGCCTGGTAACTGTTGTCCTCACTGATGGTTGGGTGATTCCTCCACTTTGAGATGATAAGTGCCAGTACGGACTTGTGCTCCCACGTACCATCGAGTATATTTTGGGAGACCCCTATAGGCTTAAATCCTTTATCCTTAGGAAGCCGTGTCTGCCGCCCTATCGATCGCAATGCACTGAACACATCATTCGGGAAGATTGACTGTTGTACCGTAAAAAGTATTCTGCAGTTTTGCGATTGGTTTGGTACTCCCTCTACCTAGATCTCCAGAGCAGTCCCTTTCTTTCCTTTTCAGACTCCTTAACGGAAAAGGTCCATCTGAGCACTTGTCACTTCAGGCTCATTAAAAATCGAAGGAGACTAGAGTAATCTTTTTTTTTTTCTCGACTCTTAAAAACTGAAAAAACAAGTTGTGTCAAAGCGTATAACAATTTATTTTAAATGGAATATTCATTACCCTTTCCTACGTTGATCTTGGGTTGAGAAAATGGAGTCTACCAACCAAGGAATTCCCCTTGGAGGAAATCCTAGTCCCTTCTCCTCTTGGGGAGATGTTGGTGTGCCCCATATGGCCACATTGTCGCTTCCAGGACTGACAATTGGTTTGCCTGTATGGCTCTTCTCAACCTCTGTCGTTCAGAACACCACTATTCCTGAACAATCGAATCAACAATTAGAAGAGTTCACTCTCTTCAGCTTTATTCAAGAGTTTTGTTGTCTATGATCAGTATACCACTGTGGAAACTCCCTTCCTTTTCATGATTCTGCCTCCATAGTACAACGAATTGTGAATGTTTTTATGTATTGTGCACCATTTACAGTTCTCTTTTACAAAAAGTAGCATAATCAAACTGTCATCTTTTGATTTGGAAGTGTCGCAAGTGTTGTTTTCAGTCAAAGAAAAGAATTCTATTGTTCTTTATGGTCGATTATATAGTTACTCTTGTATTTGATTTGAATTAGTAGTTTTTCAAGTGTCGAAAGCAGTTTTCAATTCAAAGTCGCAAAGTGTCGTCATTATCTTCCTTTCTTTTTTGAACTGAAATTTGTTAGTACTATTGCTTTGAAAAGATAATTCAGATTTGTACTTAGCATTCTTCTTGTCATTCACACATTAAGAAGGCTGAAAAAAATACATGCATTTGCATTTGCATTTAGACTGCTAGTTGGTTTGATTTAGGACAGTGCATCTAGTGTGTGCTCTCTGCTCTATGTTGAAAGAATATCATCTCTATTTCTTTAGTAGCTAGGATTTTCATTGAAAAAAGAAGATCAAACGATTGTTTATCATCTTATATTGCATTTTAGGAATTGTATATCTACATCACGCGGTGAACCTGAAAGGAAAATTTCTTAAGAAAGATCAAATGTAAAATAAATTCAATGAACATAAAAACGCTTTGGAACCTAATGCACAACATTTAGAAGTCTAGGCTAGAGACGTATTCCGGTGTCGTAAAGCCTGGTAACTATCACTTTCATTGTTGGTTGGGTGATTCCTCCTCTTTGAGACAACAAGTGCTAGTACGGACTTGTGCTCCCACGTACCATCGAGTATATATTGGGAGACCACAATAGGCTATGTCCTTTATCTATAGGAAGCCGTGTCTGCTGCCCTATCGATCACAATGCACTGAACACAACATTCGGGAAGATTGACTGCCGTACCATAAAAAGTATTCTGAAATTTTTCGATTGGTTTGGTAATTCCTCTATCTAGATTTCCAGAGTAGTCTCTTTCATTCCTTTTCAGACTCCTTAAAGGAAAAGGTCCATCTGAGCACTTGTCGCTTCAAGCTCATTAAAAATCGAAGGTGACTAGAGTCATCTTTTTTTTTTCTCGACTCTTAAAAATTGAAAAAGCAAGTTGTGTCAAAGCGTCTAAAATTTGTTTTAATAGGAATAACATCATTGTTCCCTCGTTGGTCTTAGGTTGAGAAAATCGAGTCCACCAACCAAGGATTTCCCCTTGGAGGAAATCCTGGTCCTTTCTCCTCTTGGGGAGATGTTGGTGCACCTCATATGGCCACATTATCACTTCCAGGATTGACAATTGGCTTGCCAATATGACTCTTCTCGACCTCCGTCGTTTAGAATACTGTGATTCCTGAACAATCAAGTTAGCAACTAGATGATACTTGAGTTACCCTTCAACCTTCTACTTTGTCCACTTCTCCCTCTCCTCCTTCCTCTTCGCTTGATGAAGCTGGGAAAGAAAAAAATCAAGTAACAAAGAAGGAGAAGAAGGGGAAGGAGAAGAAGGAAAAGAAGAAGAGGGAGCCAAAGGCAAAAAGGGGTAACCATGCATCATCTAGCGAAAATCCACACACGGAACTGTCTAGACCTAAATCTCCATGTTTCATTTGTAAAGGGGACCACTATCATCGAGATTGTCCTTGTATTCCCTGGATCTTAAGAGACTAGTCTCCTCGTTTGCACAATTCGGTGTCATCAACCTCTGACGATCATGTTGAAAGCACACCATCAACTAGTGAAAACAAAGTCTCTGGACAGAAAGGAAGATGTAAATTTCCTTGCAAACTATGTGAAGGCAATCATGCCGTCCACCATTGTCCCTTTCTGGACGAAGCTAAAAGAGTCTTGAATAACCGTCCCGCTTCACCGCTGCGGCTTCCTCTTGGATACAAGAAACTCTTGCCAAGTCCATCGCTAGTTGAAAATCTGACCGACACAACTTTTTGTTCGATTGAATCATCTATCATTGAAGATAAACCCACTAAATCCATACCAGAAAAAAGTCAAAAGGTTGAGGCAGCACTCGACCTGGTCTTGTCTTCGGAAGGTCCATCTTCAGATGATACAATCACCGAAGAGAATGAGAATGAAACCATTCAAATTCTTTTCGTAAACACAGACTCCGATGAACATGGGGGCAATCTACCCATTCCTTTACCATAGGAAGGAAGTTCACCAGAGTCATATCCAGCCGTCTATTTGGTGCCACCTCCAAGCAACCTAGTGGTTTCCTTCAATTGAAATCTACTAGGTAGACCTCGTCTACTGTCTAATGTACCATTCTGAATTATTATACAAGCTTACAAAATGGTCATGGTCGGTACTATCATAGATGAAGGGGCTTCTGTGACTATCCTTTCCTCGACTACTTGGAAATCACTTGGTTCGCCATCGCTTATGCCTGAGATGAGAAATCTAACAGGCTTCGACAAAGGAATCAGTTGACCGTTAGGGATCCTTCCAAATGTGCCTATAACTTTAAGAAGGAAAACCGTGTATATGAACGTAATGGTAGTCCAAAGGCCTTTAGATTATAATCTACTCCTTGGGCGTGACTATATTTATTGCATGGGAGCCATTGTCTCCTCACTCTTTCAAGTAATGTGTTTTCTGCATGAAGGCAGAGTGGTCCAGCTCGTAGACCAGCTTTCGTTCCTCGACTCACACATGGCAAATAGTCAAATACCATCCTTAAATGGTCTTTTCATGCAAGGAATGTATCATCAATCTCCAGTCCATCCACCTGAAGAACGCGATTAATTCAGGGGTCGTGACTGAAACCTAGGGGGCATGCACCCTGGTCTGCTTTAGTAGGAAAACTCTGGGTATAGGGTAGGTTTTTGCGAAGGATATATGACTAGTTTGACACCTGTCTATATAGGAAAATGGGATTAGACTGGATAAGATACCACCATTAGAAGGTATGCCTTTCCTGATAGAACAAATGTTTTGTTTGCAAATTGAGGGGTAACTTGTAAAAGGTAGGCCTTTCCTGACAAAGCAAATGTTCTGTTTGCAAATTGAGGGGTAACCTCGAAACTCTACTTCACTATACCTGGGGGCATGCAAACCTTTTTGCATGCAAGTGAAGAGCGACCATTTATTTTCCTAGTTTGTAGATTCTCAAACCCTTTAAACTCGTAGGGTTGGTCGTTCATGGCTTACATAAAGAAAGGATACGGAGGAAATCTTCGCAAGGTGCAAGCTCCATAAAAAAGGAATCTACTGATGAGATGTCCTTATTATACGACTGGCATGATCAGTTTTTATGTGAAGTTCAAGCTCTTTAAAAATTAAACCTAAGCAATGAGCAAATGTTTCCCCTAGAGTTTAAGCTCATTAAAAAATGAACCAATTTCTAGTAAATAACCATTGTGAATGCATTATCATCAGCTCCTGAGCCTTGGTCATGTTCTCATCATCACCTCCACTCTATTTTAGCCGATCATTCAACTCCATTTGATTGTTTACCCCATTTTAAGGAACAATTGCGAAGAGTGATTCTGTTAGCCATCCTTGTGACACTTCCATGATTGGAAAATTCCAAACCTTACTTGGAATCAACTGCTACCTGAAATTATCACTCGTTCCTCAAAAAACGAGTCTCCTTTAAGCTCTTTTCGTCTGACTCATAAAATATGAAAGGATTGCCAAGAAGTTGGCCTCTCCAGCTCGTTAAAGCTACTAGGAGTGCTATCCCTCCTCTAGATTTTAATCTTTTTGGACCTGAGGGATTATTACACAAAAAGATTGAGCGCTTTTCTTGTTCGGCTCGTTAAAACTATCGAAAATTCATCTCTTTCATATTGTTTTATACCTTTTCGAACTTAAGGGATTATATGACAAAAAAGGATTATTGGAGTTTCCTTTACATCCCTTTCAGACTCTCTAAAATTGAAAAGGACCGAGTTATCTTTGTCATTAAACTCATTAAAACCAATAGCGACAAACTTGTCCATATAGACAGGAACAAGTTTCACTATCACTAGGCTCGTTAAAACATAGCGTCGGGTTTTCCCAAAGGGAAAATTATAGAACAAGAATATGTTATCCTCCTCAAGCTTGATAAAAATAAAGAGGTACTAGTCAACAATGACTGGGGAAAAATTGGGAAGAAAACTTGAAGAAACTTTATTGGTAGCAAAGTCGCTCTTGAACATGACACTTTCACTCCATGTCTGAGTCGGGTTGGGTTATTCCATTCACCAGTCATATTACCATTGGTCCACCATACCATCCATATTTGGGGTTAATGCTACCAATCCATTTCAAGTGTCACTGATATGTTCAAGAGAAGTCGATCAGAGGATTCACCAACCCATCTTGTGTCTCATCCACTGCAATACCTTTACGCTTCATTCTTTCATGACCACCACCCTGAACCCTGTATCATTAGATCATTTTCACCTCCAAAAGTCATTTGCTCCATTCCGTGTCATAGATGTGGGATTCATTAAGGCCCTCCTACGACGGGTCACTTCTTGTCGACATCAACTCATTATCCAAGAAGTCGATCTATGAACAACCCTTTCAGTACATTGAAGCTTGCATGCCTCAATGGCAAGTTTCTCATTTTCGGAAACAGGTTTACATCAGTGGCCTTCGACCGAGAGATTTTGCATGGTGTTGGATGCGAAGTCCCATTTTCACACCACATGAATTGTACTATCGTACCTTGAGGGTCATCATAATTATCGGTGATTCCTCTCGCGCCTGTTAATAGCTTACATCATTGGCTGGTAATCAGGCGATGTCTTTCCATGTTCGACTCCAAGAACATTTTTCACATGGATCGACTTGTACTTCGGGTGAAGATTGGACGAGTTTGAAGACCTTAGATCTAGTTTCATCTATCCGGGCTGCGATATATTCAGGAAGATAAAGACATCAAATGTACATCATTGCTGCACAGATGATCATCCGAATCAAATGATGATGACTCTATCAGAATCATCAGTCTGCCACACAGACGATTGTCTGTCCTATGTACATGAAAATGAATTTATAAAGCTGAGCATGGGAATGCCCACCTCATCTAGGTCATGAAAATATTATGAAGATAATATATTGTATTGTATCTTATTACAAGTCACCTTCCAGTTTAAAAAACCTCGGATCCTCATGATAAATCATTTCACCCGACATAAAAAGATTAACGACCTCATGCTTTAGGGGGAAACTGTTATAGACATTTTTGGGCACTACAACCCCAATCATATATGTCCATAAACCAAGGGCTTCTGAGTCCCTAAAAGTGTTGTTTCATACCCTAAAGGAACAAGGTCAGCTAATTACATCATCTCCCGGAAGTTCTCCATAGAAAACTGCTCCAAACTGGTCAAGACTGGACCATACAAGTTGCTCAGTGCTAAGGGTGCGATGCATCTCATCTGCCCAGTGCAAAAGGTACGATGCATACTAGAATGCCCTTCTGTAGGGTGCAATGGGTGAGAATGGACAAATGGCATAGAAAGTTTGCGAGGTGGATGATCATGGAATCTTCCAGAAGCTTCTCCTGTGACACTTGCCTCTCTGAATTCGCCTAGGGATGAGTAAGATATCATCAATCTCCAAGTGGAATCAAGAACTATCAGAGAGAAGACACTAATCAAAATCCCAGAAGCTGATTCACCTCCCTGCAATCATCTATATATGGATTCCTCATCCCAGAGATCCAGAGGCTGGAATTTTGTATCTTGTAAGGAAGTGTTGTTGGTTTCTTGGTGGAATATCATAGTGTTGGGTGATCTAAGCTTTTCATGAGGTGAAGAAGGGCTTTCATGCTGGGAGGATGATGCTGGGTCAGATCAATGGGTTGTAATCCTCTCTTCTAATCTTTATATGAATAAAGTTATTCAAGTCTTCCTCTACATTCTTGTATATCTGATAGTATATGCATTTGTGTGGTCAATATATATCTGGTCCTATATTGCTAATGATTGTAGATCTCTGCACTTTGAAGGTATTATGCTGCTTTGACTTCACAGGTACTCTTTGAAGCGGAGTGGTCAAGGGAGAAGCGGAAAAGACCTGTCGGTGAGGAGAAGGAACAAGCAAAGAACCGAGCGAAAGACTGAGGCTGGTATTCTTTGATCCTCTCCTATATACTTCTCATAAAGGAAAATGAAAGTAACTTTAATATGTTTGTTTCTAAGATAGCTACCCGTCTTAGTGGGACTAGCAGCTCTGCATAGACACTAGATTTCGCGATAACACATAGTTAATAAATAATGTGGAATGGAGAGTATCTAGCCTCTATATAGGCTTCATACATGCAATAGCATGGGACTATCACATTCTTTTCTAACTACTTGTGGTCCCTTGCATAATGTGGATTAACCACTTTATTTATTAACTATAGCCCATTTATTTATTATCCTTACATTATTATATCACATCATTCACTTTGGTACCTCCCTCTGTACCCCATATTATCCCCCCAGGTATACTAGAGAAGGTGGATGCTTGGTGCTTTCAGTGGTGGATCTCCTTGAGATATTTCCCTTGAACTCATTGCACCTATGACTTGCACAAAAAAAATAGAAACCACTATATATCTATATATATATGTATGTATGTATGTATGTATGTATGTATGTATGTATGTATGTATGCATGTATGTATGTATGTATGTATGTATATATATATATATGTATATATGTATATATGTATGTATGTATGTATGTATATTTGCAAACCACATTAGCATTAGTGTCATAAATAAACAAAGAACATAAATTAAAAATCGCATGAAAAATATATGTTACTAGGTGGGAAAGCTTGTTATCTTTAATATACCAATGAGAATTTACAATTATTTACCTGTTGATATTCTTCGACCTGTCAACATGTCAGGGGATCTCCTTGGTAAGAAGTCCCAACAGTGGGTCGTACGGTATTGCCTTGACCATGGTTGTGCGCAAAGGAAAGTAATATGTCCTTGTTGGTAGCAAGGGTGTGACATGCACAACAAGCAAAGGAAGGAGCATGAATGGTTCTAACACAAAGAGGGTGGAATGAGTGCACCCCTTGGAAACATGTGTAAGCACACAACTTGGAAGGGAACACATGAGCAAAGATGCATCACAAGCTAGAAGGAAGGTGAACCAACAATCCAAAGTGATGGTTAAACCAACAACACATTTTAGTAATATTCATACATACATATAAAAAGAGATTCCATACATACATGTGTAAGAAAACTTATACATATATTGTTAGAGTAAACATGTTAACTGAAATACAATAACAACATATGCATGAAATGTGTTGGCTCTGCTATATTAAGAAGTGAACATTCCAATCATACAGTACAACCATGACCATCCACTAGTCTTGATAATGAAACATTACAGTCAATGTTGCCTACTACTCCAAAGAGATGTACTAGCTATGCGTTGTGGAGAAGTCGAGGCTCGTTACAATACTCTCCAAGCTTTCTCTAAGATACTCCTATCATAAGCTTGGTTGACGAAAAACATGTACAATGAGTTATGAGGTCCTATATATAGCAAAGGGTGGGGTGACCCTTGACATTCCCCTTTGTGACTGTTCATCTATCCTCATGACTCTTCAACTACTCTATGACTGTTACATTCAACTATCTACACTTGAACTTCCACTTGACAAGATGTTACATACAATGTGCACATGTACCCATGTGAGACAAAATAGGCTTGACTAAGCCATGCAAGACATCACTATGACTCGGAGAACTGTGGGAAGACAAAATATTTGACATCCTCATGATGGTCGACAATGGTGAACTAATGCCAAGCTTGGTAGTCCATGTACTTTATGGTGACATTTTTCTAGAAAAGAACTCTTGCCTCTATTGCATCTGGGTACACTGCTTTGGCTCCTCTGTCCAACTCATTTGATAACATGTGCATCATTTTCTTTAATTCGACTAGACCATCAACATACTGATGCATAGTGTCTACATTGATAGTCAAGTCTCCACTGGTGGCTATGCACATAAACTCGTTAAAGTATGAGTCTAGCTCCAATTGGACTTGTCCATTTGTCTTTGCCTCGGTGAGTATCCCAATATATGGGATCGCATGTGCGCACACAAAAACATTCATGCTTCTAAACACCCATGCATGGGAAGCTTGAAAACGAGTGATGAGAAGTGGGAGTTATTCATAGTTTTGGATCTGACTCTGGATGTGTGCCTTCAACTCAACCTCTCTGGGCTTCATCATCTTGGGCCAATGTAATGGGGCTCCCCTATATCTCATTTTCCATGTTTTCATGTGGTCAAGAGAAGTATGCAAGTTTGACAAGATACATGCTCTCCTAGCACACCGTTGCTTCTAACCATTAAGATGGACAACCACCTTATGCACAGTACCAAATCTGGAATACAATGCCCATATGACTGTCTCAAGGGGCGATACCTTATCTAGTATTGCCTTCTTCAACTCTTCTAGGGCAGATGTTGTAACCACTTATCCTCCTTGCTCAACCATCTATAACTCCTTAGCCATTCGTTGGCTCTCCACTATCAAGAAGCTAACACTCGAGCTAGTAGCTTTGACATATGCTCTGGTAGCATTAGCCAATGCTTTTAGATTCTTGCACAGATAAGATATGATCACTCGTTTCTCAAAATGAATAGAAGATGCGTGGACATCCAGAGTAGACATTTTCTGAGACTTCACAAATCCATGATGTGACTGGTCAAATGATATGTTGTGCAACTCTTCTTCCAGATTGTCTCCAAGGATCTCAGTATCTCCTAGGTCACTCAGGACTTGCTATGCTTCTGGATCTAATGAAGATGGTGGGTTGACCTCTTGGTGGTAAGGCATGAGTTGGATGTATTTCTCTAACTCTCGTTGCTCCATCTTCGTATCCATCATCTCAAGTACTCATTCAATCTCTTGAGCAAATTCCTACTCTTGCGACTGCTCACCCTGTCTGCTTTGTACCAGCTACTCAGATGAGTCTACCACTTGTATTGGTGTAGTTTCGTCAATATTTTCATGTTGCACCCCCTACTATATGTTATCACCAAAATAGGACCCTGATAGGCTGCTGATCAGACTATCTCAGTGTAACTATTTCAAACCTACTTTAGGCTGAGGCTTAGCCTCCTCAACCTGAGAGGGCTCTCTCTAGATGGGTTAATGATTTTGATTAAGATAAGATGGCTAACTCTTGTGAAACAACTGTAACAAATATGAATGTTGGAAACATACTAAACAACTATCCATTGGGCCTATGGAGTCAATAACACTTCAATACAACAAAGATCTTGACCTTACATGGAAGTCAGGGCATTCAGCATTTGAATATTCAGAATATACACTCATAAGGAACCACACAGTTTATAGATGCATACAGGAAATCAGAGCACATTCAGTGAATTCTGAGTGATTATACATCCATACCACTGTAAAAAAAACTAAGAAGAAGACAACATCACACATTCTGAATATGGAAAATCCTTCATGAATCCTGAGAAGTAAAACCAAAACTATATTACTGAAAGTGAGTCTTTACATAAGCCAAATACAAGCTTTGTTCATAAAATTTCCAACCCTTTGTACATCAGATGTTCTTCTATATATAGAGCTCTTTACATGCTTGGATTCCTTCCTCCATCATGAGGGGAATTCGAATTTACCATCAGTGACACCTATTCTAACCATAAAACAAGACTTTAAATGCATTTGACACCTAACTAGCAGTCCTAGAGACCTAATACAACTAGGAGTGTAACTCCTTATTATGATTACAACAAACTTATCTAAACATTTAAAACATTATTTGACACCTAACACTCCATGAAGTCGAATTTGATGAAGCCTCCCACGTGGTCACCCAACTGCTGATGACAAACCCTAGACAAACCCTAGAAATTAGGGAACATGTTTCCCTGTTTTTAGGATTAGATACTTGAAAACTGGCACGTGGGACAGAGCCTTTATCTCTTCATCCATGACACATTTTACGAAACTGAAGGTGGTTTTTGTAGCCCATGTTGTCCAAAACAAAAACCTCTCCTGGTTTTTTAAAAAATTTCTCCAGCTGTCCAAAAACTGTCCTTGAAAAACACGTGTCAAACAGGAAACTGTCCCTTGCTCTGTTCTGGCTGAAAAATAGGTCTTGGGACAGAGTTCATAACTTCTCGTAAAAAATGTATTTGGAAAAACTGAAGGAGGTTTTTGTGAACCAATCCGTTCTTAACAAAAGCCTCTCTTTTTTTTTTGAAACATCTTTTCTACCACCCATAATCAGTCTTTGAAAAACAGGTGTAAAACAGGAGATGAAAAACTGCACCTACAGCAGTTTCGTAGCGCAACTTTGGTCCTTCATTTCTCCCAGATCATAATGGATTTGAAGAAAGTGGAAGAGGTTTTTGTACTTTAGTATCTAGGAATAAAAACCTCTTTCAATTTTCAGAGATGAGTTTTCAACTGCTCAGAAACGCTTCTGGAAGTTAACTAGTAAAACAGTTTTTTCTGCTGAAACAGGCTGCTACAGGGGTTTCGTAGCGCTATGAAAACACTGATTTCGTAGCGCAAAACAGGATTTTTACACTATCTGCACTACGAAAACGTGGATTCGTAGCTAGTTTCAAAATTTCTCCGAAATTATGTGAGATATGTCTTCTAAACACATGGTGAGGCTTCTAGGACATGGAATGAGGCTATCAAACTTTATTTGAAGATGGACATGAGACTCTAACCCTATTACTTAGACTCTAAAACATAAAAATGACTTCACCATGACTTGACCATTACTGATACAAGAATTGAGAAACCATGTAAGTTGTCCAAATTTTTTAAGGAAGTTTTACAGTGATAACACTATATTTGTCCCTATTGCGCTTCCTTCTCCTGTTTGTGTAACTCCTGTTCCTTCTAGAGTTTCTCCTTCAATTCTTGCAACTCTTTCACTGTATCCTCCATATTCTATTTTTCTCTCTGCCTTTATGCAGTCCTCTTGTCATGATGTTGGCTCTTCACCTCTATTGCAAAAATATTCTTTCTGAACAAGTGGCTCTGCTCTAAACTTGCAGCTTTGTTATGCCTTTGCGTTCTCAACAATCTTCCTCTTGCCTTTGTCATGCACCGGTATGTTTACCTCTGTTGTTTTTGTTGCTGGTGCTCCCCTAGATGTTGATTCACTTTGCTTTGCAAACCATTTCACAGCGATGCTGACCGGTTCATTGGGTCTGGAGAAGCTATGACAATATCTACATGAGTCTTCCTTAGCCCAATGACATTCCTCATGGATCCACAAAAATTTCACTCTCGCATAGTGATCCTTCACAAAGAAATGTGGATCATACAGATTGAAGCTTCTCGTGTGGAGTGTAAATTTCTTGAACTCACTTGTCTCGACATCTGCATGCTTGAGATTCCTTATCTCTTACAACCCAATCCACAACGAGTGGCTGAAAGTTCCTTCTTCTTCTGGCATAGTCTAGCTAACAGTCCTTCCGAGATGTGCTAAAACACTTCTTGCATGATGAGCTTGTCCATGGAAAACTTTGGCAAAACATGCGGAGGTTTCTCCATGTTGTACATCCATATGAAGATTCCAAAAGTTCAGGCATAACAATCCACTATGTCAATCGGTGCCTCCATTGTTGCCTTTGACATGCAAGTTGGATCCTGCTCAAATATCATCTTGTACACCACGGTGACAAAATGGTTTGATAACTGTGTGATGACTCCGTGAAAGTTGCATTCGAAGAACAATTTGTAATAAGTGTTCACAAAGGTTTCTGTTGATGTCCACACCCACTTCAAGCACGTGAACTACTTACGGGCACATATTGCATCCAAGATGTATGTAGACATGTAAAATTCTTCTTGTTGAACTTTGGGTAACTGCCAAGCTCTTGTTACCTATTCCTTCAGCCTATGAGCCAACATGTCAGACCAGTTGCATGCTTTGCCTTCACTAGCCAGTTGGTCCAACGTGATCGCCAACTTTGTGGTAAGGTTTTCGTGCTCTCTTGGCTATATAAGGGACATGAAAATATGACCAAGTATTGATATTCCTTTCATAGTATCTCCATCTTGTAAATATGGTTGGGTGTCATCCTGAATTTGGTTGGCTCCTTCGCCGAGTTCTTCAGGATATCCCTGCAGTTGGCATTGTGACTAGGTATGCTGAAGGGTGTCTCCATGGTCATCACTAGCTTCAAAAGGTGGTACATTTGTTGATTGTCCTATTCCTAGAAGGTAGAAATGTCTATCCCGCTGATAATTCTCAATACCATCATCTCAGGATCAGTGTGCGAGACGATCTAATGTATCATGTCCATGCATGGGAACATGGCATACCTGCATGCAATCCAGTAAAATCCAGACTTGTGAATGTTTACATAGACTTCGCAGTCTTCAAGATATTCCCCAAATGTGCCTGAGAATGCATCATTGACCTCCTACCATTTCATCTTGATGTGGTTATCTACAATCAACTTGGTGTCTTTGTAAATTGGCAAACTCCTAGATACTCACTCAACTACATCTCTAGTTGTGCTTCCATAATTTTCCTTTCATACTACTCTATTGGAGGCCATTGATCCTGAATTGCTGAGAGATGGATGAACACCTACGATACCTAGAGTTATGGTGACATGCATGGAAGGAAATATGTCAGTTAAAGCCAAAGCAATATTTGAGGACTAACATGCAACATACTGGGAGAGTATAAGCAAGGATTGCACAATTTTCACTGGGAGGTAGAGGGACTAAATACGGAAATTGCGCAAAAGGTAGTTTGGACTATCGAGAGGCTGGTTGACTATTGGAATTGCAAAATGCATAATCCAACTGGCCTGTTGGGTGCTGAGATTACAAAATGCACAATTTTAGCTCACAAGTGATGCAGGCCTAGGGACTGCATTACACAATTTTCTCGGACAACAAACACTACCTCTCATAATTATGCAAAGCAAGACTGAAGGACACTGTCTGGCTAGATTTGTGCACTTTTTGGGAGGAAGGAAAATCTTTCCCTCTCAAAATTCTACAATTCTATCCGGACAAGGCAGAGTCCAAGCCAAGGTTGCCTAGACCCACCGACAGGTGACTGAAAGCATATGAAGATGTCAATGCATGGTGATATCAAGTGTAAGAAAGAGTGAATGATCATGCACGCAAACAATAAATGCAAGATTTATAAAATAGAGAAACATGCATGTATGTGAAACAAGTCATTGAATCAGCTATCGTTCATGCAAAACAATGTCATGCATGTGACAGTTGTTGGCTTAGGGGGTCCTGACCCAGGTTCAAAGATAATTGCGCCAAACAAAACCCTACACTACTATTCCTTTCAAAATCAACCCACGTAGCGTAGATTGAATTCTCACCCGAAGTAGTATGGGGGGATGCTGGAACCAAGTTTCTGCATCAAGAGATCAGTGTGATCTCTTTTATCACCCTAGATCTGCCTTCACGCAGACTTATAAGCCCCTAAGGCTTGGTACTACAATTTCACTTAAATGGACCTTAGACCTTCGCGAAGGTCCACGATAGGGATTTTTGAACCCTTAATAGATAAAACATCCACCTACGTGCACCATAAAACAACCCTAGATCTGAGTTCGCATAGATCTACTTAAGTATTTAATAAACACAACATAATGTGTTATAAGCTTCACGTAAATACTTAACATACATTGTGTACAATTAGCAAGACTTATCGAACAGAGTCGTGCATCAATATATTAATATTTCATAAAGAAATTTATTCCATCAAAACATATATTATGAACATAAATAACAAAAGTAAACAGATAAACACACAAATCTCTCCAACAGTCTTCTTTATTGATATTCAATATGATATTACAAACTCAAAGCTGCCCCATGCACTCACCTGCAGGGGTCTGTGCACTCACCCACGAACTATACTTTTTGCCTTCACGCAATCAGTTGCGGAGCCTCTTCCCTTCTATCTACCCACTGCCAATTTCCCCTTTCCTCATACATAGACATAAGCATTCATCTCTATCTCTCTATCCTTGCCTTAGACTCTCTAAGACACACCTATTTATAGCTTTCTACATACAATCCCATGGTCCTCAGACCATGGGTGGATCTCAAAACCAACTCAAATTTACATAACCAAGGGGCTAAACCCCTTTTGACTTCTAATTATCTATGTACTCTGCATCCACAAATTGTGGAGACTTTACATCTTTTCACCAACATTTACATCAAAACTTGGGTTTTTAACCCCAAAACTGACCAAGGGGACCCCGTCCCAACAACAACAGTGAGATGCAAAGGAAATCCAAAATAGTGCTTGTACAAACTAACATGCATGCAAATGAAAAAAAGCATTCACATAAGTCAATCAGACAACACTCACACAATCCAAAACACAAAAAGTGATAGAAATGGTGCAAAATACAGGTAAAGCGGACTTACCTAGAAATAGCTGAGTTGGATCTGCCAAAGACTCTTGGATGTGTTGTGGGATGTCAGCGCTCCAAGATCGATGAGAAGAATGAGATTTGAAGCATCGAATAAATAAGTTTAAGGCTTATGACGTGCATGCAACAACTCTAGGAAAAAGGGACACTTGGAGGAAAGTTTCTAAAACGATCTTTGCATGTAACCTCGAAGTGCTAAACATATATCCCTAAAACCTAAGGATGCTTTCACATGTTTCTTTTCTCTATTTTGGGAAAAATAAGCCCATGCATGCAAGTCAAATTTGCTGGGATCAGAGTGGAAATGGTCAACCTGAAGGCACATGCAACAACCTGCTTGAGTGATAGGGAATTTTGTGCAATTTCTCGGAGGAGCTAGGCTAGTTGTCGCAGAGGGATAACGTAATTTTTGGGAGGTGCTCGATTGGTTTTCCCAGAGGGATAGTGAAATTTCATGGAGGAGCAGGTGACTTCTACCCAGAACTGCACAATTTTTGGGCTGAGCTGCTGTGTTGGGCTAGATTGCGTAATTTTCTCGAGGAAGGTTATTTGAATACATTATGCAATTTCTAAGCCCAATAGGCTTCCGAGTAGATTTGTGAAATTTCTGGAGGGAAGGTTGGTTCCCCTCCAGAATTGCACAATTTCCTAAGGGAGATGCTCAGTTAGAAACTAGCCCATGTCTGTAATGGAAGCCTGTTAGGGGAGAGAAGCAAACTAACATGCACAAGCTAGAAAGCTGTGGAAAAACCAATGAAGCCTATGTACTTGACAGTGCAAGACATGCTGCTAAGGATGGTTGTTAGGGAGGCTCCAAAACAAAGCTAAGGAAATTTTTTGGAAGGTGGTTGTAGCTACTACAACTCTTTGTGACACACTGGTAGAACTCTAGCTCTCTGTATGGACCTTATTCGTGAAAAGAAAGTCTAACGCCTCTCAATGTATTGTTTAGCTCTCTATTCATCTTGGTTTCCAAACTTGCTCGATTGCAAGATGTAGCATATTCCAAGCTCTTGGTCGGTTGAAATACATTCCAAGCTAAGCCAACAAAGTTGTTTCAATTGGGGATAAGGGGTATATTGGTGCACAAGCCATATGATCGTCATATTTTTAGTTTCATCTCTGGTGTTTCTCTGTTGCCAATAGGCCTAGACAGTACCCCGGCAGAGTCACGTAGGAACACAAGCATCGCTTCGCTACTAGCAATCTTGGTCAGTGCCCTGACCGAGTTACTTGCATCACCTCTTTGTGTAGCAAGCCTTTCTCTTCTTTCACCTTATTCATTTTTCATTTTTCGAAATTTTTCACATTTTCATTTTTCGTAACTGTGCATAACACTTATTCATTTTAGAGGCATAATAGGGATCCTAACTTATTGATAGAAGAATGGTTTATTCCTTCAGAGAAGTAGTTTATATATACCTCTAATGTGCTTGTAAAGGTTTTCCCCCTCACCTTACGCTACTTAACTGAGCTGACAAGTATTAACCCAAAATCAAGTGACTAGAATAGGTGATACTAGTTAATGCACACGCGTTGTGTTTTCACCAAGGTCCACTTCGAACTGTATGTATTTTCCATTGATGTATCATGGACTGAAGAGAACAAGTTCTTCATGTAGAGATAGGGCGAAATATAACAAAGTATTGATAATTGCATAAGTCCTCTTATACTTTTCCCATCTTGTTTCAAGAGTCACACACGGTTTCTTGCGAAACTAATCTATGAACGTAAAACAAAAAAACACAAAACAAAGCAAAAGAAGAAGTAAATGTGTAAGCAAAGTGAGCAAGAAAACAAACGAATGAGCAAAGGAAGCAACAAACAAGTGTGCAATAAAACAAACCAAAATAAAACACTACTCCTACTCCTAAGCTAATGGTGCATGGGTTTGCTCATGTGAAGTGATACTTCCAATGCAGCCACCAGCGCATTAGTCGACCCATGTTGGTGAAGGCATGGTTTTCAAACAACACAGTTGTGTAAACCAGTAAGCATGAAATATATAACAATGAAGACAAACACACTTCGAGTTTAATTGCATCCATAGAACATAACTGAGGGCAGGTGCATGACATGTAATCCATGGACTTACCATGGTGTGATGTGATACTACGTGCAGTTGTTAAGCATATGCATACTATTGACTGTGACATGAAAGAAAACCAAAGAAACAAAGACAACTTGCATCATGCACATGTGATTTCTATGTAATATTCCTGCAATGTATACGCGATGGGATTGTGTAGGTCAAGTGGAGGAAGAATAATATTTGTGTGAGATTGATCTCTGATGCATACAAATGACTGATGAGGAGCCTTGGGTATTTCAACAATTTCCTGATAGGGGTTGAAACCAACCTCAGGAAAATGAGGGCATGAAATGACCATCAAATCGGGCTAAAGTGCCTCAACAGTCTGGGGGTTTTGACTTCATCGACAGATAGATCATCATAAATAGGTGGCTTTGAAAAATGAACAATGATAGAATCATCATCATGATCCAATATGGGGGTAAATAGATCATGACAACTATGATCAGAAAAATCAATGATTTCATCGGCATCCTCACGATCTGATGAATCAAGCAGAGGGGTATATGAGAAGAGGAAAAATTCACCCTTTGTGTTTCCATAAAAGGTAGATGAAGAATCAAGTGGATTTTCAAATAATGATTTGTCCTCTCCATTTTCAGATGATGGATTGACATCCAGTGATTTTTTCGATTGATCAACAATGGGTGCATCTGTAGATGGATATACATAGGCGAAATCATGGATGGAAGAATCACCAAAGACGTCAAGAAAATAGGAAGGAGGATTAGGCAGAAGGGGGTCATCCTTCACCGAGGGTTGATGCTCAAGCTCCCAGTTATACTCTTCATGGATGACAGCGTAGGTTGGTTGTGCAACACCGACTCCATCAATGGCTTGTTCCTCATTCACAACAGGTATAGAGTCCAAAATTGAAGAATAAAAGACAATGCAACTCAAAGGAATGTCAAAATATGAAGACGGAGGTTGAGGTACATAATATATGTTACAACCCATGGGATTTGCAACCCAGTTTGCAGGACAATTGAGAAAAATGATGTTGGGAGGATGTCACAGTTGAACAAATGTGTGTCCCTACACTCCCACATCACTCTGCGGTGGTGGATTTGTTTGATGAGGGGATGACGAATAGTCACCTGTGACAATGACCATGTCCGCCTATGATTGCGTAGCTCCATCACTGAAGTATGTTGAGCAGGGCTTGGGCATGGGCTTGAACTGTAACAGATGGAAGTGTCCAAAACGTCCATAGGCGGTTCATGTAGGGCCTTCCATTGTTGTAACATTTTTTGGTCAAGAGGTTTTGGATGAAAGTGGTGGAAAGTAGATTCAATGAGATCACAAAAATGCTCAAGTGAGTGCACACTGCCGGGAGGCAAACTCTAGCACCACCGTAGTGGGGGCTCACAAAGTGTGTATGCAAGTAGTAGGCTGACCTCTTCTGCATCCTCATGGAATGCATAGAAGTCTTCTAAGTACTCAGGCTATAATACTTTTCCTTCACCATCATACGTGAATTTGAATAAGAGATCATAAAACTCCCTCATGATTTTGAGAGGTTCGGCATGCAAAAAAAAATCATGGACAGATGAGTGTAACATAATCCATGATAGATGTGCAAAGGATCAAAACAGGATGACAAGACACAGCTTGTCATCTGCCCTCCTTCGAGCACGAGAAATGTTGACAGTTCTGGACCCACAAACATGTAAGGGGATCTCCGTGGTAAGAAGTCCCAACTAGACCTCAGACCGTTTGGTGTAGGAGTCCGAGCAGTGGGTCATATGGTATCTCTGTGACTGTAGTTGCATGTAGAGGAAAGTAAGATGTTCCTATTGGTAGCAATGGTGTGAAATTCATGAAATGTGTTGGCTGTGTTATATTAAGAAGTGAAAATTCCAATCATACAGTAAAACCATGACCAACCACTACTCCCGATAATGGAATGTTACATTCATTGCCGCCTCCTCCTCCAAAAAGATGTACTAGCTAGGAACTTTGAAGAAGCCAAGTCTTATTACAATACTCTCCAAGCTTTCCTTAGCTAACCAAAAGCCTAAAAAATGAGTTATCAGGTCCTATATATAGAAAAGGGTGGGTTGACCCTTGACATTCCCCTTAGTGATTGTTCATCTACCTTCATGACTCTTCAACTATTCTATGGCTATTACATTCAACTATCGACACATGAAATTCCACTTGACAATATGTTACATACAACGTGGACATGTACCCATGTGAGACAAAATATGCTTGACTAAGCCATGCAAGACATCACTATGACTCAAACAACTATGGGAAGACCAACTCTTTGACATCCTCACGATGGTTGACATTGACGAACTGATGCCAATATTGGTAGTCCGTGATGGTGTCCATGTACTCTCTGGTGACATCTTTCTGGAAATGAACTCTTACCTCTGTCACATCCGGGCACACTACTTTGGCTCCTCTATCCAACTCATATGATAACATGTGCATCATTGTCTTGAGTGCAGCCAGACCAATGACATACTAATGCATAGTCTCTACATTGATAGCCAAGTCTGCACTGGTGGCTATGCGCACCAACTCGTTAAAGTACGAGTCTAGCTCCAGTCAGACTTGTCCCTTTCTCTTTGACTCAATGAGTCTCCCAATAGATGGGATCGCATGTGCGAACACAACAACATCCATGCTTCTGAACAAATGTGCATGGGAAGCCTGCAAACTAGTGATGAGTTGCGGGAGTTCTTCATAGTTCTGGATCTGACTCTGAATGCGTGCCTTCATCTCAACCACTCTAGGCTTCATCATCTTCGGCTAGGTTAATGGTTCTCCCTTGTATCTTATTGTCCATGTTTCCATGTAGTCAAAAACATTATGCAATTTTGACAAGATACGTGCTCTCCTAGCACACCGTTCATGCCAACCGTTGAGATGTACAACCGCCTTATGCACGGTACCAAATCTGGAATACAACGCCTCCATGACTATGTCAAGGGATGATACCTCATCCAGTATCACCTTCTTCAACTCTACTCGAGCGGATGCTGTAAACAATTCTCCTCCATGCTTGGCCTTCTGTAACTTCGTAGCCACTCACTCGTTCTCCGCTATCAAGAAGTGAACACTTGAGCTAGTGGCTTCAACACATGCTCTAGTAGCATTGGCTAATGATGTTGGATGCTTGTGCACATTAGATACAATCCCTTATTCCTCAAATTGCGAAGGAGATGTGTGGACATCTGGAGTAGACATTCTACAAGACTACACAACTCTATGTTGTGACTAGTTGAATGATATGTTGTGCATCTCTTCTTTCGGATTGTCTCCAAGGATCTCAGTATCTCCTTGGTTGCTCATGAATTTCTCTACTTTCGAATCTAGTGAAGCTAGTGGGTCTACCTCTTGGTGGTAAGCCATGAGGTCGATGTCATTCTCTAACAATGGTTTCTCCATCTTTGTATCCATATGCTCAAGTACTCATTCAATCTCTTGAGTGAAGTCTTGCTCCTGCGACTGCTCACCCTGTCTGATTTGTGCCAGCTGCTCGGATGAGTCTACAACTTATATGGGTGCAGTTTCATCAATATGTGCATGTTGTGCCCCTTATTGTATATGCCCCTACAGTGCTTCCTTCTCCTATCTGTGGAGCTCCTGTTCCTTTTGGAGTTTCTCCTTCAACTCTTGCAACTCCTTCACTGTTTCCTCCATCCTCTGTTTTTCTCTTTGCCTTTGCTTGGTCCTCTTGTCACGTTGTTTCCTCTTCACCTCTATTTCCAAAGCTTCTTTATACACAAGTAGGTCTTCTCTAACCTTGCAACTTTGTTCTACCTCTGCGCTATCGACAATCTTCCTCTTGTTTTTTTTGCATGCCAGTATGTTTACCTCTATTGCTGCTACTACTGGTGCTCTCTTAGATACTTGTTCGGCCTGCTTTGCTAACCATTCCATAGTGATGATGAATGGTTCATTGGGCCTAGAGAAGTTGTGAAAATATCTCCATGGGTCTTCTTCAGCCCAATGATACACCCCATGGATCCATAGAAATTGCAATCTCACCCCATGATACTCCACAAAGAAATGAGGGTCATATGGATTGAAGCTTCTAGTGCTGAAAGTAAATTTCTTGAACTCTTCTGTCTCAACATCCACATGCTTGAGATTTTGTATCACGTATAACCTCATCTGCAATGGAAGAGTGGGCCAAGGTACCTTCTTCTTTCGGCGGAGTCTAGCTGATAGTCCTGCCAAGATGTTCTATGACACTTCTAGGATGACAAGCTTGTCCATGGAAAACTTCAACAAAACATGCAGAGGCTTCTCCGCACTGTACATCCGTATGAAGGTGCCAAAAGATGAGGTATACCAATCCGCTATGTTGATCAGTGCCTCCATATCTGCCTTCGACATGAAAGTTGGATCCTGCTCAAACATCATCTTGTACACCAGGGTGACAAAATGGTCTCATAACTCTGTGATGACTCCGCAAAATCTGCATTTGAAGAAAAATTGCAATAAGTGTCCACAGAGTTTTTTGCTAATGTCCATGACCACTTCATGCCCGAGAACTACTTACAGGCACATAGTTGACCCAATATGTATGCGGACATGTAGATTTCTACTTCCTGACCTTTGGGCGGCTGCTGAGCTCTTGTTACATGTTCCTTCATCCTGTGAGCCAACATGTGGGACCAACTTCATGCTTTGCCTTCACTGTCTAGTTGGTCCAATACGATCACCCAACTCTGTGGGAATGTCTCTATGCTCTCTTGGTCATACAAGTGACATGTAAAGATGACCAAGTATTGATATGCCTTCTATATTATCTCTGTCTTGTAAATCTGGTTGGGTGTAATCCTAAATTTGGCCGGCTCATTCACCTAGTTCTTCAAGATATCCCTAGAGTTGGCATTGCTACTGGGTATGCTAAAGGGTGTCTCAATGGGGATCACCAACTTCTGCAAGTAGTACATCTGCTAATAGTCCTGTGCCCTGAAGGTAGCAATCTCTATCCCGCTGACACTACTCAATAACATCATCTTGGAATCAGTGTGCGAGATGATCCAATGTATCATGTCTGCACATGGGAACTTAGGATACTTGCATACAATCTGGTACAATACGGACTTGTGAATGTTTACATAGACTTTGCAATCTTCAAGATCTTCCCCAAATGTGCCTAAGAATTCATCATTGACTTCTTTCCCTTTCAGCTTGATCTCTTTGTCTATGATCAACTTGGTGTCTTCATAAATTGGAAAACTCATATACACTCAATCAACTGCATCTCCAGTTGTGCTTCCATCGGTGTCCTTTGATCCTGCACTCTTGGAGGCCATTGATCTTGAACTGCTAAGAGATGGATGAACGCTTGTTATATCTATAGGCATGGCAACATGCATGGCAATAAATATATTAGTTAAAACCAAAGAAAACTTTGAGGGCTAACATTCAACATACCAGGAGACTATTGGCAAGGATTGCGTAATTTTCACCACGAGGTCGAGAGACTAACTATCGGAACTACGCAAAAGGTAGCCCATACTTTCGAGAGGCTTGTTGACTACTAGAATTGTGCAATGCGTAATCCAGTCTGACCTGTTGGGTGCTAAGATTGCGCAATGTGTAATTTCAACTAACAATTGATGTAGGCTAAGGGATTGCATTGTGCAATTTTTTGGGCCAATAGACACTGCCTCTTAGAATTGTGCAAAACAACACCGGAGGACACCGTCTTGCCATATTTGTGCATTTTCTAGGAGGAAGGAAGAGCCTTCCCTCTTATAATTGCACAATGTTGTCCGGGTAAGGTAGAGTTTAGGCCAAGGTTGCCCAAACCTGTTGGCGGGAAACTGAAAGCATATGAATATGTGAATTCATGGTGATACTAAGTGTAAGTAGGATTGAATGATCACGCATGCAAAAATCAAATGGAAGATTCATAAAACATAGAAATGTGTGTGAAACGAGTCGCTGAATCGACGACCGTTCGTACAAAACATTGTAATGCATGTGACAACAGTGAGATGCAAATGAAAAATAAATTGGTGCTTGTACATGCTAACATGTATGAAAATGATAAAAATCATTCATAGAAATCAAGCAAACAACACTCACACAAGCCAAAACGCAAAAATCAAGAGAAATGTTGCAAAAGAAAAGTAAAGTGGACTTACTTGGAAATAACTGAGCTGGATGTACCGAAGACTCCTAGATGTGCCGTCGGATGTTAGAGATCCAAGATCGATGTGAAGAGTGAGCTTTGAAGCATCGAATAAATAAGTTTGAGGCTTATGACATGCATGCCACAAATCTAGTAAAAAGTGATGCTTGGTGGAAAGTTTCTAAAATGATCTTTGCATGTAACCTCCAACTGCTAATAAGAGATCCCTAAAATCCAGGGATTATTTTTGCATGTCGCTTTTTTCTATTTCGGGAAAAAGCAGCCCATGCATGCAAGTCAATTTTGTTGGGTCTCGGGTGGAATCAGTCAACTTGAAGGCACACGCAATAGCCTGCTTGACTGATATGGAAGTTTGGGAAATTTATAGGAGGAGGTGGTTTGGCTATCCCAGAGGGATTGCTCAATTTCTGGGAGGAGCAGGTGATTGATGTCCATAACTATGCAATTTCTAGGCTGAGTTGTAGTGCTAGACCAGATTACGCAATTTTGTTGGGGAAGGTTGTTTGACTGCATTGCATAATTTATCAGCCCAGCAAGTTGGCCAATAGATTTTCCCAATTTCTGGAGGGAAGGATGGTTCCCTTCCATACTTGCACAATTTTCTGAGGGAGCTACTTAGTGAGCAACTAGCCCAAGTTCAGAATGGAAGCCTATGAGGGGAGAGAAGCATAATAACATGCACAGGCTGGAAATCTACTAAAAAAGCAATGAATCCTATGTACTTGATAGTGCAAGACATGCTGCTAAGGATGCTTGGTAGGGAGGCTCTAAAACTAAGTTAAGAAAAAATATTGGAGGGTGGTTGTAGTAGCTACAAGGGTACCCTCGATGGTTTTTTCACTTGGGTCATCCTGTTAGGTTCCTATATTGCTACTGTAGCCCCTTATTGTTATTAGTGCAACCCCCTTATTTTATTGTTGTGCCCATGCAGTCCCCATATTATTATTATTGTGCCCCTTAGAATCCCACTATTTCTATTGTTGTGCCCTTAGAATATTATTGTTATGTTGGCTCTAATACCAAATGTTACGCAAACAGATAAACATATAGAAGAAAATATAGATCAAAGACTTCAGAATCAGCCTCTTCGAGGGGGAAACCTCCTTTCAAACCTTCCATGTATTTCTTAAATAATGTTGTTAGAGATGCTTCTATTCTCCCATAATTCATAACAAACTTGCAATAATACCCTGTCAGCTAGAGAAATCCTCACAGATGCCTTATGGATGTGGGGATTTTCCATTCATCAATGTATTTAATTTTGCTAGGGTCTACCTTAACACCTTCATGAGATACAATATGACCTAGATATTCCACCTCTTATACTCTAAAGAAACATTTGGAGGCTTTTGCATATAATTGTTTCTCCTCTAATAGTTTGAGCACCCTGTTAAGATGTTAAACATGATCCTTCCAAGAATTACTATAGATTAGTATATCATCAAAAAGTACTAACACAAATTTTCTAAGGAAAGGTTTGAAAATGGAATTCATCAAACCTTGAAATGTAGAAGGTGCATTGGTAAGGCTAAAAGGCATCACCAAAAATTCATAATGACCCTCATGAGTTCTAAATGTTGTTTTTGGAATGTCTTAAGTCTTCATTCTGATTTCATGATTTCCTGAATGAAGATCCAACTTGGTGAAGTGAATTGCTCCATGTAATTCATCCAATAATTCATCAATGAGAGGAATAGGAAATTTATCTTTAATAGTGAGCTTGTTGAGCTCCCTATAATTCGGACACATGTGCCATGATCCATCCTTCGTGTGCACCAATACTACTAAAGAAGAGAAATAAATTCGACTAGGTTGAATTATACCAACCTCTAGCATTTATGCAATCATACATTCAATTTCACTCTTTTGGGCATATGGATATCTATAAGGCCCGATGTTTGGAGGAACACATCCTGGAATCAAATGAATAGCATGATCATGATCAAGAATAGGTGGGAGGCCTTTGGGAGTGTCAAATATCTTGTAATAGTTGTCCAAAAAAAATTGGAGATCTAGAAATATAGATGATTTCAATGTGGGAACCTCTAGTGTACATAATTCCACAATTACGACCCATTGTTATTTGGATTCAGAGCTTTGGATTTTAGGGTTTCACTACTCCAAATGGTCATTGTGGAATTTTCTCTATAACTTTGTTTCTATGAAGTTTCAGAAGCTAAATTAAAACCCATTTGAGAAGACATATTGATGAACCTCAGGTCTGAAGTTTAGATCTTATCTCTCTATATTTACGAAGATATGATCGAATGAAATTAGGCTTTTTTGTAGGCTCCCAAATTACATCCCAAATAGGTGACCTTGGAAAAATCATGATAAATTTCTCTCTCAGTATCAGATTAAAATTTCATAAGAAGTTATAGAAATAGGACATATTTTAGTTTTATTTGTATTGCTTTCACGCCTGAAGGTCGAAACAGTGACACATGGAAGGTCGTAAAAGTTCACTCTATTGAACTAGTCTATAATGAAGTCATTTTGGGAGATTTGGCATAACTTGTACTTGAAGAATCCAATATTGACTAGACTAGTGGTGTTAGAAAGAGGACTAAAAGGGATACTACAGGACAAAATTTCAGACCTTGGAGATCCTAAATTAAAGAGATACAATAGATTCAATATCAAGCTCCTAGAAAGAGAAGAAAAGGCGTGTGGTTTTTTTTTTTAATTGCATAAGTTTGGTTTGAAAAATTAGTTTGAAGTGATTCAAGGGGAATATTGAAGCATAGTTATCATTAGTTGATACCTCGAAGAAATAAAATGGAAACACCTAGTAAGCAACCTGAAAGATCTATCATGACTCATGAAGAAGAGGATGAAATGCAACATGATATATCAAAATTATGAGACCAAGTGCAACAAATTTCACTCTCACAAAAACTAACAGAACCTAATATGGATGGTTTAAAGAAAGGCATGGAAGCTAACATGGATGGAATGGAACCTAAGATGGATGGTGTGGAAGCTAACGTAGAATCATTGTTTTGTACCATTTCTATTTTCCAGCCAAATTAGATAAGCGAAACAAGGGATGAATGGAAGAATGATGAAGAAGTGTGGGAATGTATTCAAAAGTTGCAGCAAGATCCCAGTGCATCTGATACATTCAGCTAGAAAAATTATTCATTATGGTACAAAAATATCTTATACCTCTATAAGAATTCCCATCTCCAACAAAAGATTCTTCTGGAATTGCACACCTCTCCCTTGTTAGCACTCCTAAGTGTCCCAAAGCTGAGAAAGGAGGCCAACGGAGGTCACCTCAAACCAATCTTTTGATTTGGAAGCCATTCTTACCAAACTAGAGAGGGATCTCTCTATGGTCACAACCAAGGACTTGACTGGTGAAAGAATGGATTTTGGGCTAGATAGTTCAGCTCAATTTGGGGTTTTTAATTTTAGGGTTTTTGCTGGATGATGGTCTAGGTCTAGGGGGCTAGGTCAGGGTTTCCAAAAGATGAGTTTGTAGAGATATAATGGGGAAATGTAGGCAGGAACAATTAGCATTCTTTATTTGTAATTTTCTATAGGGTAGAAAAGTAAGGTTTCAAAATGAGCATGAGTTTCATGAATTCATTTATCAGAGGAAAATGTAACAAAAATATGAGAGTTTCATCAAAACAGAGCATAAACATATGAATTTTGTTTAATACTTATGAAACAATCACAAGAAAGCATTAAGATGGAAGTAGAGAGGAAAATACATTCATACCAATGATAACAGAAGAAAAAACATCACTAATGAACATACTACATGAATCCCACTATAATAGCTACAACTCTTGTATATTACTCCTGCAAATAATCACAAGTACGCTAGCTCCACAAAGCCTTGACTAAACAACATCCAACCCTTCCCTTGAGTTTGATTTGGGTAGATATAGACCAAGACAACTATTTCCCCCTCTTAGGGGTTGAATCCTTGATGACAGGAACTATCTACATGATTATCTCTAACCAAACCTAAACCTAGGGAAGTTAAAAACAAACTCCCTAATTAAACCAACTGATTCATTTTGACTTTACAAACATAAATAAGCATGAATCTACATGAAATTTACATTTTCCACCTCATCTACATTTGATTACATCACACGATTACCTTGGAGGAGTAATTTGGCCAGCATCTTTGACTTTTACTAGAGAAAATATGAATTCTTGTACGCCATCTGGGAAAAGCATAGTGCCAACTTGGAGGACAGTTTTGAGTTACTTCCAATCTTCCAAATTATGGTCTAGAGGCATAATTGGAAATATTAGGATGTCTATTTGTCCATAGAAACATTAAGAATGAAAAATAGCCTCTCTAAGGTTGATAAGGATGGATTCTCCTAAAGTGACTCTAAAAGTGCAGCGGGAGGATGAAAACAGTGGCAGAAAGTGGTTGTTTGTCATTTTTTTGGCATTTTTCCTCCAACTAGTAGGCTGACCTGACACAAAAAATACATGTCTGATACGTGCAGGTCACAAGTTATCCAAGTATATAAACATTTTGTGTTTTTTAGGCCTCAGGGAAAAGCCTGGCGTTGCACTTTTGGCCGACTGAAATTTCCTATTGTAACCAAATGTCACAAAATTTCAAAAATTTCAATTTTTTCTACAAAAATGGTTTTGAGTTGCTTCTTTAAGTTGGGGAATGGTAGGGTAAGAAATAAGTGAAGCATAATCCAAAAATCCAAGTTATCCCTCTTCCTCAACCTCATTAGGGTTTTCTTCAAATTTCTAACCCTGATCTTGTTGACCCAGCTCCTGGTGTAGTAGTATCTGGCCATGTTTCTTTGTAGCATAATGTCCCTGTTAGCCTTCTTCAAAATCATCTACAAGTGTTCATTAACCCTCCTAAGCCAAAAATCCTTGTCTTTCTCAATCTCACCTGTAATGGTGTCTTCAAAGTCTGGGTGACCTTGTGGAGGAGATGGCTCACTCCCTAGTGCTTCCTTTCTTTTGAGTCCTTTGGTCTTTGGCCTCCTTGGCTTCATCTAAGGCTCCTTGTCTTCAATATTATCTACATCTATCACTTCCTTTCCTTGGTCATCCTCTGCCACCACATCAACACTAGGTTTAGAGAGGAAAATTTGATTTACCTAAAGTTGTCTGTTCTCTTGTTGTAAGAATGCAATCATGAATTTTTCATTTGCCAAGTCATCCTTACGCTCTTTGATTTCTGCCTCTTTTTCTTTGATGATTTGGTCAGGTGACTTGTCCTCCTCATGCATTTTGGATATAGGTTTTGAAGTCTACATGTTCTTCCTCTTGCAAAGGTGCCTCATGGTGATGTGGTGATGTATCTTTCTCAATTGAGGTAGGCTTGGCCCTTTCCACACTACTAGGAGAAAAAACAAGCCTCTTTCCTCTGGTATATGTCTTATTCACCTCAGCTCTAGATGTTGTTGTTATAGGTTTGCTTGTAGAACCCATTTCTTGTGGTCTTGGTGATGCCAAAGCTATAGACTGACTGTTAGATTAAGTTGGAGTAGGAAAAGAGAGCTTGACTGCATGTATGCCTCCCAATACAAGTTGACCTATGTAAGATGATGGCACACAATTATTTTCACCAATCCATGATGGAGCAATCTTTCTTGATGGTCTTTCCATTTTCTATGTACCTTTTCTACCATTTGGACCAAGCTTTTGTAGAGGTAGTGAGGTAGGTTATGAGGTTTAACACTTGTGAAATCGATCAATAATCTAACATGGTACTGATATATCCTTGAAAACATACCCTCACATGTGAATTATTTCATGACTGTCTTTATGAGAGGGGCATACTTATCAAGCAAGTGGCTAAAAGGAAAAAATATGCTTTGGAGCAGCTTTGTAAGGAGGCTTCAAAACATTTTATAATTTTCAATGTTTATATCTATCCTTTTCAACAAAACCTCTCCATGATTTTGGAGCCCATTGGATATGGTAGTGGCCTTTGCTAAAATGGTAAAAGTGACCCCTACAAGAGTTTCCTTATCCCTCCTTAGACTGGTGGAAACAATGCTTGTTAATTTATCACTAAAACCTAGTTCTTCAATCTTTTGGCAGAAAAAAAGGCAACTTGCATCTTGGAATGACTTCTTGAGAAATGGTGAAGCCATAATATCATGTGCTTTGGTGGGTTCATACCTAATAATCTAACCTCCTTTATTCTACCTTTGATCAATGGTTCTAGCCTCTCTATCCATTGTTAAACCCTAGTTCACTAGGAAGGGGAATTAGGGTTTAGTGTTAGGAAAACAGGGGAATTGGGGCAGTTTTGTGAATGGAGGGAGATGAAGGGGTTTGGGAGTGTCTAAATTATTGGGTAAATTTTTGGGGGTAGGGATAAATGTTAGTGAGTGTATGGAGGTGAACATTTAGGAAATGAGTGAGGGGAATGGGCATAGAAATGAAAAACATAGTCCTAGCCTAGGAAAGTGTAATGTAGGCCTAGGTTTATAGGGAAATCAAGGAAATAAGGGAAAAAGGTGAGGTGAAGTTTCAAGGAAGGTGTATGGAGGCTGAGGGAGGGTTTTTTGAGCATGAAATTTAGTGTTTTTTACAGAAAATGAATTAAAAACACTATGAGACCAAAAGCACAACAAAACCCTAGGAGAAGGTCATTTTAGGAGCTTTCAAGAATGAACTGAAGCAAAATAAAGGTAGAGGAGGGTAAAATTAATCCCACTTACTTGTTACTAATGTGTTGGAACCTATGGTTTATGAAGAACCCATTGAAAAGGTATATTTTTCTCCCTTGAGAAAAATGCAGCGATTTGGAGAAAAGCGCAGCGCATCTGACAAAAGTGCGGGGAGGGAGGAAATTTGGCACTTTGTTGGAAAGAATCTTATTTTCAAAGGGTGGAATTTTTTCTTGCTGGTGGAGTGATGTCTTATGAGGGTGGAATGAGAAAATAGTTTTCTCCTTTGGTTTTCTTATAGGCTGGGGGGTCAATTTTCTCTTAGGTGGTGATGTGGCCCCACCTTGTCTTTTCATAAAATGATATGAAATGTTAGTGTACTGTAATTTCAAACCTTATTATAAATAATTACATCTTAATAAAGATCGAAATTCACTTTAGATATCATTATAGAACACTTTTACCTATTAATACTCCCACAATGATGACCTAGATGATGTCATGAATCTTTTTGACCTTTTTGATGAGTTGACCCAATGATGACATCTAATGGAGTGTGAAACTGATGATTTGGAACTTGAAACATGACTAACCATGAGATGATGATTGAGATGGTGATTAAGACAGTACAATTATGACTCATCACAATGAGTGATGGCATGATTCAAATTACAATTTGATCATTAAATGAAGTGAGTAGCAACATACCTATAAACATTTACTAGTGACCAATTTTTTATTTGAAAACCTATTAAAACTATAAAAAATTGACCTAGGACCCTATCAATCATATTGAAAAAGTACATTTGATCATTGGTGACTGACATGACTGACAAGCACTAACATTGGCTCCAGATGGGGATGGAAACTCCTTTAGGAGGTGTCAAGAACACCGTAGACCAGGTAGCTTTATCCATTGCACAATGTAGTAAAAAAAAGTAAATGTTAAGCATACATGAAATGAGAACATAATATGAATGATAAATCATTGAATTTACTTTCTATTGACAGAGATGTACATTTATATTAAATTCATATGATCCTTGGTTTCGTATTCCAAGGTCTCCTATACTTCCTTCGACTATTCAACTTCCACACCAACCCTTAGAGGATTAGGTGTCCAACATTCCCCCCCTTAATACTAAGGAGTATGCATGAGTCCAAGAAGAGAGTTATAATACAAAGTGTTCAAAAAATGCATGGCAAGAATAGGCTAAATGTGCTCTCTGAAATGTTGGTATAAAGAGGGTGGTTTAAGGATGACCACCAACACTGGAATGCTTAGTGCAGTTCCTAGAACTCTTCCAAGCCTTGCAAGAAGTTGAAACCTTCTGCAATAGGAAGTGTCCCTAATATTTTGAAGAGGTAAACCTTTAACCTTGAAAGGGATGTCTCACCATGCATAAAAAGGGTGAACCTCAACCTAAAAAGGGAGGTCTCAACCTGTGATGGTTTAAGGATGGCCACCAACTGAAGGCATGTTTAGGAGCATATTTGTCTCTGGCTACAACTCTGAATCTGGTATGGAAGATTGTGGCTCAGGCTCACTTGATGTGGCTTTGAATCTTTTATATGACCACCACTTTCCCCCCTGTCAGATACAAGGTGAGATGATGGAGAAAGTCAACTGCAAGATTGTTCAACGCCCTAGAACAAGTCCAGACATATGACTGAAATATCTTCTTGGTTGTTGAAGCCCATTTTCCAAGAATCGATCCATCCAAGATGAATCTTTGTTCTTGTAGGAGGCTTATTTTTGAAGCATATGTTTGAAGAATAACTGGTTTTATGACAGCTTACATTGATGAATATCAAAACAATGATCTTTGATATGGTCAACTTGGTCACAGTGTTGGCGTTTAACAACTTTTCATTGTGAATGTGGAGAAGAAGAATCTGGAATAGGTGAAGGTGAACCACCATGAAGAAACCTAGCACTATGAAATTGAATGGGCTTGGAATAGTATGGCATATCAAAAGATAATTCCTCGTCATATCCAGTCAGCGTTTTTCTTGTTATGGACAAGATATTCCCAAGGTTTGATGATGGGCTTAGGAAGTGCAGGCTGAACTTCTGCATCTCCATGTGACTTTGTCGTTGGATTGGGCACTAGATCTGAATCAACTTGTTTCTTATGGGAGTCTATTTCAATTTTCTCAATAGAAACAGGTTCATAGTGATGTATTGTAGCGCGTTTCTCTGTAACTATGATTCAATTTTTGAAAACTCTATCTTCTCTTGTGCATTTTGAAAACATGTATGACTATTAGAAAGAGTTTCCTTGTTGATTTTAAGTGTGATTTCAAAATTAGACACAATTAGAGTTCTCAACAACTCTAATAAAGTGTCAATTTTAGCCATTTTATCAACAACTCAAACTCAACAATAATGACCAAGGGAAACTCCAAAACATCAAGCTCTATGTGCCCAAAACATGAATGAGACTTTGATGGCGACTCCAATTTTTGAAAATGGTGGCAACTTTTATTTTATTTTTTCACATTTTCCTTCACACCTTTCAATACAAACCACAAAAACTTGCTTTTCATAAGAGACTTTAAAACATAGAGCATATGACTGGTGATGTCACATACAACAACTTCACTCAAGCTGCATCAAATGAAATCTTTAGTTAAGAAATTCTTAAAATTCCCTTGCTATAGTTGGAATGCCAATTCATATCTTGTGCACCCTATTTGGAGTCGCGTTAATTAGTAAAAGGCCACAAGTTTGTACCCAAAAATAAATTCTCCCAAACCAACATTCACAATGAATAGAGGCTCAAAGGAAATGGTGAAGCAAGGATTTTCCTTCTCACATCCTTCACTCTGACACACGATACCAATTATTAATGATGTTGATGAACCCATTTCATAAATTTGTGCTTAATTAGTACTATTTCCAGTTAGCAATGTACATCATTTACTCAGTAAAATGACATCTGCACCACTAGCACCAACAATCTCTTCACTGCCATAAAAACCAAATATTATGTATGGAATTGATTTACCATCCTTGGTAAAAAAAAATCTATCACGGGATTCGAACCACAAAGTAGTCTAACTCAAATAAATCACCACACATATGAATACATAGAGATGTCTATGCACAGATGAATGTAAACAAAGAGAGAGGCCAAACCATGGCTTAAGCTTACTTCAGGAAGAATGGCTTTTATTTTTACAAATTCTTAGTCTCAATTGATGGCAGAAGATTTTTCTGAGTGACCAGAGTAGAAGAAAATGACGTTGTTCCACTTCTTCAACTATGCAGCTCTCATCTTTGGGCCCCATGTTATCTATTACACAACCAATCTACTATCTGAATAAGATATTGTTGGAACAATCGTAAAAGCAAATCTTGTCTACCATTCACGCAAGAAATGTAGTTTCAACTACAACACAGTCACAACTACTCCATGTTCACCACTAAGCGAGTATTTTAATGGACAATGCAACTGGCGCAAGACTCGTACCAATGACCATGGTTGTGCTCTTTCCACGTCTACATCGCTTTTGGTGGTAACTGGCATAGAACAATGCATACACCACGCATGAACTATTCCAATGAACTAGTGTCCAGATTCAGGACCAACATTCATCGCAGAGAATGACAACTGTTCTAAATATCAACGCTTCACTTCACTCTAATCAAACTCATAATTAAAAAAAGGAATTCCTGAAATGAAAATGGAACGCGATACTGCATCACACTAGCTAGAGATAGCTATCACAAAAGTTTCATTTCCTGGAGAAATCATTGAGGACAGACTTGCAACAACCACCGTGGTCTTTGTCACTACAGGGGCCTTCAATTGTGTTACTAGCACATAGGTCCACATGAAGATTGTTCAACAAAAAACTAGGTACATTCAAATAACAAGCAGGATGGGAACACATGGTGGTAACATTCAACACATCCATTTGTCCAAATTTTCCATTATGGGTAGATTCTGCAAGTTATCTACCTCTCAGACATGCAATTCTGGCTAGAGGAGTTATACTAGATTAGTGGAGCGTTCATATCCCTATGGGAATGAGAAGAATGAGGAATATATTGCTCAATTTTGGCAAGCAAATAGGGCAAAACTGACTGGCATAAAACCAATGGATCACACTTTGATCAGGGTAGGTATTCACCTAAAGCTTTGATACGATGTTAAGCATACATGAAATGTGAACAGAATATGAATGATAAATCAATGAATTTCTTTTCTATTGACAGAGATATACATTTATATTACATTCATATGATCCTTGGTTTCGTATTCGAAGGTCTGTTGGACTACCGCAATGTTGGGAACGGGTCCCCTGGGGTCAATATTGGGGTTAAAAGCCCAAGTTGTGGGGAAGAAAGCCCAAATTTTGTGGTAAAGAATGTGAAGTCACTGGATTTTGTGGCCACAAAGTGTGAAGATGTAAGAAGTTACTAAGGGTTTTTCCTCGCCTCTTTTGTATATGTCAGGTTGGTTTTAGAGATCTACCCATGCTCTGTGGACCATGGGATTGTATAAAAAGGGAGTCTTATAAGAATTTAAGGAAGCTAAGTAATAATTTTTGGTAGAGTTCTGAGTAAGTTCATGGGTCTGTGAGAGCTAAGAGCGAATATTCTTAGTGTAGGAAGAGGCTTTGCAGCTGAGTGCACAGAAGCCTAGGGTAGGAATCCGCAACTAAGTGTGTGGACCCCTCCAGCTGTGTGCACAGAGTAGTTAGATTCTATACTGGAAATATGGATTATCAATAAAGAGAAGTATTATGAAAAAGTAATGCATGTATATGTTATTTTATGGTTATCTCTGTATATGTTATTTTACTTTTGTTATGAATTTTGTGATTATGTTATGTTGAATACTGGAGTATGAATTAATGCTATATTAATGCGTAGATAACTGTAATGCATGTTAAAATTAACCAATACTTAGGCGAATATAAGTAAATACAAAAGTAAGAGTAATTATAGAAGCACGTAAGTGACCAATCTATCCACCTAGGGTCCGCGAAGGATGATCATAGACATTCGCGGAGGCTTCAAGGACGAATAAGAGAAATACTTTGATAAGCCCTAAAGGGCTTATCGATCTGTGCGAAGGAAGGTTAGGGAATATAACTGACATCACAACCATCTTAGGGTGTGTAAACTTGGTTCCTACATCCCCCCATACTGATTTGAGTGAGACTTTGGTTAGCTCTCCGCAGATTGATGCTGAAAGGGCCAGTAGTGTAGGGATTTTCTTGGTTACTTAATGCTGAACCTAGGTCTAGGCCCATCAAGCCAACCAATGGTTCCATTGCTGGGACCAGGATCTACATAACGAGATGTGTGATGGTGCATCACTGGAATCCAACCAAGAAGGAGATTAAAGACTGATTGGATACAAATATCCACGAATTCATGGTGCAAGAAAACATGAATCCATGATTGACGAAAGAGAAATGGTTGGAAATATATATGTACATAAAGATACATGAAATCTTCTTCTGTTCCTTCCTAGTTGAATTATACGAGTGGATTGCACAGTTGGCAGATGTCCAAGGGAGGTGGAGGCTTCATAGTGTGATTGTCTGGACCCCAAAGTTAGTGCAACAATTAGAAGCTTCTGAAGATAAGATCATGCACACTGTCAATCACTAGATCGACCGTATCATAGGAGGGTTTTTGATAGAGTTTGTGGTCAATACCTCGGTCACTTACAATGAAATAGAGTTCCACTTCTTCAAAGGGCCGCAAGGTAAGTATTTGAAATTGTTAAATACTTGTATTAATATGCTCTTGTGTGGAAAAGGATTTATGAAGTTACGTATGATTCTTGTTATAATGATGAGAAGAGGAAGAAGAAGAAATGTCACTAGTGGATGGAGAGGGAGGGGTCTCTTCTCCTCCACCTCCATGGTGTTTTGGAGACTTTAGTATCTATGGAAAAATACTAATTCCCTAGATAAGTAGTTGTATCTAGAACAACAGTTTAAAGTGTTTTAGATTTTTCCTATAAGCAATGGATAAGATGAGAAGATAGAAGACCTAGATGTAGTTCCACTTTCCTCTCGTCTGACTTATATCAATTTCGTTGCTCCTTCCCGTACTTAATTTTCTTGAGAAGTACCCTGTAAACACAACAGAAGACAAAAATCGATCAAACCATATGATCTATTGAATATAAGTGAAAGGAATCAAATACAATTCACACATATAAGCATTATGAAACAACACAAACATATGGGAAAAAGGTTCAAACACTTTATTAGCTAGAAAAAGGAATTACAACCATTGGTGTCTGATTCAAAGCCATTCCTCTAGCTTAGATCCCATCCACATCACATCAAAAGCATGACAAATTTGTAGTATTACAATACTTGCTTCAAAGCCAAATCCCATAGCAGCATTATCTCCTTACAATTCAACATAGTCCAGCCCCTGACCGCTTAGATGAGTAGTCAATCTATAGGAAGATGAAGGAGATTTTTTCATTAATGGTGCCATTGAATGGCCTTCCATACTTAGAATTAGTTCCATGGAGGAAGGGACGAGAGGATAGGATGCACCTTAACTCATTGCTCATCCACTTTCAAGCTTATAAGAGTTGATAAGTTAGGGAAACTTCTATATGACTCCAAAAGATAAGAATATTCCCCAAACCCTATGTGAATTTCACTCATTCTCGCTTAGCATAGGTGAAAAGAAGCCTAAGTGCTCTGCAGAGCACCCTGGTAGTGGAATTAACTACTATGCAACACACCTTCATAAGGGCTTACCTGTGCTGGTCCATCTAGAGGCTATTTCTGGATGTCTTCAAGTCATGAAATTCTCTGGGAAGGAGGTATTAAAAGGGGTAACTTGTTTAGTGCATGAAGAAACTAAAATTAGGGTTTTTTTATCACTCAGATTTTCCTTTAACTTGTTAGGAAGAGGAAAGGGGTCCGAGGTAACCACAAACCATCTTTTAAGTACAAAATCTAGCCAATCTGTACTCAGAGAGGGCTCTCTCTTTATCATTTATCTTGGTTTTGAAAGATATTAGGCTACTTGTGAAGCTTAGGAGTTTTGATTGAGTTTGGGTGGTGAAATTCAATACCAAAGGTAGAACTGAGTAGTTTAAGGCCATTGGGCTAATGGAGTCAAAGAAGATGGCTTAACTGGATTTGGTTTCTTAACAAGGGAGGGTTTCACAAGGCAAGATGGTCAAACAGGGAACAAATAAAGACTTAAAATAGATGGAATGGACTCAAAATGGGTGAAGGGAAGTTAAGAATCCTTCAACCTATTGAAAAGAGGGAACTTGAATGATTGCTAATAAAGAGCAGTTAAGTATTCTTTACTAAATAATCAAAGTGAATAAACTAGAAAACATGAGCAATTAAGATTTCAATGTTTATGCTAGTTAAGAAGAAAACATTGAGAATAATAACGACTAAAAACAAATTGTAATCAAGCATTTTCCGAATTACTCTTTTTCATTTATCATTAAGATATGAAACATAGATGATATAAACAAGGAAAACTTTAAAACATAAGGTATAGAGGACTTATTGATCCAGTGTCTGACTCAAGAAATCTATGAAAAGTCCTTTGCATCAATTCTTTATCCAGCAAGCCATACAAAAGTTGTTCCAACAACACTTTAGTCCAAAATGATCAGTATTACAGCAATTTCCAAGAATCCACCCTCAATACTCCAATTGAGGGAGTATTTATACAAACATTTTACAAAAAATATCTCATAACAAAGTGAGATATATTCTAGGATGACTATGAATAAGTTACAAGAAAATAGAGACAAATGGTCTTGAAGATAGGAGAAAAGGTAAACTGATGTTGTGCTGTTCCTATTCTTGCGAGTGTGCTGGAGGCAGGCCCTATGATTTGGCTTGTTGTTGTCTTCTTTAGTAACTCTGTGCTGGCTGCCCTGTTTTCACTGATACTCTTTACCTGTTCTAATACACTTCAACCCATTTGATCTCTGTTCATATTCTTTACCATTACTCACTACAGTAAATTACCAAAATTTACATTTTACCAAGGATAATTTTATAAAATTTCCAATATGTCTTCCCACCATTTTGCTTCTGGAAATCTGTTTTTCTGAAGTTTTCTCAGGGTCTCATAAATTTCTTTGTACCTGAAAAAGGTAGGCTGAATTGGGAACAAGTGCTTCATCTCATTCTCGACATAGAACAAGTTCTCAAGACTATCATAGAGAACTTTACCTGTAGGCAATGCTTTTTTTCCTGATGCACTTGTTGATGAACTTGCTTGGTTGCCTGCATAATTATTCAATTTCTCCACATAGTCTTTATGACTCATTAGTTTATCATGAATAACTAAAGGACTTGGAAACCCTTTACCCTGCAAAATATCAAATCTCTTCATGAAGGCGTTGATTTCTTCTTGCGTGTCATGGTACCTTCTTTCTAAATTTTGCATCAGAGTTCTTTTAGTAAAAACCCTTTTGATTTCCAAAATTGTCCCTATTCTATCTTGAATGCCTAGCTCTTCAAGATGGTACTTATTCCTGGTATTCAAAAACTGTATGAGCCTGTTGGCTTCCTCAGGCATATTTCCTAATTCTTCCCTTGTCTTTTGAATTTCTTCTTGAGCTAGTTTCACTAAATCAATTTTCTCAAAAATTATTTGAATTGATGGCCAATCATCATTTATTGATTGAGTGATGTTGGCCCAAAGAATTTTCTTAATTTCTGTCAGAGGCTTGTCAAAAGTAAGGTCCTTTTCCAATGATTTCACTTTGTTTTCTAACACTTTAATCTCTCTTGTCTTTTCTGCAACATTTATTTTTGAGAGATCATACCTTTGCTCTAAGTTGGCATACTGCTCTTTTACCTTATTTAGCTCTGAAACTTGTAGTTTTAGGTCCTCCATTGATTTTATTAGCTCCTCTGTGCTCAAATTAGCAATGCTGCCCTGTGCTACTCCTATTGTCCCTGTTGTTGTTGTACCTGTAACCACCTCCGTTGTGACTGCTGGAATATTTGGTGCCAATGTTGCTCCAAGAGTTGATGGGACTGTAGTTGAGACTACTGGTATCACATTGGGAGGCTAAGAGGTCAACTCTCCCTGCTTGTCCTTCAACGCTTTTTCAAGTTCTTGTTCAGTCTCATTTAGTCGTTCATTAAGTTTTAAGAGCAAATCCATCAGCTCTTCTTTAGATTTTTGCTTTATAATCTCAGTAGTCTGTGGATGCCTGGAAGGTGGCAGCTTTAGTTGTTTCCTTAGGGCAGCAATATCTTCATCTTTCTTTTTGATTAAGGCTTATGTAGCCTTAACATCTTTGGGATCATGGACCAAAAAATTAATTATGTCTTCCAAAGACTTTATTCTGTTATCTTTGGCCTGGGAGGAAGCCTTCTCCAAGTGTAGTTGGGCAATGGTGTTATCCAAGAATTTTGAAACCTTTGGGCCATCATTGCCTTACCAGTCAAGGTTGAATAAATCATTTCTCTAGTTTGTTTATGCAACTCAATCTGATCCAAAGGATGAATATCCTTTGCCATGACTTCAAAATTTGTTCTGAGATAATATGTTGTTGATCTAGGCTATTGCACCTTTGGCTTGAAATAGCTCATTATCATCTTGCCTTCTTTGATGTCATAGGCTGACATCAATCTCTGTTGATTTGTGGGAGCCATCTTCAAATATTGATTATAAACTTGAAGCCTCAAAGGATCATTCCTGGCCTTTATTTCTATAGATGTTTTCTTGATATCTGAGGCATCTATCCCTGGTGGCCTGAAAGAAGATATCTCTGCACTTAGTTGTCTTTCTATCTCCTATCTCTGTGAGCTAGTGGATGTTCCTCCTACTAGAAAAGTTTGATGGCTCTCTACTATTTCTTCCCTCCGACTATTTTTAGTTTCTTCTACAAATTCCTCCTCTAAAAGGGGATTTAGCCTTTGTCTTTTTGTTCCAGGTTATCCTAAAGGTTCACTAGCAGGGGTAGTTGTTTCCCTGTCTCTATTTTTGTTTCTTTCCTCATTTGGAGGAGTTTTCAAAACTGGAGGCTCTCCCATATTGATCTGAGTGGGATGAGTATGTATTTGGGCCTGTTCTTTTGAAGTTTTAGGCTGCTTAGACATTGTATACTATTCTATGATTTGAAAGCTGGTCTCTAATTCTTTTCCCTTTAATGTTCCCATGGCTAGTGTGCTTGTTTCCTGTGAAGGTTGCTGAGAGGTTCCAACAATGGAGGCACCAATTCCTGATCTTTGAGATAACTCAAATGGTACCTACCCAAAAGAATCCAGGTCAAGCATTTTCTCAAGATCTCTCATAACATTCTCAATATTTACATGTTCACTATCATGTTCTACTAGGGTCCCTTCCCTCCATTCATCCATATTTGCAAATTGTTCAATCTTTGGAATCCTATGGTGAATGTATGGTGACAACCTGTTTTTCATTCTCCTATCACAGATGAAACTATTAGGGTCATATGGCCTCCAACCAAAACTTTTTTGCAACTTAAGATGATCTTCTAGAATTATCTCTGCTTCTCTCCATGCTTCCTTATCATTGCAGAAAAATGGCCTAACTGATTTTTTATTCTGAGTTGAGCTTTCTTTTTGGCTTTGCAGAAATGAACCATGTCTGTATGTATCATTTGTCTGAAATACTCCAATGCAAACAGTCTCATTGGAACATATTTGGGTAACTTGAAAGGGCAGAGCTTACATCCATATATCCGGATCTCTATATGGTTCTTGTATAGGTACAAATCACCTATTCTGTATTGCTTGGAGAGCTGTATGATTCTCTTGATGTCACCACTGATTCTAGGAGGGGAAACCCCTGTCAATAGAGTGGGTACAGGATGAACAAATTGGTCATTGAACTCATTGTATGAGTAAGGGGACTCATAGGATGCATGGAAGATGGAACTCCAAAAGGTAACAGACCTTGGATTTCCTTTATTGTCAAGTTTCCTCATAGGGAAAGGGAAGTTCTCTGACTGATAATACACCATAAGATGATAAATAAAAGTAGTGTATTTAAAGACTCCTTGATTTTCCAGTCTCAAGAATTAGTCATGAATATAATTGGAAATATAGTAGGCATAATCATACTTAACAATAGGGGGATGTCCAGGAGTAAAAATTGACAACAACACTAGGGTTACGTCATCAACATACTCACTGGAGTTGAATCCCATGATTAAGGATATCATATCAACAATGAGTCTTACTATGTCTGTGAATAAAGTTTACAGATAGGGAGGTGGGCCTTTAGGTTGATGTTTAGGCTCCATGAAAATCTGACAGATGTGAGTCAGTTTTGACTGAGACAATTGGGTAGATTTCTCAAGCAAATATCCTAAAGAAAGAGGAGTGAGAGCTTTTTTAGGGGAAAATTGGAACATTTTATTAATGGATGCAACTGTTATGGGGAAAATGACTGTTTGACTTGGGGACATGACAACTCTGAGGTTAGGGTCATAGTTTTCCTGGCATTGATGAATCAAATCAGGGAAAATATGGACCGAGGAGAGAAAATACCTGGGAAGGTTTGATTCCCACAGTCCGAGGATATATGAGCCATTTAGGTATTGGTCTCTGGCTTGGAAAAAGACTTTCAAGTGGTTTATGTCAATTGATAAGTCCCTTATATGAAAGTCTTTATCTGTCAGAGGCAAATAATCTAAGTCTTTATGAGGGGCATTCATGGGTCCAACAGACAGAGCCACAGGGGTTTCCATTTCTGGTTCTTGTGGATTCAGAAAGGAATTTGGGTTTTTGGTGAAAAATGGGTGAATTAACTGATTTGGGAACTTATAATGGAAAAATAAAGACTGAATTTGTAATGAATTTTGCCTTTCTCTATGGATTTTATACTGTAAAAACAAACTTGCAGGGTTTCGGCGGAAATTGGATAAATACTTGTATTTGGGGAATGAACAGTGTAATGACAGGTGTTGACGGTGGCTAACAGGTTCCGGGCTGCATCGGCTGCAATTTTTATTAGCAAGGTGGTAGTTGGAAAGCTTGTATAGTTGACTTGGATGTTGTTTGCATGGGAGCATAGGTTGTTGTACAGAATGATGAAAACAACACTTTGTTGGTTTTATTAACAAAGTCAAAGGTGGCGGAGTTTTACTATTACGGCAGATGACGTAAGCGGGAAAGGATGCTTTTTCGCATGCGGAGGGCGGTAAGTGGTATGGTATCGCACCGCTTTTGGAGACAGGGGGGTTTCGGCCGGGAGCCGACGATTCCATAGACATTGCGACGCGTGGCAGGGTACGGTGCGGAAACAACTTTGCGATCATGTGCTAACGCGTGCTCACAAAGTGGCGCGCGATATCGTTAATGGCTGTTGAATGATGGAGGTGTGATCAGATGGATGACGGGAAGTGCGATACGGTGGGGTTTAATGTGAGTGGGCGCGACCCAATTAAAAAGTATTTAATCATATCGAGAGTGATATGATTGGTTGGGAAGGGTTCTTAATTAACCATGAGGGTTAATTAATCCCATTTTGTGTAGCGGGGGAATTAGGCTATTTATGAATTACGAATTAATTCATTAATCCTATTTTAAACGCTGATTATGGTTGCATTCAACTGGGGCCGGGGTATATAACAATTTGGGGATTTTAATATATAGTTAAATAATACGGGAAAGGGTGAAATAGTGCAGGATTTATATAATACATAGGTTAATAGTTAATATGACACGAAATGTAAAAGCGCTAAGAAAAACATTAGGATTGTGTATTTAACTTAGGCTTAAGTGGAAAAAAAGGGTTTTTATGTGATATTGTATATTTTTCCTAAGTAAAATAGGATTTTACTTAGGAAAAGACTTATGAGAGTGAATGAATGATGATTTTAAGTACTTAAGCTTTTAAATTATTGGGCCGAGGGTCTGGTCCCTCCAGAAGTCAGAGAAATGCTCTGAGCCCCTCTAATTTTCAAAGACCTTAGTACTTTAGGGGGAATTAGTGAAATTTTTAGGGAAAAATGAGAAGGGGAGTTAATTATTTGACCTTGTCTTGCTTGAAATGCATCAAGTGTAATGTGTACCTTGCACTTGTGATGAAAGTGAAAATTAACGCATTTAGAGAAATTATCGATCACATGTAATTCTGCAACATCATCTACCTACCCTACCTACTTTAACCTAACATTTTTTCTCCTTTATTAGGGTGCACTTGGACTGGAAAACCCTTATCACACTTTCTTTTCTTTTACATGCAGATATCTATCTAAGTCTAACCTTATTACATCCAAGGGCTCAGATTAAACTGTTGAGCTCTTTTTATTCACTCTACCTATCTACTTATCTGCCAAGATTAAACAATTTGGTCAGATCTTTATTCTCTATCTCTAAAACATAAAATTGAAAATTTGAACCAGTCAAGCTTAAGTTGTTTGACTGTTCATCAATTGTGGCATAAATTACAAGTTGCACACAATTTTTTTATTACATAAGAGTAAAAAGTAGTGGCATTTAGACTTGCACACTTTCCTTGGTCTTTCTTTTGGTGGGGTTCATTTTATTTCACTTTTTTTACCATTTTATTCTTTTCACCCTTTGATTTTATTTTTAGGGTATACCCTCTTTACATTTTTTTTTTTTTTTTGACAATATGGAAAACCTTTGCAACAAGTAAAGGTATGAACATATTACATAGCCCATCAAGTCAATCATGAAATATGACACCTATTGGTATAGGAGCATAACACTGGCTCCACTTGGGGATGGCTTTTCCTGGTGGAAAGTCAAGAATAGCAGGTCAGATGGCATCTAAATGATTTTGACTGAACTATGAAATCTTCTTCTACTTGTTGCTTTATTGTATGTATAACAATGACACTTTTGAAGCTTAAGGCTTTCTCTTCGAGCTCCAACTCCAGCAAGTTACCATCCAATCAAAATGGTGACATTACCAAGGATATAGTATGTACATGTTAAAATCAAGATACATTGAAAAGTAGGATCAAAGTATGTTTCAATATCCGACCATTAACCGGCCCTTCTTCTGTTTCTGTGCTATCCACGTTTTTCAGATAATAAGTATTGTTTCCTTGTAAAGCATAGATAATAAAAGGCCCTTTCCATAGGAATTCAAACTTCCCATGTTTTCCCTTATCCTCTTTCCTGGAATCCCATCTTAAAACTTTATCCCCAAGGTAGAAATCTTCTGCCTTGGCTCTTTTATCAAATATTTTCTTAAGCTTCTCCTGCAACACTTGGGATCTTTGATATACTTCCTCTTTGGTCTGTTGCAGATCGATGGTCTGGTTTATCCTCCTTTGAATATCATTAGGTTCCCCCTGAGCTTCTTGAAGTAATTTTTACAGGTACTCCTAAATATGAAGGAAATACAACCTCCATGCCATACACTAACTCGTAAGGACTAGTTCCAATAGATTTCTTGGTGGTGAATCTGTCTACCCATAGTGCATTTGTAAGTTTTTTGTGCCAAATTTTCTTATTCTCCTCCAATAATTTTTTAATAATATTAATGAGGCTCTTGTTGGAAGACTCAGCCAGACCATTGCCTTGAGGGTAATAGGTTGTGGAATGGCCTAAGGTTATATGGTACTTGTTATAGAAACTTATCATCTTCTTGAATTTGAAGGCAACAACATTGTCAGTTATGATTTTATCAGGACAACCAAATCTAAACAATATATGGGTTTCTAGGAATCCTATAATCAATGTGGCATTGGCTTTTCTGGAAGGAATGGCTTCTATCCATTTGGTGAAATAGTCTGTGGTAGTGAGAATCCATTTGTGTTGGCCAGAAGAAGGAGGATGGATTTCTCCAATGAAGTCCAGGCCCCATTGTTGGAAGGGTTTTTTAGTGGAAATTGGTCTCAGGGTAAAGGTAATAGTTTTCTCTTGCTTTCAAAAATTTGACATTTATGGCAAGAAATGACAAATTTCTTTACATCAGTGAACAAGGTTGGCCAATAAAATTAAGCCCTTAGGATCTTGTTTGCAGTTGATTTCCAGTAAAGGTGTCCACCACAGTCTCCTGCATGAAATTCTTGGAGAGCCTTGTCTGCTTATTCTTTTAATAAATAATTCAATAGAATACCTCCATGATTTTTCCAAAAAAGAGTATTATCTAAAATACAAAACTTTGAAGCTTTCATATTTAAAAGCCTTTTTTTTTTCTATATAACCCTGGAGGAGCCTGCAAGTTTAATAGTACATAAATTATATCAGCATACCAAGGTGAATCTAAGAAGGCCTGGATAATTTGTGGAGTCGCCATCTCCTGTTCGTTATACAGTTCATTAATATCCAAGGCTTGATAATTTGTTTCAGTCATGAGCTTGGCCAATCCCTGTCCTTTAATAATCATTGTAGGTTTTATTTCAATATCATACTCTAATATAGTAGCAATCCATTTACCTTTTTTGCCCTCAATTCCATCCTGGGTTAAGATGTTTTTGACAACAACATTTGGTACATAGGCTATCACATGGGAGTACAATATCTAGACTCTAAAATCTTTGATAGCTTTCACAAGAGCAAAAGCTTGTTTTTCCATGATTTTGTATTTTAATGGTGCATCCCTAAGTGCTTTACTAAAAAAGGCTATGGGTTTCTCGCATCCTTGATCATCCTTTTATAATAAAACAACTACTATGGTGTGTTCTGATGCAAATGAAAATATTATGAAGTCTCTATCAAACTTTGGACTTGTAAGGACCGGTGTTCTGGTCAAAGCCATTTTAATTTATTCAAATTCTTGTTTGGATTATACTGTCCATTTAATACTTGAATCCTTTTTCAACATATTATTAAGCAATCTAATTAATTCAGCTAAGTTAGATATGAATCTTCTCAAAAAATTAATATTTCCTAGGAAAGCTTGAAGTTCTTTGACATTTCTAGGGTGGGGTATTTGTAGAATAGCTTCTATTCTAGCAGGATCAATTCTAATGCCATCTTTGGAAATGATATGGCCTAAGAGTTTGCCTTCCTCTTGAGCAAACAAGGACTTCTTTGGATTCAAAGAAATACCATATTTTCTGCATTTTAGGAATACTTGTCTAAGATGATCTAAATGTCGTTGATCTGATTTAGGAAAAATAGTTAAGTCATCTAGATATATAACCAAGAAATCATTAATTTCTTTTGCAAATGCTATGTCCAGGGCTCTTTGGAAGGTTGCCCCTGTATTTTTTAGTCCAGATGGCATTTTGATGTACTTGAATGTGCCCCATGGTGTTGTAAAAGCAACCTTTTCCTAGTCATCAGGATGAACCAGAATTTGGTTATAGCCTGAGAACCCATATAAAAGTGAAATCCTAGAAGCACCTACTACCCTTTGTAAAATATGATCCATCTTGGGTAAAGGGTAATTATCCTTCAAAGAAACCTTATTTACATTTCTTAAATCAACACATAATCTGATCTCTCCGGTTTTCTTCCTAGTAGGTACTAGATTAGACACCCACTTTGAAAACCTAATAGGAGCAATTATCCCTGCTTCATACATACGTTTGATTTCTTTTTCAATTAAGGGAAGCAGTATAGGGTTAATTCTTCTGAGCTTTTGTTTGAATGGTTTCTGATTTTCTTTTAGAGGTATTTTATGCTAAATTATAGCGGTATCATATGATTTCAAATCTCCATAGCTCCAGGCAAAGACATCATGGAATTCTCTCATTAGTTCAACATCTTTTAGTTTTTGGTCAAGGGGCAAAGATTTAGATAACTTTACCATTTTTGGTTTTTTTTCAGTCCCCAAGTTATATTCCTTAATATCTGCCTTTAATGGTTCCATCTTAGGTTTCTTCGGAATATCATTAAAATCAAAGAGATCTTCCAAAGGAGTTAATCCTTTATGCAAATGATTGTCCTTTAAATTAATGACTTTAGATTCTTCTTCAATAATCTCATCAATCTCCATTTGTTTAAGATCCTACATTTCTTTGTTGGTAAACTTTGTTGGATGAAGCATTTGAATTGCACTTTCTGCTGAAATGTCTGTTTCTATCTTATTTGTTTGATCAAACTCACTAACTGTATCTACATCTATGTTACTGCTAGAAAATTCTTCATCTAAAGTCAAGAAATTGTTAATATGCTTATCACTATCAAACACTTGCCAGTTCTTTAAATTGTCAGGTATGGCTGGTTTGTGTCTAATCTCAACTGTGAACTGATGTTTAGGTTCGAATGGTAATTTGCAGGTGCTGGCAAACATTGCCAGACTATGAGCTTGCAATTTATGTATTCTTGGGATTTTGGCAAGCTTAGTTTCCATAAATGTATTTAGAATCTCTATCACTTTTCCTCTGTAATATATCAATCTGGGATCATTTGTTAGATACTTCCCTTTGATTTGTTGAATTATTAAATCATAATCTCCTATGACAAATACTCTAATTGCCCCTAGTATTTTAACAAGTTTAAGACCTAGCAACAGAGCTTCATATTCTGCCATATTATTGGTGCACCTGAAGTTTAATTTGTAGGCATGGCCTTCAACATGATCATTTTCAAGGTTGTACACCCAAACTCCTGCTCTTGCTCCTAATTTGTTAATTGAACCATCAAATTCTAAGTGCCAAATAATTTCATGTTCATAATTGGTATCAGGAGTCTCAGGAATATGTTTAATAGGGAGATTTGGTTTTTTACTTCCTTCTGGTTTCGCTTGGGTATCTGTTGTTTCATTGTTCTCAGATATTTCTTGGATTTTAACACTAGACTTTCCATTTGTAATTTCTTTTGGTTCTGTTGCTAAAACTTCTAATTCATTTGAGGGATCACTTTCAGCATTGTAAAGAATAAAATAATCCATATCAGAGTGTACTAAGTAGATAGGGAAATTTTGGGGTTTCTCCTAACTACTTACTACATATTTCATTAAGGTTTCTCTGTATAGTTTCTTAGGTTGACCAAACACTGAAATAGTAGCATAAGACATGTCCAATTGTAGAGATCTTTGAAGCTTTGCACCGCAAGATCTGGACAATAACATGCCATACTTTGGTGGAATATCTGCTATTACTATGTCCATTAAGATTGTTTTGGTAGGATATTGAACTAGTGATACACACAAGTCTTTGTTTAATCCTAAACATCTCACCTGACTCGAATCAAAATAAAGGAGGTATTTGTATGGCCTAGTGATGTCTAGGTCTAGTTTCTCCATTACAGACTTAGGCATTAGGTTACGATATGCCCCAGAATCAAACATGGCATTATGAAGTATTTTATAATGTATGTTCAAACTTATATAGAAAGGAGGAATTCCTCCATCTACTGGTTTTCCATTCACTTTAGGGCCAAAGATTAATTCAGGTTGGCCATCAAAAACATTTACTGAGTCTTCATTTACAGAGATTTTGAGTGATCTATTCATTTGGCTTCGATAGACATCATGTTTAGCTAATTCAGATAATGGAGCTCAACTATTTTTAATTTGCCTACTTCAATCTCCAGATTAAAAGGTTTTTCAATCTGAGTTCTTGTATTTCGGACAGTTGGATTCTCCTTATCTTCTGTATTCTCTGTGTTTTTCCCCTTTTCAGGAGTGGGGTTATGGGCTGAAGTTATTTCCAAATCAACTTTTGGAGGTTCTTCCACGTTTCCTTTGGAAGGAAGAGAAGTGGAGAGTTGTCTGTTATTAGGTTGATTATCGGATACATCTTCAATAATTGGATTAGCAGGATTAGGATCTGATCTAGAAAGAATATGTACAGGGGTGGTATTGGTCTTGCCTTTGTTGGGTTGTTTTGTAGCTTTCTTTTTATTGGTTTCAAGGACATCAATTCTTCTGCTCCTCAGATTATATTGCTTGTGGACTTCATAAATGGCTGCATCATATCCCTCCCTAAAGTCAAATGATTCATGTGACTAATTTTGGAATTTTTTAAGAATGTGAGCTTCTTGATCCTCTTTGGTCAAGAAAACTTGTTGTTCATTGTTGAGTCCCATCAAATTTATTTGAGTATCTTCTGATGGTTCATCAGAAGTTGAGGCTTCAGCATAATTTTCCTGGAATGGGGGCCTAATGTTTTGGTCAGGGCCAGTCTTTCCAGTGTTCTGGTTTTGGTTCTTCCTGAAATTTGGATTTCTCCCAGTATTACTTGGTTGACCATCCCAAGGGGATTTCCTTTCAATTATTTCTACTCTATCTCCTAGCCTATCAATTCCTTTAATAATAACATCCAGTTTCTGTTCAAAGGTCGCAGGTTCTTCTTTCAATGATATCCTCCTTTCACATCTAGCTTTAGCTCGTTTGGATATCAGGTTGGCTTCAACACTGACAGTTATACTTTGCATATCTTCTAAAGTATGAGGAGATCTTTCTCTAAGCTGGTATGCCATATCAGAATCAAATCCATCAGGGAATTTGATTAATGCCAAATCTGGAGGAGGTCTAAGGTTTTGAGGGATAGCATTGTAAAAATTATTGAACCTAGTGCAGTAATCTTGCACAGTTTCTTGTGTTCCTCTCTTCAGGTTTTCATATTCTAATAAGATTTGGAGAGGATCTTTCTTCTTTTCCCATCTATTTAAGAATGTTCTATAAAGAGCTTCTAGGTCATTGATACTGTTTGTAGGGAGGGCTCTAAACCAGGTTCTAACTTCTCCAATCATACTTTGAACAAATATTCTCATTCTTACATCATCTGCGTCTATTTCATATATCTCAAAGTAATCAGTCATCTTTTTGGTATGTTGTTGTGCAGTGTAATTACCAGAGCCATCGAAATGAGTGATTTTACTTTGATAGTCTTGGGGCGTAGCCCCTAGATTGGCTAGTAATGATAGAGGAGTATATTTGTTGGCCATTGTAGTAGATAGTGTTGAAACAACAACTGGGGTTGGTCTTGGAGTGGTGGATAGAGGGGTGGAAGGGGTGTCTTGAGGTTGAGATGTCTGAGGTACAGATGATGAACTTGGAGAGGTTGTAGTGATCACAGAAATGTTTGGTGTTCCTTCGGAGGTAATCTCAGATTGTATGGAGTTCTGCAAATGTCTATCAAGATGTGAAGTGACAACTTCAAGTTGTAAATCTTCAATAAATATTGGGTCATGAACTGTGTGGGCTAACCCACAGTCAGAAAAGGTTACAAATAAACAGGTCTCAAAATACTCATCAAAGGGTTCGTCCTAAAGGTAGATCCACTTCACAGGACAGGATCCTGATCTGTATAGAGGCCAAGAGCTAGAAGAACTTTCTTGGCTTTCCTATCTCCTAAGAATTCTGGGGATCGGATTGGGGTTTTCAAACACAGGTGGTGGATTTGGATCAGGAATAGGTCTGGTGTAATGATTCCTTTATGAAGCTAGGTTTCTAAGTCTACTTTGGTTTTTCTCTAAATAGGTTTGACAATACAACTTCAACAATTTATTTAAGAGGCTTTAGGCTTGGGATTTGAACTTTCTTAAAGACTTATTTGACAAGAGGAACTGATCAAGTATTTGAAACCAGATGTTCAATCCATAAACTAGAGCAGAGATAGACTGAAGAAGCATTCATTTACTTATGCTATTGCAAAGCAAGAGCAGTTCAAAGGCTACCTGGCTAACTTCAGGCTCCGTCTGTAGTTTATAAAGTAAACAATAGTAACAAAAAAATTATTCAGGTCCCCAGTGGAGTCGCCACTATGTTATCACTCATATTTTTCTTGAAGTTGTTGGGAAGAGGAAAGGGGTCCGAGGTAACCACAAACCAACTTTTAAGTACAGAATCCAACCAATCTGTACTCAAAGAGGGCTCTCTCTTTATGATTTAGCTTGGTTTTGAAAGATATTAGGCTAGTTGTGAACCTTAGGAGTTTTGATTGAGTTTGGGTGGTGAAATTCAATACCAGAGGTAGAACTGAGTAGTTTTAGGTCATTGGGCTAATGGAGTCAAAGAAGATGGCTTAACTAGATTTGGTTTCTTAACAAGGGAGGGTTTCACAGGGCAATATGGTCAAACAGGGAACAAATAAAGACTTAAAATAGATGGAATGGACTCAAAATGGGTGAAGGGCAGTTAAGAATCCTTCAACCTATTCGAAAGAGGGAACTTGAATGATTACTAATAAAGAGCAGTTAAGTATTCTTTACTAAATAATCAAAGTGAATAAACTAGAAAATAGGAGCAATTAAGATTTCACTGTTTATGCTAGTTAAGAAGAAAACATTGAGAATAATAATGATTGAGAACAAATTGCAATCAAAAATTTTCCGAATTACTCTTTTTCATTTATCATTCAGATAAACAAGGAAAACTTTAAAACATAAGGTATATAGGACTTATTGATCTGGTGTCTGACTCAAGAAATCTATGAGAAGTCCTTTGCATCAATTATTTATCCAGCAAGCCATACCAAAGTTGGTCCAACAACACTTTATTCCAAAATAATCAGTTTTACATCAATGTCTAAGAATCCACCCTCAATACTCCAATTGAGGGAGTATTTATACAAAAATTATACAAAAAATATCTCATAACAGAGTGAGATATATTCTATGATGACTATGGATAAGCTACAAGAAAATAGAGACAAATGGTCTCGAAGATAGGAGAAAAGGTAAATTGATGTTATGTTGCTCCTATTCTTGCGAGTGTGCCAAAGGCAGGCCCTATGATTTGGCTTGTTGCTGTCTTCTTTAGTAACTCTGTGCTGGCTGCCTTGTTTTCACTGATACTCTTTACCTGTTCTGATACACTTTGACCTATTTGATCTCTGTTCATCTTCTTTACCATTACTTACTACAGTAAATAACCAAAATTTACATTTTACCAAGGATAATTTTACAAAATTTCCAATATGTCTTCCCACCATTTTGCTTTTGGCAATCTGTTTTTCTGAATTTTTCTTAGGGTCTCATCAGTTTCTGTGTACCTGAAAAAGGTAGGCTAAATTGGGAACAAGTGCTTCATCTCATGCTTGACATAGAACAAGTTCTCCAGACTGTCATAGAGAACTCTGCCTGTAGGCAATGCTTTTGTTCCTGATGCACTTGTTGATGAACCTGCTTGGTTTCCTGCATACTTATTCAATTTCTCCACATAGCCTTTATGACTCATTAGTTCATCATGAATAACTAAAGGACTTGGCAACCCTTTACCCTGCAAAATATCAATTCTCTTCATGAAGGCATTGATTTCTTCCTGCATGTCATTGCACTCTTTCTAAGTTTTGCATCAGAGTTCTTTTAGTAAAAACCCTTTTGATTTCCAAAATTGTCCCTGTTCTATCTTGAATGCCCATCTCTTCAAGCTAGTAATTATTCCTGGTATTCAAAAACTGTATGAGCCTGTTGGCTTCCTCAAGCATATTTCCTAATTCTGCCCTTGTCTTTTGAATTTCTTCTTGAGCTAGTTTCACTAAATCAATTTGCTCAAAAATTATTTGAATTGATGGCCAAGCATCATTTATTGATTGAGTGATTTTGGCCCAAAGAATTTTCTTAATTTATATCAGAGGCTTGTCAAAAGCAAGGTCTTTTTCCAACGATTTCACTTTGTTTTCTAGCACTTTAATCTCTCTTTTCTTTTCTACAAAATTTATTTTTGAGAGATCATACCTTTGCTCTAAGTTGGCATACTTCTCTTTCACCTTATTTAGCTCTAAAACTTGTAGTTTTAGGTCCTCCATTGATTTTATTAGCTCCTTTGTGCTCAAATTAGCAATGATGCCCTGTGCTACTCCTGATGTCACTGTTGTTGTTGTACCTGTAACCACCTCCACTATGATTGCTGGAATATTTGGTGCCAATGTTGCTCCAAGAGTTGATGGGACTGTAATTGAGACTACCGGTATCACATTGGGAGGTTGAGAGGTCAACTCTCCCTGCTTGTCCTTCAATGCTTTTTCAAGTTTTTGTTCAGTCTCATTTAGTCATTCATTAATTTTTAAGAGCAAATCCATTAGACCTTCTTCAGATTTTTGCTTTATAATCTCAGCAGTCTGTAGATGCCTGGAAGGTGGCAGCTTTAGTTTTTTCCTTAGGGCAGCAATATCTTCATCTTTCTTTTTTATTAAGGCTTTTGTAGACTTAACATCTTTGGGATCATGGACCAATCCAATAATTATTTCTTCCAAAGACTTTATTCTGTTATATTTGGCCTAGGAGGAAGCCTTCTCCAAGTGTTGTTGGGCAGTAGTGTTATCCAAATAATTTTGCAACCTTTGGTCCATCATTTCCTTCCCAGTCAAGGTTGAATAAATCATTTCTCCAGTTTTTTTATGCAACTCAATCTGATCCAAAGGATGAATATCCTTTTCCATGTCTTCAAAATTTGTTCTGAGATAATCTGCTGCTGATCTAGGATGTTGCACCTTTGGCTTGAAATAGCTCATTGTCAACTTGCCTTCTTTGATGTAATAGGCTAAAATCAATCTCTATTGATTTGTGGGAGCCATATTCAAATATTGATTATAAACTTGAAGCCTCAATGGATCATTCCTGGCCTTTATTTCTATAAATGTTTTCTTCATATCTAAGGCATCTGTCCCTGGTGGCCTGAAAGAAGGTATCTTTGCACTTTGTTGTCTTTCTAGCTCCTATCTCTGTGAGCTAGTGGATGTTCCTCCTACTAGAAAATTTTGTTGGCTCTCTACTCTTTCTTCTCTCTGACTATCTGTAGCTTCTTTAGAAAATTCCTCCTCTAAAAGGGGATTTAGTCTTTGTCTTTTGTTCCAGGCTGTCCTGAAGGTTCACTGGCAGAGGTAGTTGTTTCCCTGTCTCTATTTTTATTTCTTTCCTCATTTAGAGGAGTTTGCAAAATTGGAGGCTCTCCCATATTGATCTGAGTGGGAGGAGTATGTATTTGGGCCTATTCTGTTGAAGTTTTAGGCTGCTTAGACATTATAGACTCTTCTATGGTTTCAAAGCTGGTCTCTAATTCTTTGCGCTTTAATGTTCCTATGGCTGGTGTGCTTGTTTCCTATGAAGGCTGCTGAGAGGTTCAGACAATGGAGGCAACAATTCTTGATCTCTGAGATAACTCAAATGGTACCTACCCAAAAGAATCAAGGTCAAGAGTTTTCTCAAGATCTCTCATAACATTCTCAATATTGACTTGTTCACTATCATGTTCTACTAGGGTCCCTTCCCTCCATTCATCCATATTTGCAAATTTTTCAATCTCTGGAATCCTATGGTGAATGTATGGTGACCAACTATTTTCATTCTCCTATCACAGATGAAACTATTAGGGTCATATGGCCTCCAAACAAAACTTTTTTGCAACTTAAGATGATCTTCTAGAATTATCTCTGCTTCTCTCCATGCTTCCCTATCATTGTAGACAAAAGGGCCTAACTGATTTTTTATTCCAAGTTGAGCTTGCTTTTTGGCTTTGCAAAAATGAACTATGTCTGTATGTATCATTTGTCTAAAATATTCCAATGCAAACAGTCTCATTGGAATGTATTTGGGTAACTTGAAAGGGCAGAGCTCACATCCATATATCCGGATCACTATATGGTTCTTGTATGGGTACCAATCACCTATTCTGTATTGCTTGGAGAGCTGCAGGATTCTCTTGATGTCACCACTAATTCTAGGAGGGGAAACCCCTGTCAATAGAGTGCTTGCAGAATGAACAAATTGGTCAATGAACTCATTGTATGAGTAATGGGACTCATAGGATGCATGGAAGATGGGACTCCAAATGGTAACAGACCTTGGATTGCCTTTATTTTCAAGTTTCCTCATAGTGAAAGGCAAGTTCTCTGACTGATAATACAACATAATATGATAAATGAAAGTGGTGTATTTAAAGACTCCTTCATTGTCCAGTCTCAAGGATTGGTCATGAATTTTATTTGCAATATAGGAGGCATAATCATACTTAATAGCAGGGGGCTTTCTAGGAGTAAAAATTGACAACAACACTAGGGTTACATCATCAACATACTCACTGGAGTTGAATCTCATGATTAAGGATATCATATCAACAATGAGTCTCCCAATGTCTGTGAAGAAAGTTTGCAGATAGGGAGGTGGGCCTTTAAGCTGGGGTTTAGGCTCCATGAAAATCTGACAGATGTGAGTCAGTTCTGACTGAGACAATTCAGTGGATTTCTCAACTAAATATCCTAAAGAAAGAGGAGTGAGAGCTTGTTCAGGGTAAAATTGCAACATTTCATTAATGGATGTAGCTGTTATGGGGAAAAGGACTGTTTGACTTGGGGACATAATAGCTCTGAGGTTAGGGTCATAGTTTGCTTGGCATTAATGAATCATATCAGGGAAAATATGGACTAAGGGGAGAAAATACCTGGGAAGGTTTGATTCCCACAGTCCCAGGATATCGGAGCCATTTAGGTATTGGTCTTTGTCTTGCCAAAAGACTTTCGAGTGGTTTATGTCAATGGATAAGTCCCTTTTCTGAAATTCTTTATCTGCAGGAGGTAGATAGTCTAAGTCTTTATGAGGGGCATTCATGGGTGCAATAGACAGAGCCACAAGGGTTTCCATTTCTGGTTCTTGTGGATTCAGAAAGGAATTTGGGTTTTTGGTGAAAAATGGGCGAATTAACTGATCTGGGAACTTATACTAGCAAAATAAATACTGAATTTGCAATGAATTTTGCCTTTCTCTGTGGATTTTATACTATAAAACAAAACTTGCAGGGTTTTGGTGGAAATTGGATATAAACCTATATTTGGGAAATGAACAATGTAATGACAGGTGCTGATGGTGGCTAACAGGTTTCGGGCTACGTCGGCTACAATTTTTCTTAGCAAGGTGGTAGTTGGAAAGCTTGTATAGTTGACTTGGACATTGTTTGCATGGGAGTACGATTTGCTGTACAGAATGATGAAAACAACACTTTGGTTGTTTTATTAACAAAGTCAAAGGTGGCAGGAGTTTTATTATTAGGGTACATGACATATGAGGGAAAGGATGTTTTGTCGCATGCGGAGTGTGGTAAGTGGTATGGTATCGCACCGCTTTTGGAGATGGGCAGGTTTGGGCTGGGAGCCAGTGATTCCACAGACTTTACGACGCGTGGCAGGGTACTATGCGGAAACCATTTTGTGATCGCACACTAACATGCAGTCACAAAGTGGTGCGTGATATTGTTAATGGTCGTTGAATGATGGAGGTGTGATCGGCCGGCTGATGGGAAGTGTGATACAGCGGGGTTTAATGTGCGCGGGCTCAACCCAATTGAAAAGTATTTAAACTTATCAGGAGTGATATGATTGGTTGGGAAGGGTTCTTAATTAACCATGAGGGTTAATTAATCTGATTTTGTGCAGTGGGGGAATTAGGCTATTAATGAGTTACAGATTAATTCATTAATCCTATTTTAAACACTGATTATGGTTGTATTCAACCAGGGGCGTGGTATATAACAATTTAGGGATTTTAATATATAGTTAAATAATACAGGAAAGGGTGAAATAGTGTGGGGTTTATATAATACATAGGTTAATAGTTAATATGACACAAAATGTAAAAGCGTTAAAAAAACATTAGGATTTTATATTTAACTTAGGCTTTAGTGGAAAAAAGGGGTTTTTTGTGATATTGTATATTTTTCCTAAGTAAAATAGGATTTTACTTAGGAAAAGACTTATGAGAGTGAATGAATGATGATTTTAAGTACTTAGGCTTTAAAATTATTGGGCAGAGGGTCCAGTCCCTCTAGAAGTCAGAGAAATGCTCTGAGCGACTCTAACTTTCAAGGCCTTAATACTTTAGGGGGAATTAGTGAAATTTTTAGGGAAAAATGAGAAGGGGAGTTAATTATCTCACCTTGTCTTGCTTGAAATGCATCAAGTGTAATGTTTTCCTTGCACTTGTGATGAAAGTGAAAATTAAAACATTTAGAGACATTATCCATCACATGTAATTCTGCAACATCATCTACCTACCCTACCTACTTTAACCTGACATTTTTTCTCCTTTATTAGGGTGCACTTGGACTGGCAAACCCTTATCACACTTTCTTTTGTTTTACATGCGGATATCTATCTAAGTCTAACCTTATTACATCCAAGGGCTCAGATTAAACTGTTGAGCTCCTTTTATTCACTCTACCTATCTACTTATCTGCGAAGATTAAACAGTTTGGTTAGATCTTTATTCTCTATCTCTAAAACATAAAATTGAAAATTTGAACCAGTTAAGCTTAAGTTTTTGATTGTTCGTCAATTGTGGCATAAATTACAAGTTTCACACAATTTGTTTATTACATAAGAGTAAAAAGTAGTGGCATTTAGACTTGCACACTTTCCTTGGTCTTTCTTTTCGTGGTGTTCATTTTCTTTCACTTTTTTGACCATTTTACTCTTTTCACCCTTTGATTTTTCTTTTAGGGTATACCCTCTTTACATTTTTTTTTTATTTTTTGATTTTTTGAAAATATGGAAAACCTGTGCAACAAGTAAAGGTATGAACATATTACATAGCCCATCAAGTCAATCATGAAATATGACACCTATTGGTATAGGAGCATAGCAGGTTTGATGAGCCCTAAAACACTGATATGAATGTTGGGATTTGATGTTCCCAAATAGATCTCTAACAGCTGCCCCCTAAAGCATGAAGTAGAAAAATGCCAATGTTGAGTGAAATGCTTTACGATGTGATGAGGAGGTATCAAAGTGGAAGGTGACCTGCATCAATTACAATACATCTATCATGACATTTTATTTTACATGAATTGCTGAGGGAAGGCATACCCATGCTCAGCTTATAAAATTTCATTACATGTATATAAACAATCGTCTACAGATATAGACCCATGATCGGAATGACCATCAATGTAAAGCCATTGTACATATGATTTAGTACTCCTGAAATTGCAGCCCGGATGGATGAAACTAGATCCGTGGTCTTCAATCTCATTCAACCGTTCGCTCAAGTATGAGTCTTAACCATGTGAACATGTGATTTGAAGTCAAACATGGGAAGACACCATCTGATTACCAGCCAATGATGTAAGTTTTTAGAAGATGTGAGAGAAATCACCGATAATGATAATGATCCTCAAGGTACTATAGTACATTCTGCATGGTGTGAATGGATGATTTGATGTCAAACACCATACAAGGTCTTTCGGTCGAAGGCCATTGATGTTAACCTATCTTCGGAAGAGAGAAACCTGCCATGCAAGCCTCAAGGTACTGGAAGGGTGTTTCTAGGTCAACTTCTTGGATAATGTGCTGATGTCGACAAGAAGCGACTCGTTGTAGGATGGCCTTGATGTATCCCATATCAACGACACGAAATGAGTGTAGTGATTTTAAAGATGGAATTTGAATGACAACACAAGGTTCAGGAATGGAAGTCATGAAAATGAAGGCTTATGGTACTGTAAAGGATGACTTCTCTTGAACATATCAATGACACTGAATGAATTGGCAGCATTGACCCAAAACTAAAGTAATGTATGGTGTGATAGACCATAGTGTGATAACCATGAAACAGATAACCCAACCCAAATAGTCTGAATGAATTGGCAGCATTGACCCAAAACAAAAGTGGTGAATGGTGTGATAGACCATGAATATGATAACTGTCAAGCAGATAACCCAACCCAAATAGTCACAGAGATGAAGTGAAAGTGTCATTTTCAAGATCGACCTACTACCATAAAGTGGTTTTCCCCTTTTTCCAATTTTCCCCAGTCATTGCTGACTAGTACCTCTTTATTTTTATCAAGCTTGAGGAGGATAACATATGCTAGTTGTGTAATTTCACCCTTGGGGCGAATCCATCACTATTTGATCTTTTAATGAGTATAGCGAAGGTGAAACTCGATCTTGTCTAGATGGACAAGTTTGTTGCTATTTGATGTTTTAACGAGTTCAACGACAAGGATAACTCGATTCTTTTCATGTTTAGAGAGTTTGAAAAGGGGAAAAAAGAAAACTCCACAAGTTCTTTTTCGTAAATTAATCTCTCAAACCTGAAAAAGCGTAAAATAATACAAGAGAGATATCATTTCCAATTTATTAACGAGCTGGAAAGGACAAGCACTCGAAAATCTTTTCATATTTAGAGAGTCATAAAAGAGCTTAAAGAGGACTCCACTTTGAGGAATGAGTGGTGTCTAGGGTAGCAATTGGTTTCAATGATGTTGGAACTTCTCAAAACATGTTGATTTATGTGAAGAGGCTGGCAAATAAGACCACTCATTGTAACTGTTCCTAAAAAAGGGTAAAACAACCAAGTGAAAGCATATGGTCGACCAAAGGGATGGTAGCGATGGGATGAAAACAACCAAGGCTCATCTGACAAAAGAGGCTGATAGAATGGCAATCACGAGGGTTAAAAATGGAAATGGGTTCATTTGTACACAAGCTTGAACCATAAGGAAGTATGCTTGGATTCAGTTTCATGTTTACACAAGCCACAAACGAAAAACTATGCTTGGATTTAGTTTCACTTTTACACAAGCTTAAAATGAAAAACTATGCTTGGGATTGGTTTACACGCCCCCAGTATGATGAAAGGGAGAGTCTCCTGTAACCAGATGGAAGTCGTTACGGTGCAGCGGGATGGTTATCTAACAATTTTTGACTTCATCCAGATAGGGAAAAAGGTGAATGGGGTGATTCCCTTCACATAACCTACAGGGAAACTTAACTTTACCACTAGGTGCATGCCCCCAAGCTTCATTGCATTCACCTAAGTAGACTAAGTGTGGCTATCAGGTGGATGGAATGAAGGTTCTTTTACGAGATCAAGTGAAAGACTCAACTGTGATTTTACGAGATATAATCAAAGACTCGACTTGGAACTTTACTCCTGGGGACCTTGTTTCATTTTTTAATGAGCTTGACACAAGACAAGGAACTCTACTCAGATTCCTTGTTTCATTTTTTAAAGAGCTTCACACAAGACAAGGAACTATGCTCATACTCCTTGTTTCATTTTTTAACGAGGTCGACACAAGACAAGGAACTATCTTCATATTCCTTGTTTCATTTTTTAATGAGGTTGACACAAGACAAGGAACTATCCTCATATCCTTGGTTTCATTTTTTAACGAGGTTGACACAAGACAAGGAACTATCCTCATGGACCTATTTCATTTTTTAATTAGGTTGACATACTAAAAGAAATATCCTCATATCCTTGGATCACAACTCATCATAGGTCATGAAGGAAAGATTTGGTCCCAATGCCCTGAATACATGATGTACAACATCACTGAATTGATCGTCAGTTGATGTAGGTATGGAACAGGTTGCCACATAATTAACCCGTGGTGGGGATGATACTCGGTACAAATGGACCATTTAGGGAAGATGTTTGACTAGGAGCCATATTTGGACCGGGAAATGAAAACTGGTCAACAGTGAGAATTCTACCTCCATGCGGGAAACAAATCACTCGAAAGAGTGTTGAAACAATAGTTGCCATGCCATAAACATAGTCGCACCCAAGAAGTAAATTGTAATCTAAAGGGCCTGGGACTACCATCACATTCATAGAAACAATTTTTCCTCCTAAAAGTAATAGGAAACTGAGGGAGGATCCCTAATGGTTGACTGGTTCCTCTGTTAAAAGCCAACAGACTCTGGGTAACAGACACAAGTGGCGGCGAACTGAGTGCTTGCCAAGTAGTTGAGGAAAGGATACTCACAAATGCACCTTCATCTATAATAGTGCCCGATACAATCATATTACAAACTTGTACTATGATCTAGAAAGGCACATAAGAAGGAAGACGAAATTATACTAGTCGATTCCAATCAAAGGAAGTGACCAGAATACTTGGAGGGGGTACTGTATAAATGAGAGGACTAACCCCTTGAGTTACGAGAGTGGGAGGATTTTCCTCTTGTCTTGATGGAACAGGAGGACTGCCCCAAAGCTCCTTAGAATCTGAAGAAACAAAAAGAACCTGAGTGGTATCATATTCACTCTCTTCGGGAAAGGTACGATTAACTGAAGGTGAAATTGGGTCAACTATTACCTCGACCTGTTGATTTGGGTCGGGTATAGACTCATAGGATTCACTTTCAGAGAGAGTGGGTTTGACCGACGGTTGATTTTGGTCAGTCAATTCATCAACTAATGAAGGACTCAGGGAGAGTTTCCTGTAACTAGATGGAAGTCGATGTGGTGAAACATGACAATTATCAACACTTTTTTGGCTTTGTCCAGATAGGGACAAAGGTGAATGGGGTGATTCCCTTCACATAACCTACATGGAAACTTAACTTTACCCTTCTTTCCATGAACTTTACTATCACTAGTTGATGGTGTGTCACCAACATGATCTCCAGAAGTTGATGACATAGGATGATGTGAATGAGAAGACCATTCTTCTAAGATCTGAGTAATATTAGGAAAATTTTGAAGAAGATGGTCTCCTGCACAAAGTTTGCATGGATATCGAACTTTGTGAGGCTTGATGGGCGGTTTCTCATTAGATGTTGCATTCAAAGAAATGGTTTCTTGGTTGCTCCTCTATTGAATTTGCTTCTTCTTCTTCTTAGCCACCTGGTTACTAGTACCAATAATTTCACCAGGTGAAGAGGAAGAAGGTGAGGAAGGAACAACCGAGGAAGAAGACAAAGGGTCAACTTTAGGATCAACTAGAGGTTGATTTGTCCAGTTGATGGAGTACTTGATTGCGGAGAAATCACGACATTTTGAACCAGGGATGTTGAAAACAACCATACTAGCAAGCCAATGGTAAATTCTAGAAGGGACAATGTAGCCATATAAAGAGCACCAATATTTCCAAAAGAAGGAAAAGGACTAGGATTCCCATCAAAAGGAATTCCTTGATTGGTGGACTTCAAATTTGTTGCCATATGTTTCAACCTAAGATCAACTAAGGAGTGAGCGTGGAGGATGTTATCTAAGTCAATTAATTTTATTTTAATCAAAGTAACATAACAAAACAAAAGAGGGATAAGCTAGGCAAAAAGTTTACCAAGAAACTGTGAACTACAAAATACCTCCTGGAGAACCAAGAAGTATGGGCAGGCAATCTCCCCGAATACTGTGTTCAGTGTATCACAGTGTACAAGGCGACTGACTCAGTTACCTAAGGTTGGATAGAAACCTAGTGTTCTCCTCTCATATATACCTGAAAGTACGTAGAGGCCCAATCCGTATAAGTGCTATCTAATGCAAAACTGCATAGTGAGAGCATTCCCATATACTTTACATACTATAACATCGCCCTATATACCCGAAGGTATGTGGAAGAGCTACGATATACTCATGTACATGAAATGAGGTGTTACATAGTAATTTGAAACTGTCTTCTCTTCAGTCTTCCTACTATGTCATGTGTCCAAGTCATACATGCTCATGTTGGACGAATGCTCTCTGATGTTGCCAAATGACCCACTTTTCCAAAGGTTTCTACCTCATCGCGTCTGTTGGCTAAATAAACGGGCTGATGGGTGCTCCAAAACAGACCAGAAACACTACCATCATGGAAGTACACCTGATTCCCGCGATGGTCAGATTTTATGTGCCAACGCAACTGTAGCTTGTAATATTCCGCAATGACCTGACTAGATCTGTTATTCAATAGTGATGTCAGTGCAGAAGGCCAGTTATATTCCCGCGATGATCCAGATTGGGTGAATTTGTTCCAATAGTCGGCCTTCCAGATGACCCCAGACCCGGTTGTTAGCCTAGTTTATGTCACCCTCCTTTCTCTGGCGTGGCTGTTTTTTCATTTCTGCTACCTTCCTTGGAGATAAGCTCATCTTCCCACCTTTCATGGGGACTCCTTCTCCTATTTAAACTCCCACCATTGCTATGTGCTGCTAGTTTTTGAGTTCTTAGTCTTTGGAGTGATTGCTGATAGTGTTGTTAGTGCTTGTGAGTTTGCTAGATAGCTGGTGTGAGTGTGACAAGTGTGGGATTGTTTATAGCTTGAGGAAGGTTGTGAAGTGCCTTTGATCTTGTGTAAAACTTGTGAGTGAGAGAGACTTGTGTATTTGGAGATCCATTTTCAAGAGTGAATGCTTGAGGAACATGCTGGCTGGATCCCTCTGAGAAGGCTTGTGACGTCAAGACTTTGGTTGTAAGCTTACTCTTATTTCATAATTAATGCAATCAATGATGTTTTCCTATGTCTTGTATGTAATGTACTTGATAGCTCATGACTTCTTGACTTTGTGAGTAAATAGATCATTTTTGTTTCAGTTACGTGCTTTGTTGTATTTCCTTTGCATTGTTTCAGGTTGATTACTCATTAGGAGAAGGAAGCGGAAGCTGGAGCAGCGCAACGAAACTTCATCGACCACCAGTTGAGGTAGGCCTCCAACTATGACTGTTTAAGGAAAGATATTGTTGATCTGTCCTTGTTTGTGACTAGACCCACTCTAGGGCTAGAGGGTTGCCTCTGTCGGCAGAGGGAACACTTTCCTGCATCACAAATTGGTGACTCCACTGGGGAGCTTTGGCCTTTGTTCTTTTCTTGTTTACTATTGTTTTGGTTTTTGTTTGGTCTCTTTTGAAGTTTTGGGGATTAGTTACTAGTCTTCTGAGTTTCCTGGCCTGATCTGGGAAATGCCCTTATTTGATTAAAGATTGATTGTCTTTGATTTGGGAGTTTTTGGTTCACCTGTTACTATTTTGAACATCATCGCGGCTTTTAATCTAACAGTCACGCTATCATCGCGTCACCCGTTTTGTAGTATCATTTTCATCGCGTCATTACGCTTAACAGTCACGACGGTTCTGTAAATCGGACCATCGCAAAAAAGTCATGTACTTCCGCACTGACATCGCTTTGTTGCTGCGGTGTGCTTCATATCAGCAATTGTTGCTTGTGTATCACCCGCACTGATTGCTGTAGAATTGATTTTTTCAATTCTGCCTCCTAAATCCGTGAGTCATGCTAGTCCCTTGCTGTTCTCACTTGTTTGATAACTTGTTTTTCACTGTTTAGAGGTTGAGGCACTCTCTTGTGAGCTTTGTTAAATGAATCTTGTTTTTCTTTCTTTGTGACCTAGTTTCATTGTTTCAAGTCTTTTGGATCAATTTTGCTTGGTTGCTTGTTTGCAAGGATTCGTTTGTAGCTTCCTGTTGGTTTGATTGAGCCTTCCCCTTTGCTTACTTTTGGTTGATTGTTTAGTGATTTTTATTGGACCAATCTCGGCATTGATTCGATTTCTCTTCACTACCCGGACATAGATTACAATTGTTTGGATCAACCGCTTTTCCACATTTGTTTATTGCTTATTGGTTTCTTTTAGATTTAAGAGACACCAGAATAAAAATAATTTCATTTCATTTAGCATCCGAAAGTGAAAGTGAATTTACATTTCAAGTTGCATACTGAAAAGCGAATGATTATATATCTCATTAGTAGTATCCGTGCACTTTAGGAATTGATGTCTGCTTGCTTTGAGTGACTATTTTGTTGCCTTGGTTTTCTTGGTTTGGGAATGATCTCTCTACCCTCCCATAGGTAAGTGTTCATCGAAAGAAAAAGGATATTTCATTCATTCTAGCTGCATCCTAGGTTTTGTTATATACATATGGTAAGGCCTGAAAACTGAAATATAATCCAAGATCAACTTTAAAATGAACTGAATAAATCTAACAACGCATTGGAACATAACACACACATTTAGAGGTCTAGGCTAGAGACGTGCTCTGGCATCATTAAACCTAGTCACTTTTGTTTCCACTTGAGGTTGGGTGATTCCTCCTTCTGTGACTCAATAGTGGTCTAGCACGGATTTGTGCTCCCATGTACTGTCGAGTATATGCTGGGAGACCCCATTAGGTTATCATCCTTTATCCATAGGAAGCCGTGTCTGCCGCCTTTCAAGCCATAACGCACCAAACACAACATTCGGGAAGATTGACTACCGTACGAAAAGTGCTTGGTTTTCATATGATTGCCAAGGTGTATATGCAGTTTTACGGATTTGTCTGGTAAACCTTCTACCTAGTTCTCCAGAGTAGTCACTTTTGTTTCTTTTCGGACTCCCTAAAAGAAAAGGTCCATCTGAGCACTTGTCACTTCAGGCTCATTAAATATTTGAAGGCGACTAGAGCCATCTTTTGTCCTTTTCTCGACTCTTTAAAGATGAAAAGGTCAAGTTTTGTTCCTATGTCTTAAAATTTATTCGGCCACAATTCACATTTACTTGGTTAGATCTTGTTTTCGTTAGCTTGAGTAGGGTCCTTTCTCATTAGTTTGCCTAGGATCTTTTGAATTCATCATCCTGGCAGAATCACCGACCCTGTCTCCCGTTCCGAGTGACCAAGGGTCTCCTTCTTCTGTTGCTCCCAAGGTACCAGTTGTGAGTGATATTCTCCCTGTTATTCCGAGTATCCAGCCGATTAACTCTCACGCTCCAGAGGACGAGACTTATGAGATTCACTGGAACCCCATTTAGGAGCCTTCTGAAGAAGATATTCTCGGTACTCCTCCTAGAGTTTCAGTCCCAATGTCTTCTTCTGATATGGAGGACACATCCCCCGTCACAAGTGAAGAATCCGTTGCGACGAGCGGTGAAATTCCCACCTCAATGGAAACTCCACCTTTTCGTATCACCCCTCTTGGTGTTACGTTGCCTTTACGCTATAAGGCATTGAGGGATGTTATGTATTCTAGAAATTCCCCCTATGAGTTCTATGTGGTCGCACACCATCACTCTGACCTCGGAGTCCTTTATTCCTCAAATTCACAATGTGCCTGTCACTTCTGTCCCGACTATTCTGACTCTTTGTGTGGCTTCTTCAACCCCCATTGTCGATGCCGTTACTGCATCCTCAGTTGTGACCACTGCTACTGGACCTTCTTCAGGCTCAGCTAATAGTGGCCCATCAGCATCCGTACCTGGAGTTGTTGACCCTACACTAGGTGCCCCACCTTCTTCTAGTTGTATTCCAGCAGGGGGGGCATACGATCAATATTTGCATTCTCTTCAGAATGTGGATCCTCAAAATCTGTTTCATTATTATGATTCTAGAGGGGCCCATATCTATTACCGCGGACCTCTGTCACCTTAGCCTGTGGTTGAAGTCATGGTCCCATTATCCGTTGCTTGGACCACCACTGGTTACAGCGCTGGCCAAGTATCGTCTACACATCTTCAAGGACCACCTCTTCAAGGCCAATCGTCTTACATGCAAACCTCTTATGGGCAGTAGTATTACGGGCAGTCTTATCCAGGGCAACCTGGAGGCCCACAAGGACAACCCTTCCAGGGACAACCTTCAGCCTCTAGTGGTCCATCTTTTACCTATTTTGCGCAACCTTCTGGTAATCCGGGACAACCTTACATGCAACAAGGCCAACCTGGTGTCCAGCAAGGCTACCCTTCTGGACAAGTCGGTCAACCTTACGTTCAGCAAGGCCAACCCACTGTCGAGTATGGTCAAACATCTGGACAAGTTGGTTCGCCTCAAATCCAATCAAGTCAACCAACTGTCCAGTCCGCTCAGCCATCCGGTCTATCAGGACAACCCTCAATTGTGCAAGGACATCCCAACACCCAGCAAGCTCAACCTTCTGGGTAGATGGGTCAATCTCAATCTCAACTAGGTCAACCTTCTGGCCAGATGGCTCAGCCTCAATTCTCTCAAGTACATCCTTCTGGGCCTGCTCAACCGGGCACTCAAATGATTGTTGCTTCTAAAGCTCAACCCGATTTTCAGCCCCAGGCTGGGCTCTAGACCCAATCTAGTCTTTAAATGTAGGTTGGACCTCAACCCCAACCAGCTTATCAAACACAGCCTGCCTCTGAGGCTCAGTTTGGAGCCCAACCGCCTTATGGTTTCCAGCAATCCCAAGGGCAAACTCAATTTGCCCCATATCAAAATTATCAACAACTATAGGTGAGTCCTTACTAGAATTACCAGCAACCTTATGTTGCTCCTGCAGGCCAAGTTGGTAATCAGTGGAATGTTGGGGGGAAAATCCAAGGTCAGCCATCCTATAACCCCTATAGACAAAATCCCTACGGACAAAACCCTCCATGGCCAAATCCGTCTGGACAAAATCAATGGGGGCAACCGACAGCTGGCTGGAACTTTGGTACTACCTCCTACCCACAGGCCTAGATGTCCTTTAACCCTCAATTACCCATTTTAGCAGCGTTGGAATTACTGAATGTGTTATTGGTAAATCTAGTGTCCACTCAGAGCTGTTAGTCCCACTAAGACTGGTAGCTATCTTAGAAACAAACAAACTAAAACCACTTTCGTTTTCCTTTATGAAAGGTAGATAAGAGGGGAATGAAGGACACCAACCTCAGTCTTGCGCTTGGTTCCTTGCTCAGTTCCTCTCCCTTCTGACAGATCTTTGCCACTTCTCCTTCGTCTACCCAGCTTCAAAGATCACCTATGGGATCAAAGCAGCATAATACTATCGAAGAACAGAGATCTACAATCATAAGCAATATAGGACCAGATATATATTGACCACACAAATGCATATATCATCAAACATATAAGAATGTGGAGAAAAACTTGAATAGCTTTATTAATATCAAGAATAGCAAAGAGGATTACAACCAATTATTCTGACCCAGCGTCATCCTCCAGCATGAAAGCCCTTCTTTCACCTCATGAAAATCTTAGATCACCCAACACTATGATGTTCCACCAAGAAACCAACAACACTTCCTTACAAGATACAAAATTTCAGCCTCTAGATCTCTGGGATGAGGGATCCATATATAGATGATTGCAGGGGGGTGAGTCAGCTTCCGGGATTTTTATTAGTGTCCTCTCTCTGATAGTTCTTGATTCCACTTGGAGATTGATGATCTCTTACTCATCCCTGGGTGAATTCAGAGAGGCAAGTGTCATAGGAGAAGTTTCTAGAAGATTCTATGATCATCCACCTCGCAAACTATCTCTGCCATTTGTCCACTCTTGCCCATCGCACCCTACAGAAGGGCTTTTCAGTATGCATCGCACCCTTTACACTAGGTAGGTGGATGCATCACACCCTTAGCACTGAGCAACCTGTATGGTCCAGTTTTGACTAGTTCTGAGCAGATTCCTGTGGAGAACTTCTAGGAGATGATGTAATCAGCTGACCTTGTTATTTTAGGGTATGGAACAAACCTTTTAGGGACTTAGGAGCCCTTGGTTTATGGACATGTTTTATTGGGGTTGCAGTGCCCAAAAATTTCTATAATAGTTGCCCCCTAAAGCATGAGGTCGTTAATCTTTTGATGTTTGGTGAAATGCTTTATCATGAGGATCCGAAGTTTTTTCAAGCTGGAAGACGACCTGTAATAAGATACAATACAATACATTATCTTCATAATACTTTTCATGATCTAGCTAAGGCGGGAATTCCCATGCTCAGCTTTGTAAATTCATTTTCATGTACATAAGATAGACAACCGTCTGTGTAGCAGACTGATGATTCTGATAGAGTCATCATCCTTTGGTTCGGATGATCATCTGTGTAGAAAAAAAGTACATTTGATGTTTTTCTTTTCCTGAATATATCGTAGCCTGGATGGATGAAACTAGATCCAGGTTCTTCAAACTCGTTTAATCTTCACTCGGAGTACAAGTCGATCCATGTGAAAGATGTTCTGGAGTTGAACATGGAAAGACATCGCCTGATTACCAGCCAATGGTGTAAGCTGTTAACAAGCGTGAGAGGAATCACTGATAATGATGATGACCCTCAAGGTACTACAGTACAATTCACATGGTGTGAAAAGGGACTTGGCATTGAACACCACGCAAAATCTTTCGGTCAAAGGCCATTGATGTAAACCTGTCACCAGAAGTGAGAAACTTGCCATTGAGGCATGCAAGCTTCAAAGTACTGAAAGGGTTGTTCCTAAGTCGACATCTTGGATAATGAGCTGATGTCGACAAGAAGCGACCTGTCGTAGGAGGGCCTTAATGAATCCCACATCTACGACACAGAATGGAGCAAATGATTTTGGAGGTGAAAACGATATGATGATACAGGGTTCAAGGTGGTGGTCATGAAACAATGGAGCGTGAATGTATTGCAGTGGATGAAACACAGGTCAATTCTCTGAGCGACTTCTCTTGAACATACCGGTGACACTGACATGGATTGGTAGCGTTAACCCCAAATATGGATGGTGCGGTGGACCAATGGTGATATGACCGGTGAACGGAATGACCCAACCCGACTCGGATGTGGAGTGAAAGTGTCATGTTCAAGAGCGACTTGCTACCAATAAAGTTTCTTCAAGTTTTCTTCCCAATTTTTGCCCAGTCATTGCTGACCAGTACCTCTTTATTTTTGTCAAGCTTGAGGAGGATAACATATGCTTGTTCTATAATCTGTCGTTCGGGCAAACCCATTGCTCTGTTTTAATGAGCCTAGCGATAGTGAAACTCGTTCTTGTCTTTATGGACACATTTGTCGCTATTCGGTTTTAACGAGTTTAACGACAAAGATAACTCGGTCCTTTTCAATTTTAGAGAGTCTGAAAGGGACATGAAGGAAACTCCGATAATCCTTTTTCGTCATATAATCCCTTAAGTCTGAAAAAGTATAAAATAATATGAAAGGGATGAATTTTTGGTAATTTTAACGAGCCGAACAAAACAAGCGCTCGATCTTTTTGTGTAATAATCCCTTAGGTCCAAAAAGATTAAAATCTAGAGGAGGGATAACACTTCCGGCCGCTTTAATGAGCTAGAGAGGCCAATCGCTTGGAAATATTTTCATATTTTACAATTCAGGTGAAAAGAGCTTAAAGGAGACTCGTTTTTTAGGAACGAGTGATAATTTTAGTTAGCAGCTGATTCCAGGTAAGGTTTGGAATTTTCCAATCACAGCAGTGTCACAAGGATGGCTAACAGGATCACTCTTCATAGCTATTCCTCAAAAGGGGTAAACAATCAAATGGAGGTGAATGATTGGCTAAAACAGAGTTGAGGTGATGGTAAGAACATGACCAAGGCTCAAAAGCTGATGATAATGCATTCACAATGGTTATTTACCGGAAATTTGTTCATTTTTTAATGATCTTGAACTCTGGGGGAAACATTTTCTCATTGCTTAGGTTTAATTTTTAACGAGCTTGAACTCCACATAAAAACTGCTCATTGCTTAGGTTTAATTTTTAACAAGCTTGAACTCCACATAAAAACTGCTCATGCCAGTCATATAATAAGGATGTCTCATCGATAGGTTCAATTTTTAGGGAGCTTGCACCATTCGAAACTTTTCTCTGGATCCTTTCTTTATGAAAGCTAGGAACGACCAATCCTATGAGTTTAAAGTGTTGAGAAACTACAAACTAAGAAAATAAATGGTCGCTCTTTGCCTGCATGCAAAAAGGTTTGCATGCCCCCAGGTATAGTGAAAAATTTCCAGGCTACCATATGAAAGCTCTCCATCCATGTTGTAGACAAAATGCTTACTTGGCGATGTCTACCGAAATAGACAAAGGTGAGTGGCACGGTCACCTCCACTCACATAACTTTGATGAGGGAATCTTATTCCAGTCTAATCCCATTTTCCTAAATGGACGGGTGTGTCAGACTAGTCATATATCCTCAGCGGAAATCCACCCTATACCCAAGGTTTTCCTGCCGAAACAGACCAGGGTGCATGCCCCCTAGGTTTCAGTCATGTCCTCCCGAATCACTCGCGCTCTTCAGGTGGATGGACTAGAGATTGATGAGACATTCCTTACGTGAAAAGACCATTTAGGGATGGCATTTGACCATTAGCTATGTGTGAGCCGAGGAACGAAAGCCGGTCTACGAGCTTGACCACTCGGACTTCGTGCAGAAAACACATTACTCTAAAGAGTGAGGAAACAATGGCTCCCATGCTATAAATATAGTCGCATCCAAGGAGCATATTATAATCTAGAGGTCCTCAGACTACCATTAAGTTCATGTAAATGGTTTTCCTCCTCAACGTTATGAGCACATTGGGAAGGATCCCTAACAGTCGACTGCTTCCTTTGTCGAAGCCGATCAGATTTCTCATCTCAGGCAGAAGCGATGGCGAACCAAGCGTTTTCCAAGTAGTTGAAGAAAGGATACTCACAGAAGCCCCTCCATGATCATTTTGTAAGCTTGTACAATGATTCAGAATGGTACATTAATCGGTACACGGGGTCTTCCTAGTAGATTCTAATCGAAGGAAACGACTAGGTTGCTTGGAGGTGGGACCGAATAGACGGCCAGATATGACTTTGACGAACTTCCTTCCTATGGTAAAGGAATGGGTAGACTGGCCCCCTGTTCATCAGAGTCTGTGTTTACAGAAAGAATTTGAACGGTGTCGTTCTCATTCTCTTCGGTGATTGTATCATCTAAAGATGGACCTTCCGAAGACAATACCAGGTCGAATGCCACCTCAACCTTTTGACTTTCATCTGGTATGGATTCAGCGAGTTTATCTTCAACGATAGATGCTTCAACTGACCATAATGGTGTGTCTGTCAGATTTTCAACTAGTGATGGACTCGGCAAGAGTTTCTTGTATCCAAGAGGGAGCCGTAGCGGTGAAGCAGGATGGTCATCCAAAACTCCTTTAGCTTCGTCTAGGAAGGGACAATGGTGGACCGCGTGATCGCCTTCACACAGTTTACAAGGAAATTTACATTTCCTTTTCTATCCAAATGCTTCGCTTCCACTAGTTGATGGTGTACTTTCAACATGATCTTTAGAGGTTGATGACATCAGATTGTGCAATCGAGGAGACCAATCCCTTAAGATCCGAGGGATACAAGGACAATCTCAATGATAGTGGTCTCCTTTGCAAATGACACATGGAGATTTAGGCTTGGATGGTGCAGTGTGTGGATTTTCACTAGACGATGCCCGGTTATCCCTTTTTGCCTTCGGCTCCTTCTTCTTCTTCTCTTTCTTCTCCTTTCCCTTCTTCTCCTTCTTAGTTACTTGATTTTTGGCCTTACCATATTTATCAAGCGAATAGGAAGGAGGAGAGGGAGAATCAGATGAAGTAGAAGGTTGGGGGGTAACTTTAGTATCATCCAGTTTTTGACTTGATTGTTCAGGAATCATGGTGTTCTGAACGACGGAGGTCAAGAAGAGCCATATTGGCAAGCTAATCATCAACCTTGGAAGTGACAATGTGGCCATATGAGGTGCATCAACATCTCCCCAAGAGGAGAAAGGACTAGGATTTCCTCCAAGGGGAAATCCTTGGTTGGTGGACTCCATTTTACTCAACCTAAGACCAACGCGGGAATGGTGATATTATTCCGATTAAAATAAATTTTAGACGCTTTGACACAACTTGCTTTTTTAATTTTTAAGAGTCGAGAAGAAACAAAAGATGACTCTAGTCACCTTTGATTTTTAATGAGCATGAAGTGACAAGTGCTCAAATGGACCTTTTCCTTTAAGGAGTCTGAAAAGGAATGAAAAAGACTACTTTGGAAATCTAGACAGAGGGATTACCAAACCAATCGCAAAACTACAGAATACTTTTTACGGTACGACAGTCAGTCTTCCCAAATGTTGTGTTCAATGCATTGCGATCGATAGGGCGGCAGACACGGCTTCCTATGGATAAAGGATATAGCCTATTTTGGTCTCCCATTATATACTCGACGGTACATGGGAGCACAAGTCCGTACTGGCACTTGTTGTCTCAAAGAGGAGGAATCACCCAACCAACAGTGAAAGCGACAGTTACCAGGCTTTACGACACCGGAATACATCTCTAGCCTAGACTTCTAGATGTTGTGTGTTAGGTTCCAAAGCATTTTTATGTTCATTGAATGTATTTTACAGTTGATCTTTCTTAAGAAATTTGCCTTTCAGGTTCACCACGTGATGTAGATGTACAATTCCTAAAATGCAATCTAAGATAATAAACAATCGTTTAATCTTCTTCTTGCAATGAAAATCCTAGCTACTAAGGAAAGAGAGACGATATTCTTTCAACATAGAGCAGAGAGCACACACTAGATGCACTGTCCTAAATCAAACCAACAAGCAGTCTAAATGAAAATGCACATGCATGTATTTGTTTTCAGCTTTCTTAATGTGTGAATGACAAGAAGAATGCTAAGTACAAATCTGAATTATCTTTTCAAAGCGATAGTAATAACAAATTTCTCTTCAAAAAACAAAAGGAAGATAATGACGACACTTCGCTATTTTGAATTGAAAACTACTTTTGACACTTGAAAAATTACTAATTCAAATAAAATATAAGAGTAACTATATAATTTACCATCAAGAACAATATAATTCTTTTCTATGACTAAAAATGACACTCGCGACACTTTCAAATCAAAAGACGACAGTTCAATTATGCTACTACTTTGTAGAAGAGAATTGACAATGGCGCAAAATACATAAAAAACCTTCATAGTTATTTGCACAATGGAGGCAGAATGATGGAAAGGAAGGGGGTTTCTACAGTGGTATACTGATCACAGACATCAAAAATCCTGAATAGAGCTGAAGAGAGTGAACACATAAACCAAAAAACTGAGAGCAGAAGAGGTCTTGTCTGATCAGCGCACCTGTAACACAGGGAAAGTACGATGCAGCACACCTACTGCACATGGGAGGTGTGATGCATCCAAATTCCCAAGACTGGAAGGTGCGATGGTCCAGGGACGAGACTTCAATTGGGTTTCGGGTCATATTTTGTAGCTCAGTTCAAGGATTTAGGCCGAGCAAGTGATGTACAGTAAATAGAAATCATAGGGGTTGATCTAATGAGGTTACAAGAGCCACCACTAGGGCAATTAGAAAGTTTTCAAATCAATTGCTAAGTTTATAAACAAAACCCGGAGATAGACTGAAGCAACATTGATCTACTTTGCACTTGCATAGAAAATGCAGTTCGAAGGCTAGCTGGCTTGACTTCAGGCTCCATCTGTAAGTTTATAAAACAAACAAATATATACAAACAAACAATCTATTCGCTCCCCAGTGGAGTCGCCATTTTGTTATCGGGAAATCTAGTGTCCACTCAGAGCTGCTAGTCCCACTAAGACTGGTAGCTATCTTAGAAACAAAGAAACTAAAACCACTTTCGTTTTCCTTTATGAAAAGTAGATAAGAGGGGAATGAAGCACACCAACCTCAGCCTTGCACTTGGTTCCTTGCTTGGTTCCTCTCCCTTCTGACATATCTTTGTCGCTTCTCCTTCATCTACCCAGCTTCAAAGAGCACTTGCGGGATCAAAGCAGCATAATACTATCGAAGAACAGAGATCTACAATCATAAGCAATATAGGACCAGATATATATTGACCACACAAATGCATATATCATCAAACATACAAGAATGTGGAGAAAAACTTGAATAGCTTTATTAATATCAAGAATAGAAAAGAGGATTACAACCAATTGTTCTGACCTAGTGTCATCCTCCAGCATGAAAGCCCTTCTTTCACCTCATGAAAAGCTTAGATCACCCAAAAATATGATGTTCCACCACAAAACCAATAGCACTTCCTTACAAGATACAAAATTCCAGCCTCTGGATCTCAGGGATGAGGGATCCATATATAGATGATTGTAGGGGGCTGAGTCAGCTTCTGGGATTCTGATTAGTGTCCTCTCTCTGATAGTTCTTGATTCCACTTGGAGATTGATGATCTCTTACTCATCCCTGGGCGAATTCAAAGAGGCAAGTGTCATAGGAGAAGTTTCTGGAAGATTCTATTATCATCCACCTCGCAAACTGTCTCTGCCATTTGTCCACTCTCACCCATCATACCCTACAGAAGGGCTTTTCAATATGCATCGCACCCTTTACACTGGGCAGGTGGGATGCATCACCCCCTTAGCACTGAGCAACCTGTATGGTCCAGTTTTGACCAGTTCTGAGCAGATTCCAATTGAGAACTTCTGGGAGATGATGTAATCAGCTGACCTTGTTCTTTTAGGGTATGGAACAACACTTTTAGGGAATTTGGAGCCCTTGGTTTATGGACATGTTTGATTGGGGTTGCAGTGCCCAAAAATGTCTATAACAAGATGTGTCCAAACTGACCAATGATCCTATTCTTCATAATCCATACAGGCCCCCGGTTCCAACTAAGATTCCCTGTGATTGTCCCAAATTCGATGGTAAAGCTGGAGAAGATACCCAGGCTCACGTCATGACTTATCATCTATGGTGTTCATCGAATTCGTGGCTTGATGATTCAATCCAGCTCCGCCTTTTTCAAAGGACTCTCACTGGCTCTGCTGCTAAATGGTATATTGAGTTATCTCACGGATCTTTTCAGGATTTTAACTCAATGGCTATGGCATTTTTAACTAATTTTCAGTTGTCGATTCGATATGAAACGGGCAAACACCTCCTGACATCCTTAAAACAGACAACGGATATGCATATCTCTGATCATATCCATGAATGGAGATGGCATCATCGTTTGATTAAGTTTTGGATTCCCGAATAGCTTCTCACCGACTGGTTTATGACCTCATTCATCGGTCTGATAGCATGGGACATTTCTATGGGGGCATGTGTAACTGAAGAGAAAGCTATTGGGCGCGCTCAGTACCTTGACTTGGTTTACTCCCAGTCCGGTTTGCTATATGATTATTTGCTTGATGCCCCAAGACCCAGAACTTCCAAAGCCCTGCCAACTCCATCTATTGACGGTATCATCAGTTCCATTAATCCGACTTCAAAGAAAACTTCCGCGAATGCTGGGAAGAAAAATTCGAATGCTCCGAATGAAAATAATTGGCTGTATTCAATTCTTGTAGTACTTTTGAGGTTAACGTTGTTCAGTCCACCACGGCGGACAAAGCATCGAAAGGAAAGAAGAAGGGAAAATGAAAGAATAAAGAGGATCCACCTAAGTAGGATTCCCCTAAGCCTCCACCCGAGGAAGGCGCCAAACGCAAGCCCAAGTACCCTTGTCTTATCTGTGACGTGGATCACTATACCAAAGACTGCCCAAGGTGGTTCGAAGTTAGTCATTTGTTGAAAGGTGCTCCCGGGACTCTTGCTGTGCTCAAAGAACCTTTTCCCTCACAACAAACGCAAATAGTGGTTGATCCATCTCAATCCTCTTCTCCCTTTGGTTCTCAAGTATTTATGGCTGGGACAATTCCCGTCCACATCAGTACTTGGGCAAAAGAGTATCCGTTGCCTGCCGGGAAAGAGCCTGAGGTCCCCTCTAGCGCTCCTCCATCCAGTTCTAGTCCACTCCATATCGAGAGACCTAGCACTGAGACGCCCGTCCGACCCCCTCTGAAAGGTGTACTCCGGAAATCTTCTTACAACACTAATTCTTGCGCTGCTCAGCACTATAGCATCATTGAGGACTTAGCCCAGGCTCCATCGGCTATGTATGCTTTAGAAGTACTCTAGAGCTTCCCCTCTTAGAGGAAGTCCTTGCTATCGGCCATCGGTGGCATAGACCCGACTGACTCGGATATGATTACTTTTGACCTGGAATGCCATATACCGAGACTGCCTCACCAAATTTCCTTCCTCATAGTGGTCATCATCAACTCCAAAACGATTCATCATACAGTCATTGGTGAAGGCGCTTCAACTTGCATCATGTCTGTTGCCTGTTGGAAGGCTATTGGTTCTCTGACTCTGAGCTAGTCTCCTACGACCTTGGAAGCATTTGACGGGAGAGAGTCTCGTCCTTATGGTATACTCCAACGTTTGCCCATTACTTTGGAAGGGAAGACGATCGAAGTGGAAGTTGAATTTGTTGATGCTAATCTTACCTACAACCTCCTTCTGGGACGTAGCTAGACCTATGCCATGCGAGCCGTGGCTTCATCTCTATTTCATGTCATTTGTTTCCCTCATCAGGGGAAGATCGTCACCATAGACCAACTGTCCTTCTTGGCCTCCTCTTCTGAAGGCATCGTGCCTTTTGTGGAGTATACCTCCACCCCATATGAGAGTGTGGGAGTTGGAATTTTTAAAGATCCAACCGTGATGGGTGTTTTTTCACTCCCACCTCCTAACGTCGCTCCTATCAATATGATTTCCATCCGCTCTAATTCGTGGGTTATTCCCCCCGCTGATCAGGTAGAATCTTGGTGCGATGAGATGCTATTGAGTCTTGCCGAGCTCAACTATGTTGAAATTGTTTCTGCTTCGGCTCCACCTTCTGAACATGCTCCTTCGAGCAAGGCTCCCGACTCGTATGCTCATTCCCCTTGGCTTGGAGATGATGCTTCTTTGGATCCGTTAAAGGAAACATTTCCTTCTGATTAAGCCATTATTGAGACCATGTCTCTCGAGGAACCCCCTTGGTCTGATCATCACCATCGTTCCTCATTCCTCCTTGCGCACTGGGAAATGCTTACCTGTCTCGAGCGGTTTGCTCCTTGTCTCCCATCCCAACCTCTTCAGACACCCATTCAAGTTTATCAAGTTTATTCTGAAGGAAATATGGGAAACATCAAGCAGACCCAACCCATCGACATCTCTCTGAAACTAGGGATTGTTGAGCATATCCATGTCGGAGTATCTTGTACTCCAGAGGAAATTCAGCTCTATACAGATCTTTTTCGCGAATTTCATGATGTATTTTCTTGGTCCTACGAAGAAATGCCTGGCATTGATCTTAGTATAGTTGTGCATGAGATACCTACATATCTAGGTGTTAAGCCTCTTCGCCAGCATCTATGCCCCGTGCACCCCCGAAAGGCTGCAGCTATTAAAGCGGAAGTTGAAAAGCTTCTTAAGGCTGGTTTTATTTACCCCATCCCACTCACAGATTGGGTCTCCAATATCGTCCCTGTGACTAAAAAACAGGGTACCATTCGAGTCTGTGTTGATTATCGTGATATTAACTGGGCCTGTCCCAAAGATAACTTCCCCACACCCTTCATTGATCAGCTCATTGATGAGTGTGCTGGGAGCGAAATGTATTCATTCATGGACGGTTTTTCTGGGTATAACCAGATCAATATTGTGCCCGCAGATCAGCACAAAACTGCCTTTATCTATTTGTGGGGAACTTTCTCCTACAAAAATCTCCCTTTCGGTTTGAAGAACATCGGTGCTACCTTCCAACGTGCAATGTCATATGCATTTCATGACATTCGACACATTGTACAGCCGTACCTGAATGATCTACCAGCTCATTCAACAAAATGTTAGGACCATCCTGCTCATCTTCACGAAATCTTTCTCCACTGTCGACACTACTGCATCAGGCTTAATCCTCATAAGTGTGTCTTCTGCGTTGAGTCAGGCAGACTGCTCAGGTTTATCGTCTCTCAAGAGGGCATCTATTTGGATCCCCTTGAAGTCAAGGCTATCCTAAATCTTCCTCCCCCTACCTCTTTGCAGCAATTGTAGAGCTTGCAGGGAAAAGCGAATTTTTTAAGACAATTTATTCTGAACTATGTTGAAGTGGCTAAAGGTTTCACGCGGTTACTTAAGCGAGATACCCCTTTTCATTGCGATGTCACTGCTCAAGAGTCCTTTAAGCGTCTCAAGGGTCTCCTTGTTTCCAATCCATTGTTGCATCCTCCAAATTATCATCGCGACTATACTCTATATTTGGCCGCTACCGATACCACTATTGGCATGGTTCTCGTTCAAGATGACGATGATGACACTGAGCATGTCATATATTATCTCAGCCGCAATCTTCTAGATGCAGAAACTCAATATGCTTACGTCGATAAGTTGGCATTGGCCGCCATTTGTGTCGTCCAACATTTCCGCAATTATATCTTGTTGCGCACTACGACTGTGGTTTCTAATTGCAACCTGATGACGTACATTCTGTCACGTCAGTTGCTGGGGGGCAAGTACTTGAAGTGGATCGTTATCCTCCAAGAGTTTGACTTGGAATTCACCACCGCCAAGTCTAAGAAATCCCTTGTCTTTGTTGAGTTACTTTGCTCTTTGCCATCTCCTACCCTGCCCTCTCAGTTAGAGGACCATATCCCGGATGAAACTCTGTTCCTAATTAGCACCCTCGATCCATGGTACGGGCATATCATTGTATATCTGCAAACATCCTCTTTTTTTCTCGATGTGTCTGAAGATGCTCAGCGACGGATTCGTCATCAGTCTCAGCCCTATCGTATCATCGGGGACACCCTGTACCATCTCGGCGCCAACTCTATTCTCTGTCGATGCCTAACATTCGAGGAAGCTGAGCAAGTTTTGAATGACTGTCATTTCGGCACCTGTGGTGGTCACATGTCCGGATATGCTACTCCTCAAAAGATCCTCCGCACTAGTTATTTCTGGCCCTCCATATTCAAGGATTGCATTCTTGCCGTCCGCTCCTATCACAAGTGCCAGATCTACCAGCGGAAGAAGCGTGCGCCTCCCGCTCCATTCCACCCTGTTGTTACTGTCGGCCCTTTTGCAAAATGGGGCATTTATTATACGGCCTATAACCTTCGCTCAGCTGGGGGCATGGGTATATTATCGTTTCTGTTGATTACTTCACCAAATGGGCCGAGGTGTCAGGCGGAAAGAGTCGATAGTGCGGACACAACCAACCTCCCTAGGAGCCTAAGACTCTCTAGTGACAAACAAGACAAACAAGAGCAATCCTTCTCTAAACATGCATTTACTATATAAGAAATCAAGTGTTTAGATCCTACCTGTAGTCCAACGTTGTTGTAGCAGTCTAGCCTCGCTGATCCAGATGAGCTCCTCCTTCACTTCGAAACCTGCATTCACTAACAATCAAACGATTAAATAGCACTTGATAATCTCATAAAATAAAACATACTTAACACATAGACCAAGGAGTACATGAAACAACTCATAAATAACAAGTTATTGAGAAGAATGGACTCATTTGCATTAATAGGAAACAAAAGGAACAATTACAACCTGAGCCTTGGTGTTGTGCAAGTCCCTCCCAGGGTCCATCAAGAGTTCTCCTTTACTTTGACAAAGCTCACCCACTTCCAAATAGAACAAGCAAAGATGGTAATCTCTCCTCACAAGCTTCTAAATGGGAGTCCTAATTCCAGCAGCATCTACCCTTAGAAATGTTTAGCTTCCAACCTCCTCTCCTTCTGGCCCAATGCCTGTATTTATAGTGCTCAAGAGGAAGTTAATCAGGTCCACCATCAATGGGATAATCCCCTCTTTGGATGGGATAGCTCCCTTATTGATGGGATAAGTTCCTCTTTGGTAGGGGTACATGAACCATCTGGAGGCGCTTCATACACGTCAAACATACTTCTAGAAGCCTCTAGAAATGACTACAAGTAACTTTTTTAGAGTAAAACTTGTGCCTTTTGACCTTTACAGGGGTACGCACCTGACCCTTTACATACAGAGCGTACAAGTACGCAGTTTTTGTGAACATTAGGTGCGTATACGCAGGTAAGGCCGAGAGAATCTGCGTACCCAGAGATAAACACATTTACAAAGACTTTCTCTCTTTTTGGAGTTTGACATGGAGAGCAGAGGCATAAGACTTGCCCAGGAGGGTAGCATGACTGTTGATAGAGCCATACTGACTGTAAATAGCCATGGTGACATTTTTTAGTGTAACAGATTGCCCCCTAAAGTGCGAAGCCTGTAGTAGATTAGGGTTTTGTATTATCTAGGAAGGGTGAAGCGCTTTATCATTTCAAGGATTATCTCGTGGAGAGCCTGGTCAGAACCTGCAATTTTCAACACAAAATACATGTATAAGATTATATCATCGCTGAGGTAGGCATTCCCATACTCAGATCAAAACTTTAACTAACAGACTAACTACTCTGATACAGGAATGATCTTGCAGTACATCATAATCATAGACTTTTGTAGACACAGTATGGGCGCAGCCATCTGTTTATGATTAGTCTACTTAGATAATGAATACAAAACTCCTCGCAGCCTGGATGGTGGTAACTAGATCCAGGGTCTTCATTTCTACTTCTCGAATTGGTACGATTCTAGCCATGCGAATAAATGGGTTGATGTCGAACATGGTAGAAACCACTTGATTACCAGTCGATGATGTAAACTGTTAACAAGTGTGAGAGAGACCACCAGTAATGTCAATGGTTCTCAAAGTACCCAGTACAACCCATGAGATGTGAATGAATGATTTGATGTCGAACATTTCACGGAATCCTTCGATCGAAAGTCAATGATGTAAACTGACGTCAAAGGCGAGAAACCTGCCATTGATGCATGTAGACTTCAAGGTACTGACGATTTCTAAGTCATCTCTCTAGATAATGTGCTGATGTCGATAGAAAGTGACCCGTTGCAGGCAAGCCCACAACACGAAATCATTGTTCAAGTTGAAGAAATGTTGTTGTAAGGACTGACTCAGGGATGGTCAAATGGATGACAAGTATTTTGCAAATGAAAGTTTTGCTTGCAGACCTCTTGAACACATAATGACACAACAGATGGCTTGGTGATGAATGACTCAAAGTTAATCCCCGGAACCCAGCTGAAGACTTTCAATGTGGTTTGATCAACTGTGAGGTAAAGGATTTCCCAACCTAGGTGAATGAAAAGTGTCGTGTTCAAGAGTGGTAATAAGGTTTCTTCTGAGACAAAGGATAACAAATAGGCTCATTCTTCTCTCTTTTCCTCCACCATTTCTGGCAAGTACCTCTTTATTTTTAACAAGCTTGAGGAGGATAACATATGCTTGATTATAAGCTCATCCTTCGGACGAGTCCAACCTAGTTTTGATTCGAACCCTAGGAAGGAGTGGTTCGTTCCTATTTGTAATTGAACAGGTCCTTTACTGTGAAATTTTAACGAGCCCAGTATAGGAGAAACTTGGCGTTTTTCAATTTTAGAGAGTCTGAAAAACTTAAGAAGACTCCAGGTTGAACTTTTTCGTAAATTTGTGTCCCCCAAGCCCAAAAAGGTATAAAATAATACCTGGGAGAACCGCTTGATCTTGCGACCAAGGAGTACTTTCATGATTAGTGTCTCTGACCTGAAAATTAAAAAGCGATCAAGGACACGTCGTTTTATTTCCATATCGAGTTTGAAACGACAAAAACCCGGCAATCTTTTCCTGTTTTTACGGTCAGAAAAGAGCTATAAGGGGACCGTCTTTTAATTCCGTTTTAACGAGTGTAAAAGAAACGGTCGGCAATCTTTTGATGTTTTAGGAGTCAAAAAAGAGCTTAAAAGATGACTCTGACGTGAAAAATGATAATTTACCCTAAAGTCCCTTTGTCCTGCACAGAAACAACAGATTACTCATACCTGTTTAAGATGGGCAAAAATACATCAAAAAATGTCCTTTCATGGTGAAAAATAAACAAACTTAGCATTCATACATCCAAAAAACCTATAAAAAGACTTTTTACCATGTCATTTTTACCATTTTACTGTTGAGGTTGAGAAAAGAGCTTTTGGCAAGAAACTTCCTGTGGAGATTGCGGAGAATCCGACCGTCAGAATCGAACGTTGTTTCACCAGGTATTCTACAACACCCCTCTCTTGATTTCCATCCATTTAGAATTCATTTTTAAGCTTTTATTTGATTTTTTGGGGGTCTTGGGGTTTCAAGATGCGCACTTCGGGGTACGCAGGTCATGCACTGCTGACCTGCGTACCCCGATATTTTCTCAATGGGAAAATTACGGGGTGTACGCACCTGGCCTTAAGGGCAGCTGTGTCCAGACGCTCTATTCCTAAAGGCCGGGGTGCGTACCCCGCAAAACGCAAATTGAAACCCTCATACCTCCAAAATAGACCAAAATTTTTAAATTTTATGGATCCTAACTGATGTTTTATGATGTGTAGGGAGCGCATCATGCTTGATTGGCGCGAAAGAGAGCACGAGGACGTTGATTTAGCCGCAATCAATCATCAACCCTCCATTGATGCTTTGAAGGCATGCAGACTATACAAATACTGGGCCATAGCTGGCATGAGGGCACAGGTGCCATTCTTAGAGTGGCTGGTTGAAAGGTGGAACGTCCAGGAACAATGCTTTTACATCGGAGAGCACCAGCTCGAGATAGAGCCCTCTGATATATATTTTCTCATTGGTTTGCCCAACAGGGGCGAGCAACTGACTCTCTCCGGGACTAGGCCGGGTGGCCAATCCCTTGCTAGCCTCCGGCTAGAGTGGTGCAACAATCAGAACCATGAGAAAGGGATAGAAATCAAATATATATCCCTGCCTGAACTTATGGTAATTTCCTTTACAGTTACCAGACTCTGCGGCGCAGCCGCCTTGCACATTGCCACTGGGTCCCAAATGCGGATAGCGATAGATTGCTACCAAGGCACACATTTTCAACTGGTGCGAAGCTGTGTTGGCGAACATGAAGGCCCAACTAACTAGGGTAAATACCGGGAAACTAAAGACCTTTGGGTATGGGCCTTTGGTCGTGAGCTTTGCCCTAGAGAGAGTTCCTATGTTGATCCCTCAGCAGCTTACTGTTCCAGTTGGGGCTCCTCGGGAGCCTAAGTTGACGAGATGGGTTACAGTGATGGCCCGGCATCCTGATGAGGGCACGACAGTGGTTCGATTTCCTGATGGTTACTTTCACTGGCTAGAGGGCCAGGTCTTTTCTATTCAGGATTTTCCTTATGCCGGAATGGATTTTCGGAATGATCCGGACATGGTTCTTCCACAGGGAGAACAATGGGATGACAGAGGTACTTCATTTTTCACGAGTTTTTAAATTATCTATTTTTTTGTTTTTTATATATATCGTCTCAAACTGACAGTAAAAATGTTCAAAATGCAGATGTAGGCCCACGGCGTCCAACCAATCTCCGGGCTTTTGAGAGGAGACATCCAGCTGTACCGGCACCGGCCCCACAGGATGCGGCCGCAGACACGCTAGCTGAGTTGGAGCAGGATCTAGAGCGTCTGACGGTAGACATACCTGAGATGACCATAGATGATATTCCTATCAGACTGCAGCGTTACGTAGTCACAGTCCCGGGGCCTTTTAGGAGATTTCTATGTAGGGTAGCCCGTGCAGTGGTGTCTTACAGGGAGCATCACCAGTGACTGGATGGTCACCTTTTGTAGTCACATGTGACATTTTGACTTTTTGTACTTATCATTTTGTCGATCATAAGGTGTTTTAAACCTATGATTGAAGACGATGTATATTTTTTGACACACTCCTATCTATATATATATATCATTATTACCGGCTCATCTTGTTTAACATATGTGATGAAATGTTTTTAAATTTACTTGCATGATTATCGTAAATGTCTGTCCAACATTCGAGAAGCAATTGCATCTGCTAATGTATTTAAAGACCTTGGAATATGCTGATATTCAATGTAATCAAATTCACGTTCCAAGAGACGCACTCTTAAAAACAACCTTAATAACATAGGATTTCTAATGGCATATACTCTATTAAGCTGTAATACAACGAGTTCAGAATCTAACCTCACTATCAAACGTCGAATTCCAAATGAAATAGATTCAGACAATAATTCAACCACTGCACTGTATTCTGCAATGTTGTTCGTCGTTTGACCGAGGCTCGCCCCATGCATAGAAACTAACTCGTCAGAGGGCGAATAGATAACCCAAGCTGCGGAAGAGATATTCCGTGTACTACGACAAGCACCATCGGCAAATCCAATGTACGTTTGGAGAGGCGTCGACATCTGCAATATCAAGAGTAAAACCAAGATAAGCCAGAATAACGACGAAAAACACACTTTCTAAGCTAAGCACACTATCTAAACTAACAAACATACTAGCTAGAAAGAAAACCTAATCTAACTAAAATTCTCCATACCCATCATTTAAGCATAATACCTCTTAAGGTAAAGTCCATTTCTGGGTTTACCCAAAGAGTCCCCATCAAAATCTACCAACTCATAGGCCCCTTTTGCTAGCTTTCGCTTTACAATGTAGGGTCCATGCCACATAGGAACAAATTTTCCAGCACCTAGCTTATCGTTAGCTTGATCATATAATAGCACTAGGTCTCCCTCCGAAAAACTTCGAGGGGTCACATTTCTATCATACTGAGCTTTCATTCGCTTCGCGTGAGTCTCGATTGCCAATGCAGCGTCACGTCGAGTCTCATCTAACTGAGCTAAGTATAATAAACGTTTCTCCTCTTCGGAAGTAGCTGGGAGTAATTCGACAGCCATTTGAAGTGATGGGATTTCGCATTCAATGGGTAACACAACTTCCAAGCCGTAAACTAGCTGGAAAGGAGTGAACCCTGTTGAAGTTTTCACTAAGGTTCGGTATGCCCATAGCGCTGAAAATAACATGTTGTGCCAATTCGACCGATGAATACCAATGATTTGTCGGATCATGATAACCAGAACTTTGTTGATAGACTCAACCAAACCGTTGGCTTGCGGATAATAAGGAGTAGAGCTATCGTGGCGCAAACCAAGCTGGCTTGTAAGCTCAGTCATCATGATGTTTCGAAAATGGCTCCCATGGTCAGTGATGATTGCTTGTGGGACACCAAACCTAGTTATAATGTGATTGAATACGAAAACTGCAGCTGTTTTGCCGCTTGCGTCGAATGTAGGCATCGCCTCGGCCCATTTAGTAAAATAATCAACCGCGAGGATGATATACGCATGCCCCCCGGACGAGTGAGGGTTACAAGTAATAAAATCGATACCGCATTTGGCGAAAGGACCAACGGCAATTATAGGATGAAGAGGAGCAGGTGGTGTGCGCATCTTGCGATCAAACACTTGACAGTTGTGGCATTTTCGGACCGCAATGATACAATCTTTAAACATGGACGGCCAGAAATAGCCAGCGCGCAACACCTTCTGAGCTGTGGCATACCCAGACATATGACCGCCACATGCTCCAGAGTGACAATCATTCAAAACCCTCTCAGCCTCATCGTGAGTTAAACAACGTCGAAAAACTAAGACTGCCCCCCGGCGATAAAGTGTATCTCCAATAATTTTGTATTGCTGGGATTGAAACCGAATTTTTCGGCGTTCCGACTTTGAAACTTCAGGCCGAAAGGTTTGGGTTTGGAGATAGATGATTGTATCCCCGTACCACGGATCTAAAGTACTGATAAGAAAAAAAGATTCGTCCGCAATGGACTCCTCTGCCACAGTTTCTGTGTCAGCACGCGGGAAATCACACATCAATTCCGCAAAAACTAAGGATTTCTTAGACTTGGACTTCTCAAACTCCAAGTCGAACTCTTGCAGGATAACGATCCATTTAGAGTACTTGCCCCCTAGCAGTTGTTTTGTCAAAATATAAATCATAGGGTTGCAATCCGAAATAAATGTAACTTTACGAAGAAGAATGTAGTGACGAAAACGTTGGACAGCTTGAACGGCTGCCAGGGCCAATTTCTCCACATGCGAATATTTTAGCTCAGTGGGGTTTAATGTCCTACTAAGATAATATATCACATGTTCCGCTCCGTATTCATCTTCTTGAACTAACACCATTCCAATAGTGGAATGCGAAGCTGCGAGGTATAAGAAGTAGTCTTGGTTGTAGTTGGGAGGATGCAACAACGGTGCATGGGTCAACGCGTGTTTAAGTGCATCAAAAGATTGTTGGCCAATCTCGTCCCACAAGAATTGAGCGTTCTGTTTCAACAACCGTGTAAAACCTTTAGTGACCTCGGCGTAGTTTGGAATGAATCGGCGTAAAAAGTTTGCTTTCCCTTGCAAACTTTGGAGTTGGCGCAAACTTGAAGGAGGAGGCAATTTGATGATAGCTTCGACCTTCGAGGGATCGACGCGAATGCCGGCTTTTGAAACAACAAATCCCAGAAATCGACCCGTTTCTATACAGAATACACACTTGTGGGGATTCAACCGAATACGATAATGCCTACACCTCATAAAGATTGCTCGTAAGTGGACAAGGTGATCAGCTCGATGTAAAGAATGAGCAGGCAAATCATCGAGGTACGGTTGCACAATGTGCTTGATGTCATGAAATGCGTAAGACATCGCCCGTTGAAAAGTGGCTCCGGCATTCTTAAGCCCAAAAGGTAATTTGCAGTAAGAAAATGTCCCCCATGGACAAATGAATGTCGTTTTTGGTTGATCGGCAGGTAGAATATTGATTTGATTATAGCCCGAAAAACCATCCATAAAGGAAAACATTTCACTTCCGGCACAATCATCAATTATTTGATCGATATAAGGCGTTGGATAGTTGTCTTTTGGACAAGCTCGATTTATATCCCTATAGTCGATACAGATTCTTATTGTTCCTTGTTTCTTGTTAACCGGAACAATATTCGATACCCAATCCGTTAACGGGATTGGATAAATGAAACCTGCTTTCAACAACTTCTCGACTTCTGCTTTAATCGCAGCCGCTTTCCGAGGGTGAATCTGACGCAACCGTTGCCAGACGGGTTTAGCGTCTGGGTAGGTCTTTATTTCATGAACAACAATGGCAGGGTCGATTCCTGGCATTTCCTCGTAGGACTAGGCAAACACATCGCGGAATTCTTGGAATAATGCCTTGTAAGTTTGGATTTCATCTTCTGTACATGGGGCACCTATATGAATGTTTTCCTCAATTCCGGGCTTCACTGAAATGTCAATGGGAATAGTGCGAGAAATATTCCCTAAATTCAACTCTGAATCAGAATGTTTCGTTGGATTCTGAGCTTCTTCGACATATTCAGCGGTAAAGATAGATGAAAAATCATTTTCAAAAGCATCATCCTCACGTAAAAACAAAGATCTATGATGAAGATCTTCCTATGGTAGATCGTCTACACTTAGGATTTCGCGAAGTTGCTCGTCAGATGACACGACTTCGGGAAACGCTATCCATTCTGAGGTTGATGTGAAAAGTGATTCTTCACTGACCACATTCATTTGGTCGATTTGGGTTGAACGCGAGTCGGTAAAAGACATGACGGCTTCATAAGCAATTTCATATGGACTCAAAGGCATAGCATCACCGAATGAGTCTATCTCAGATTCAGATGGGACAATCCAAGGATCGTCGTAAATAATGGTGTCTGATGTAATCATATGAATTGATGCAAATGAAGGGTCTGCGTTGATTGGAGGGAAAGGAAAAGTTCCCAGTAAACCGGAATCTTTAACTAAACCTACGCCAACGTCCCTATAAGGGATTGTCGTCTTACCGACATGCTGGATACTCTCTGAAGAGGCTGGGTCGGATGAAAAGTATGTCAGCTGATCAATGGTCACGATCTTATCGTTATGTGGAAACTTTATTACTCTGAAGACCGATGAAACGACCGCTGTCATAGCATATGACCAACTTCGACCGAAAAGAAGGTTGTAGTCTAGAGGGGCATCAACCACCTCCACATCCAGACTAACGGTTTTACCTTCTACCCCTATAGGCAATTCCTGTAGAATACCAAACGGACGGAACCCACGGCCATCAAAGGCCTTAAGGATGGTCGGGGATTGGTTCAATGAAGGAGAACCAAGCGATCTCCAACATTGAATCGACATAATACATGTAGAAGCTCCCTCATCAATTACAGTCCGATGAATAGGCCTGTTTTTTACTATCACTGGAATTTGGAAAGCCATTTGATGGGGAAGGCGCGGTGCACTATTTTCTAGATCAAAGATTATCAGATTTGGGTCCTGAACATCAACAGCTCCGATAGCCGACAAAAGTAATTTTCGCTGTGCTGGGCATGATTGCAGCACTTCTAAAGCCGACATTGCTGAGGGTGAAACAACTAAGTCCTCAACAATGTTGTAATTCTGGGCTGCTCTCGCATGTGGATTGAAAGCAGACCTTCAAAGTACACCCTTGGCGGGCGGTTTTATTACTAAGTCCGGGTTAGGTTTTTCGATCTGTAGTGGATCGGAACCAGGAGCTGAGGTTGATGGATTAGAATAAGAAGATTCTGCTTCCTTACCGTCAACAGGATTCTTACTACCATAATCTTGCGACCGAGTCGCAATCCTCACATGAGACATCATCAAAATGGGTTCTTCACTGGCAGTCGAGGAAGAACCTATCATCTTACTCTCCTGCTTTGGAAATGGATCTTTTAACAGAGCAGGGGAGAACCTTTGACTATTTTCACAACCTCGGCCCGATGAGGGCAATCTCTTGTAAAATGATCCTCTTCACAAATAAGACAAGGATATCGAGGTTTGCGCTTTTCGTCATTAGTTTCCGACTTTTTGGTTTTCTCCTTCAGAGCCTTGTCTGCTTTAGCCTTCTTCTTTCCTTTCTTCTTTCCACCATTTTTTGATTTGGCCGTAGATGACTCTACAGCGTGAATATCGGCGGAAAGTTCAGGAGAAGACTCTCCTGTCGGGGAATCAGGCAAGGTAATGATAGGAGTAGTAGAATTCTTGGAAGATTTCTTCTTGCTCTTTGTGTTCACCGTACCAATCATACCATCAGCGGCATGAGATCCCAAAGGAGCAGCAGCGATTTGATTCGATTTTGGAAGATCTGGGATCTTCTCGTGTAACGTACCTGACTGAGTATAAACTAAGTCAAGGTACTGCGCCTGAGAAATGACTTGCTCCTCAGTAACTACTCCGGCCTTAGCTACATCTTCAGTAATCTTCGGTAATAATGATTTAACAAACCATTCAGCTAAGATTTGGTCCGGAATAAAAACTTTCACTAACCTTCTTTGACGTCTCCACTCATGAATGTGATCAGAAATATACGTGGACGTCGATTGTTTTAATGAAGTTAATAATTTCGTGCCGTTATCGTATCTGACTGGCAACTGAAAGTGAGTTAAGAACGAGGTAGCTAACTGGCTAAAACTGTAAAAAGAGGCCCGTGGCAACTCAATGTACCACTTGGCCGCGAGACCAATGAGTGTACGCTGGAAAAGACGTAAGCGGATCGAATCATCCGAGATAGAATTTGAAGCACACCAGAGGTGGTAAGTCATCACATGATTGGACGGATCCTCTCTAGACTTACCTTCGAACTTGGGTATATCACTGGGCAACTTATTTGGCATTGACGGCCAGAACGGAAGATATTGAATTGGATCGTTCATTAGGCGCGTCAAGTCTGGTAAATCCAAAGTTGCGATAAACGGTAATTGCCGGTTAGGATCTCTAAAACTCTGGGTCACAAGACCAGTCCCAGGAGGAGGATATCCAGGATAACTAGGAACAGGAGTCGCATTAGGGATATTATATCCTCCTGGAAAACCAGGATTAACCGGACCGTACTGGGGTTGTTGAGGTTGTTGATAAGTGTACCCAGGATACGGTTGATACTGGTAAACCGGCTGCTGGACAGCTTGCCCATATTGGTACTGTCCCTGGTATGGTTGTTGAACAAATTGAGGTTGAGTAGTGACAACCATACTTATACCAGGCTGACCTATAGGCATCTGGACCGTGGTTTGAATCGTAGATCCAGACAACGGTAAAGATGTCTGAGGAGTGGTTGCAGAGACAGTAGAAACCGGAGCTGTCGATACTCCAGAAGTAAGTGCGGCAGATGTTGCGGTAGTTGCAGCAGCCGTTTGAGATGGAGTACTAGGTGCAATTGGCAGCTGAGTAACTATCGAAGGTACAGAAGTTTGAACATTTGACTGGACAGGTTGCGGTTGCTGGGGTGTACTAGAAACTACGGGTTGTCCAGCTTGAGGTACCAACTGTATACTTGGCTGCAACACCTGTTGACCCTGTGATGGATCCCACACTATCATTCCGGGGCATTGACCCGTAACAGGTTGAGAATACTGAGATCCATAACCGGATTGAGGATAGGATTGATAACTGAAAGGTACAGTTCCCATACCTTGAACATATGACTGACCTTGAGGTGGTTGATAACCTTGAGGTTGATACCCTTGGGGTTGATACCCTTGAGGTTGATACCCTTGGGGTTGATACCCTTGAGGTAAATATTGATACTGAGGTTGACCTTGGGGTACATATTGAGGCTGGGGTTGACCTTGAGGCATGTATTGCACCATAGGTACATACTGACCTTGAGGCTGCCCTCCAGACACAATTTGTGTACCTTGAGGTTGCCCCCCAGGCGTTAATTGAGGCTGCCCCCCAGGCGGTAATTGACCACCTTGAGGCTGAGAAACGGGAACTGATCCTGACATCATGTAAATGTCTCCTATACCCAACGGTGTATTACCATTGTTTCCAGCTAATAACCCATGATCAATGGGTTGAGGAGATGCCCCCGCAAAGGTACCAGAAAGTGACTGATACCCGCTGGGAACAGAAGGACCGCCGTGTAAGAAAGATTCAGGAGTTTGAGTAAACACGGACGACTGACCAGACATATTTACAGGAGTATAAATACCTCCAGGTGGAAAAGGAGTACGAGGTGTAGAAAAACCTAACCCTGAGTTGTCTAAATAATTGGTTAACGAAAGGTACCAAGTAGTACTTCTAGGAGGACTGTAAAAGATAGATTCACGCTCCCTGAGCTCAATAGTAAGTTGATCTTCAAGGTTAGAGACACCTATTTCTTCCTCTGGAGCAAGTTCTTCAATAGCAATCAAACCAGTAGGAAGATTTTCGGTGATAACTTGTTCTACTCTTGGTGAATCTGGAACACTAGAAGTTGGAGTAACAGGTTCAGATATTTCAGGTTCTTCGCCTATATCACTAGTAGACAAAAAACTACCAGCAAGCTCAGAAACTGTAACAGCTTCGGGATTATAACCTGTCTCTAGACTTTGGTAATCTGGATGGACTACCAAGGAAGATTCTCCTTCTTCAGGTGAACCTACTCTACTGCCACTAGGAGGAGTTACAAGGACCTTCAATCCTTCATACTGACCCGGGACGTCTTCAGGAGATCCACCCCGTGATCTATGGAGTTTCCTCAACAAATCAGTTCCGGTAACAATCTCAGGTGACTTGCCCCGAAGTCTACGGGACTGTCTCGGTAATTTCGCCACAGCTAAAAACTTTTAACTACTACACACGAAAACAAAGTAAAATCTCAAATCAAACCACCTAAAGTCGCTAAAGAACCAAACAAATTTGAATCACACGCCTAAAGAATCTAGGGCGTCAAACCAAGCACAAACAATAGCCTTCCAGATCGAAAACGTTAGTTGGAGATGAAACCCAACATCGCTGGATTCAGTACAGAAGTGGTGGGTGGAACAGTTACCCCGGCAACCTGCTTAATGAATAGACCGGCACAAGTTCCTCCACTTTAACCGTCTCGAGTGAAGTGAACCCCCCGGAAAATCCAAGTGAGTCTAGTCGACGTCTGCTCCAGGTACAATGGGATCTTCCCTCCACCGTCACCTCGGTAGAATCCTAAAGATAATGGTCACTAAGGTTACCAACCGCAACAAATGCACCTGGGGGAACAGTCTACACTCCGACAGCACGCAAGGGCAGAGTATCAAGCTCAATCCCCTTGCCGGTTCCTTGACAATAATCCAAGGTTTACCGACAAGTGACCCCTGGCTCCTCGACAATGGTTAATCCGAGGTTTACCATTTGTAATACGTGCGTGTCTGGCGTCGTTCCCAACGAGGGAGGATTGATCCCCTCACTGGTTCGGACACGAGCTCGTGCTTCTCCTTTAAGAGGAGCTTTCCCAGAGTACAAATGAGACAATTGGATTTAATCTATCACAAGATAAGCTACTTGTTTGGTTTTGTTGTCTTGGAGAGTTAATTACTCTCCTACTCCAAGACACTAGCCTGATCTAAATTGGTGTTTCAGAGCCCTAGTAAATAAAAGTTACTAAGTTGATTTTACTTTAAGCGTTAATTTTATGGTTTTTCTTAAAGACAAAAGGTAGCGGAAATGAAACCAATGGTGTGTAGACTCGACTCAAACCACTACAAAGATGCAGCTAAGATGATTTACGCTACTTTTCTCTTTCAATGAAACTCCTAACTAAGAGAGTTGGAAAATGCAAATTTTTATAGAAAACAACTTTCTTAGTAAAGACAATCAAAGAAACAATTCTCTTTATCTTTCCAAGCATACAAACATGACCACTCCTTACGTGCACGAAAAATTCTTTTTCTTTCAAAATACCTCAAAGCTACTTGAAACAAAACTTTTCAAAGGAGATGTTTTTGTATTTTCTCTTATTTAATAATGCATATAAATCTATTTTAACGAAAATCAATCTCAAAATCTATAAAACCTATGAAAAATTGACTCACAAGCAAATCAAAAAGAAATTTACTCTAAGCAAACCTAACGAGGCAAAAGCCTACAAAGATGATTCTAGGTTGTTTTACTTGACCACAATCAAGCCAAGGACCAACTAATGCAGAATCAAAAGACCAGTCAAAACAAAACTCAAATCTTTTTGTTCTTTTTGTAAAATGGAATTCAATACTCAATCAACAAGCACTTCGAAATTTGCCAAAGAGACAACTCAAAGGTAAGTTGCTCTCACAGGTAGACTTTATGACAGGTCCGACTCCTAAGAAGGCTGACAAAACCAGAGAGATCTAAGGCTTGACAACTTCTACCGCCAAAGTCACTACAAGACCTACTCAAAAATCAAACCCTAGGGCTTAAACTTCTATGAAATCCACTAAAACACTCAATGCTATTGAAACAAGTTCAGGTGAAGATCTTTGACAAGAGACTAATGGATCTGGGTAGTAAAAACTAAGAAAAAGCAAAATCTAAGAGGAAAAATGTAAAAAATGGAAATTTCTTAATTTTTAGCAGGGTACGCAGGCAACCTGTTAAAACAGGTGCGGGCCCGCTCTGTGCACACAGAAACAGTGCGTACAGGTACGCACTGTGCAACACTCAGAGGGTGCGTACTACTGGAAAAACCAAGAAAAACTAAATTCAATCTAACCCTAAGCTAACCCACCCAAATGCAAAGTCACAGAGCCAAAAACCAGAAAATAAATGACTTTTCTCAGATCAAAGTTGCATACAAAGGAAAAAACTTTCTCATCAATGGAGTCCCCAGCGGAGTCGCCATTTTGTCAGGCGGAAAGAGTCGATAGTGCGGACACAACCAACCTCCCTAGGAGCCTAAGACTCTCTAGTGACAAACAAGACAAACAAGAGCAATCCTTCTCTAAACATGCATTTACTATATAAGAAATCAAGTGTTTAGATCCTACCTGTAGTCCAACGCTGTTGTAGCAGTCCAGCCTCGCTGATCCCGATGAGCTCCTCCTTCACTTCGAAACCTGCATTCACTAACAATCAAACGATTAAATAGCACTTGATAATCTCATAAAATAAAACATACTTAACACATAGACCAAGGAGTACATGAAACAACTCATAAATAACAAGTTATTGAGAAGAATGGACTCATTTGCATTAATAGGAAACAAAAGGAACAATTACAACCTGAGCCTTGGTGTTGTGCAAGTCCCTCCCAAGGTCCATCAAGAGTTCTCCTTTACTTTGACAAAGCTCACCCACTTCCAAATAGAACAAGCAAAGATGGTAATCTCTCCTCACAAGCTTCTAAATGGGAGTCCTAATTCCAGCAGCATCTACCCTTAGAAATGTTTAGCTTCCAACCTCCTCTCCTTCTGGCCCAATGCATGTATTTATAGTGCTCAAGAGGAAGTTAATCAGGTCCACCATCAATGGGATAATCCCCTCTTTGGATGGGATAGCTCCCTTATTGATGGGATAAGTTCCTCTTTGGTAGGGGTACATGAACCATCTGGAGGCGCTTCATACACGTCAAACATACTTCTAGAAGCCTCTAGAAATGACTACAAGTAACTTTTTTAGAGTAAAACTTGCGCCTTTTGACCTTTACAGGGGTACGCACCTGCCCCTTTACATACAGAGCGTACAAGTACGCAGTTTTTGTGAACATTAGGTGCGTATACGCAGGTAAGGCCGAGAGAATCTGCGTACCCAGAGATAAACACATTTACAAAGACTTTCTCTCTTTTTGGAGTTTGACATGGAGAGCAGAGGCGTAAGACTTGCCCAGGAGGATAGCATGACTGTTGATAGAGCCATACTGACTGTAAATAGCCATGGTGACATTTTTTAGTGTAACACGAGGCGATGCCCACATTATCTGAAGACGGTCACACAGCGACACAATTTTTGTTTAATCATGTTATTTCACGGTTCGGAGTCCCTCAGGCTATCGTCACTGATCAGGGAAGCATTTCCGTAGTCACATGATGACTGAGCTAACAACCCAGCTAGGGTTACGGCATGATAGTCCGACTCCATACTATCCTCAAGCCAATGGCCAAGTAGAAGTCATCAACAAGGTTCTAGTTACAATGCTTCAACGTATCGTTGGCATGCATAAGTCTAACTGGAACTTGATGTTGTTCTCCGCCTTATGGGCCTACCGAACCTCTGTGAAGGATGCCACTGGCTTCACTCCATTTCAATTAGTTTATGGACTGGAGGCTACCCTTCTAATTGAGTGTGAGATCCCTTCTTTGAAGTTGGCCATCGAATTACTTCCCAACATTACTCCGGTAGAAGAATGCCTTCTTTACCTAGAATGGTTGGACAAGACCCATCGGCTAGCCTCTCTAGCTATCGAAGCACAGAAGAAGAGAGTGAAAACTCACTTCGATCATACTATCCATCCTCGTTCTTTTGTTGAGGGAGATTTAGTCCTGCTCTACAATCAAGCGAATGATAAGCTGCGGGTAGGAAAACTCGAGCCCATGTGGCTTGGGCCTTATATTGTAAAGAGACTTTTGCGAAAAGGGGCCTATGAGCTAATTTATTATGAAGGGAACCCTCTCGGTAAGCCCCGGAATGGGATTTACTTGAAAAAGTACTATGCATGAATTCCATGCACTTTGGTTTCTACATAAGTGTGTTTTTAGCAGGTGTGTTGAGTGTGTGTGTGTTTTCATGTTTTTGGCTTGGTGTGAAGGCGTGATTACCACTTATTGTGTCTTTTGCTTCTTGTGCAGATGTCTAGTGCACCTTACGTTGGTTTCGCCGATGGTACCTACCGCAGTACCCGCAACTTGTCCTCTGTGGCGTGGGTGATCTATGATCCTCATGGTGAGTTGATAGATCTTCAAGGTGTTTGTTTAGGTTGTACCACAAACAATGTCATTGAATATAGTGCTATGATTGAGTTACTAACCGTTGCGATTAATCTTGGTATTCGTACATTGGTTGTGAACCTGGACTCTCAGCTTGTCGTCCACCAGCTCAATGGGTGATATTCCATCAGAGACCATCGTATTTTAAGGTTGTATTTACGTGTTAAATTGTTAGAGAGGAATTTTGATTTCATTACATATCAGCATATTCCAGGACGATTAAACACGTTATCTGATGCATTGGCTAATCATGTATTAGACAAACATTTGCATAACATGTAATCAAAACATCATACAAGAAAGCATGTAAAGCACAATAATAGACCATAGGAATATGTATATATATCTATATATATATATATATATATATATCGTGTGGCACACCGAGGCACTCAAAAATAAGTGTACATGTCCAAATAGAGTCTGTGTTCTCCGTACATCTGAGACACATGTCTCTCAAAAATCACTAGCAGGAAATAAAAACCTAGATGTCTACTGTGGTGGGTTGTGCTCCCTATAGTACACTGCCGCTCATGTCACCTCCCTCAGCAGGCGGTGCATCCTAGGTTCCACTCCTATTATGTGGATCTAGGTTGCTCTGGGGACCTCCTCGATCCCCATGTAATTTGGAATCCCTGCTAACAGGCCCTTAAGGTTTTGGATCACTGTCTCCATCGTATCATCTTCTAGAGGAGCCAGGGCTAGTGCTGCAATGCCCTGTGCATCCCTCTGCGCCTCTGGAGCCAGCCCGATGGGTCTCACTGGTCCTACATCTGCATACCATAGCATTCGCCATTAGGACATATACATGAAAAAATAAAAAACATCATAAAAATAAAAATCAAAAAATGTGATCAAGTGTCTTACCACCGTCATCCCACTGCTCTCCAGTGGGCAGCTGCATGTCAAAGAACTTCGCGGAATTCCATTCCGGCATATGGCCAATCCTCCACGAATATCGTCTGTCGCTCCAGCCACTCTCGGAAAAACGTCCCCCACGCCACTGGTCATCCACCACCTCCTCGTGGCATGACGTGAGCCCACCGCGTGGCCCTCGTCTCCGTGGCCTGGGTAAGTCCAAATCCATGTCCTGTAACTGCAGTTCCATCACCCGCTCCAGCATGAACAGGAATAAGATGGATCCATAACCAAACTGCTTTGTCTCTCCTCGACAATAGTTGGTGAGTTTCCGCTTCATGTTCGCCATCATAGTCTTTGCCCAATTAAACATGGTGGGATTGAGACACTCGAGAGCCAGCCGGAGCTAGGTCTTCGAAGCCTCATGTTTGGCCTAAGAGCTTGCTGCCCATGTCACCATGAAAAGCATAGCACGAAGGACTACATTGTCCACTGTTGGGATTGCCACCTTCCCACTCCTTGTCTTGCATGCCCGTGGGCACATTTGAGCTATCAGCATCTCTAAGGAATCACCTCCGAGTCGCTGCCCCTCCAAAATGGGCCTCTGACCTCGATGGGATAGCCCGGTCAAAAAATATATGTCTGTAGAGTCAAACTCGATATCCCGGCCTCGGATGATAAATTTCCCATCCGTGGGATTCCAGGCCCTAATCAGTAGCTCCAGCAAGTCAGGTTGTGACCGCAGGTGTGGAGTTAGGAAGAATTTGAGCAATCTGCATGCCCGTAATGCGTTTTAGCACCCCACATTGGCAAAAGCTTCTATATCGTTGTTATCATGTGTGCGTTCTTGCCAGATGAATTCCAGTGTAGCCTGCAGGACGAGAAAAGTTGGATTAGCACTTCATTTGGAAATTTCAACACAGAATTTACATAAAAACATGTGTTTGCGTCGCCATCACGTCTATTTTTTAAATAGATGCGATGGCGTGAGGTCGCTAGTTCAGATTTTTCGCGATCATCGCGGAAGTACACCACTTTCCCGCGATGATCGGAGCGTGCCTTGTGTAAAAAAATTTCGGCCATCATGGACCTGATAGGGTAAACCCGCGATGACCGAACGGTGGAGCGCGGTTTGAAAATCCACCTAAACTAGCACATGGAACGTTCAAAACGCATGAAAAAAGGTATTAAATTGAAGCGCAGGGCAACATGTGTCTACCTGGAACTAGTTTTGGGACTAATGATGCACGAACGGGGTCGAATTTCGCTCACCAATTTCAGTGCTCCAAGTTGCTTCACGGTAAATTAAACAGTGCTATGGTAAAAATGAATGAGTTAATCCCTTTTTATAGAGATTTTTGCAAATTAAAAAATTACACTTTATAAATGTCGGTTTTTTCTCATAGTTTTGCTAAATGGATAGTCAAAATATGGTTTTTACCTATGATTTTATGTGTATTGTTCATATTATCTCAAATGGGTTTACATGTGACGTGTTTTTGTGCAGAGCTACAGGTGCGGAGTTATGACAGTCTCATAAACACTTGGTCCATGAAGTCGTCTTTAAGCTCTTTTCCGACTTGAAAAATGAAAAGATGGCTGAGTTTTCCTCTTCACTCGTTAAAAGAAATGAGAGGCGGTCGCCTTTAAGCTCTTTTTTCGATCATTTAAACACAAAAAGATTGCCAAGTTTTTGTTGTTTCAAGCTCCTCATTGGTTGCGAAACGACGTGCTTCCGATCGCTTTTCTACTTTTTCAGGTCGAAGTCACTAGTTACGAAAAGTAATCCTTGATTGTAATGGTCGAGAGGTTCTTTCGAGTATCGTTTTATACTTTTTCGGGCTTGAGAAACACAACTCTACGAAAAAGGACCCCCCTGGAGTTTTCTTTTCTGTGTCTTTTTCAAACTCTCTAAACATGAAAAAGACTCCGAGTTTTACCTATGTCAGACTTGTTAAACCCTGACGACATTGGACTCATCACCATGACGAGACTCAAGCTTCTCCTTCCTAGGGCTCGTTAAAATATTACTAGGTTGGACTCAATAACAGGTTTATTATTGATTGTCTATGGTAGCTAGTCACTCTTGAACATTTTTTCTTCTTATCAGGTTGGGACATCCATACATCGTCATTTGGACTTCCATGGTTTTGGGTTATCATTATAGCCTCATTCCATTCGATTCATGCCATCTCCTTCGAGCCTATGATCCCTTGATGCCTGAATGCTGCGACCCTCCAGAGTCGTGTCGCCAACATGTTCAAGAGTATAATCCTTCTGCAATTTACACCCTCGCCTTCTCCTCTGGTAATCTGTTTCGCCATCTACCTCTTGTTCCTTATCTCATGTCATTGATGGGGGAAACATTATGGCCCTCCTACGACGGGTCGTCTCCTGTCAACTTCAGCTCATTATCCAGGAGATTGATCTAGAGATCCCCTTTGGTACCTTAGAGCTTGCATGCCTCAATGGAAAGTTCTTCACACCTGACGGTTGACTTTCATCATTGGTCATCAATTGGGTGATTCCATGAGTGTTCAACTTTAGCTCCTTCTTCACACTTCATGGATTGTGCTAGACAGTACCTTGAGAGCCATTAGCATTATTGGTGGTTTCTCTCGTGCTTGTTAACGATTTTTCATCATTGACCGGTAATCAAGCGATGTTCTATCATGCTCGACCTCATCACATCTATTCACATGTTATAATTTGTACTATGATCGGATGGGTTCAAGACCCCGAACTCAGATTACACATGTTCGGGCTGCGCAGATTGGTTTATGATTACGTGACTCATTGATGGATGGCTGCGACCATACCTTTATCATCATCATGGTCTCATTAGCTAGATGGCTGCGTCCATAGCACAGACCTATTTCATACGTCTTTTGGATGGCTGCGCCCATGCCTAGACTACATGTACTTCATTATCAAAGATATCAGTTGTACTTACGTGCAGGTTCTTCTAGATGTTGTTCCAGTTCAGTCAGTTTCGTAAAGCATTTCACCCGTCCCTCTCTCTCGAGCTTCATACTTTAGGGGGCATCTGTTACACAGTAATTTTTCAGTGTCTTCACTCCAGTCTTCCTACTGTGTCATGTGTCCAAGTCATACATGCTCATGTTAGACAAATGCTCTCTGATGTTGCCAAATGACCCACTTTTCCAAAGTTTTCTACCTCATCGTGTCTGTTGGCTAAATAAACGTGCTGATGTGCACTCCAAAACAGACCAGAAGCGCTGCCATCGCGAAAGTACACCTGATTACCGTGATGGTTGGATTTTATGTGCCAGCGCAACTGTAGCTTGTAATATTCCACGATGACCTGACTAGCTCCGTTATTCAATAGTGATGTCAACGCGGAAGGCCAGTTATGTTCTTGCGATGATCCAGATTGGGAGAATTTGTTCCAACAGTCGACCTTCTAGATGATCCCAGACCCGGTTGTTGGCCTAGTTTATGTTGCCTTCCTTTCTCTGGCATGGCTATTCCGTCATTTTTGCTACCTTCCTTAGAGATAAGCTCATCTTCCCACCTTTCATGGAGACTCCTTCTCCTATTTAAACTCCCACCATTGCTATGTGCTGCTAGATTTTGAGTTCTTAGTCTTTGGAGTGATTGTTGATAGTGTTGTTAGTGCTTGTGAGTTTGCTAGATAGCTGGTGTGAGTGTGAAAAGTGTGGGATTGTTGATAGCTTGAGGAAGGTTGTGAAGTGCCTTTGATCTTGTGTAAAACTTGTGAGTGAGAGAGACTTGTGTATTGGGAGATCCATTTTCAAGAGTGAATGCTTGAGGAACATGCTGGCTGGATCCCTCTGAGAAGGCTTGTGACGTCAAGACTTTGGTTGTAAGCTTACTCTTATTTCATAATTAATGCAATCAATGATGTTTTCCTATGTCTTGTATGTAATGTACTTGATATCTCATGACTTCTTGACTTTGTGAGTAAATAGATCATTGTTGTTCCGGTTACGTGCTTTGTTGTATTTCCTTTGCATTGTTTCAGGTTGATTACTCATTAGGAGAAGGAAGTGGAAGTTGGAGCAGTGCAACGGAACTCCATTGACCACCGGTTGAGGTAGGCCTCCAAGTATGACTATTTAAGGAAATCTATTGTTGATCTGTCCTTGTTTGTGACTAGACCCACTCTAGGGATAGATGGGTTGCCTCTGTCTGCAGAGGGAACACTTTCTTGCATCACATGAGGTATCACACTCGAGATGTATTTGTTGTGGGGAAAAATGCCTATGCAGGACGATCCTATCCACCTAAGGTGTGACAGCGCCTTAGAAACAAACGAATACAGCTATTATGATTTCTTCCTTTATGAAATGTGAAAGAGGGGAGATCGGCAGACTTACCGTTGTCTTCTGGTTGTCCCTCAATCTAGATCCTCTTCTCTTTGGGTGTTCACAGCTACTTGCCTCCTCGCTTGCTCAAGAGAACAGCTACTTGATTCCCACGAGATCACAAGAGAACAGCTACCTGTGACAAGAGAACAACTACTTGTGACAAGAGAAGAACACAACACAAAGGTAAATATACATATTCATAAATGATTCAGGATTAGAAGTAAATCAAATACACTAATGCAATCATACAAATACACCAGCATATAGGAGCAAACTAAGATAGCTTTATTGATAAGTAACAGGGTTGAGGAAGAGATACAACCCATAGGGCTCCAATCCAGCATCTCCTTCCCAGCAGAATGGAATTCCTTCTTCAGCTCCCTTCAAAGCATTAAGCACCCAATGTTTCCAGTCCCAAACCAACAACAATTCTTTGCAATAACAAAATTCCAGCCTCTAGATCTCATGGAGGAGAGATCCATATATAGATGTTTGGAGAGAGGATGAGTCAGCTTGAGATCTGACTAGTGTCCTCTCCCTCTATCAGTTCTTGAGTCCACTTGGAGGTTCTTGCTTCCACTTGGAGATTTGGAACCTCTTACTCATCACCAGTCGAATTCCCTGAGGCAAGTGTCATTTTGGAAGCTTCCTGGGTCTTGACACCTTGAGAAATGAGCCTGCCACTTGTCCATTCTCGCTCAGCGCAGGTAGCCTTTGTTCCAGTTGACATTCAACGCAGGTAGCCAGTGGAGCCATTGACATTCAGCGCAGATGGTCAGTGGAGCAGTTGACATGATCCTGAATTGACTTTTTTTTGAGCAGTTTCAGGTGGAGAACTTTTGTGAATTACTGTGGTTTGTTAGCCTTGTTCCTCTAGGGGCAGGAACAACCTGTTTAGGGACTTTGGATCCCTTAGATTATGGACATTTCATGCTCAATGCTGTAAGGCACAAAAATGTCTATAACAGTTGCCCCCTAAAGTAAGAGGTTGTTTATCGGGCGAAATGCTTTATCAGGGGGATCCGAAGTTCATCCAATGCTGGGAGGGAGACCTGTAATACAATACATTATTTTTCATACTGCTTTCATGATCTAGGTGAGGCGGCCATTCCCATGCTCAACTTTATAAATACATTTTTCTGTACATAGAACAGACAATCGTCTGATGATAGACTGATAATTTTGATGAAATTATCATCCTTTGAGTAGGATGATTATCTGCTGTAATGATGTACATGTCAATGTCTTTATCTTTCCTGAATATATATATCGCAGCCCGGATGGATGAAACTAGATCCGGGGTCTTCAAACTCGTTCGATCTTCACTCTAAGTACAAGTCGATCCATGTGAGAATTGTTCTGAATTCGAACATGGAAAGACATCGCTTGATTACCGGTCAATGATGTAAACCGTTAACAAGCGCGAGAGGAATCACCGATAATGATAATGACCCTCAAGGTACTGCAGTACAATTCACATGGTGTGAATAAAGGACTTGGCGTCGAACACCACGCAAAATCTTTCGGTCGAAGGTCATTGATGTATACCTGTCGCCGGAAGTGAGAAACTTGCCATTGTGGCATGCAAGCTTCAAAGTACTAAAGGGGTTTTTCCTAGATCAACTTCTTGGATAATGAGCTGATGTCGACAAGAAGCGATCCGTCACAGGAGGGCCTTAAGGAATCCCACATCAGTGACACGGAATGGAGCTAATGATTTTAATGGAGGTGAAAACGATCTGTGACATATGATTCAGGGTGGCGGTCATGAATGGATGAAGGATAATGTATGGCAGTGGATGGGACACGGTTGACTCTTTCTGAACGACTTCTCTTGAACATATGGCGACACTGATGCGATGGATTGGTAGCATTACCCCAAATATGGATGGTATGGCGAGACCATGGTGATGACCGGTGAATGAAACAACCCAACCCGATTGTGGTACGGAGGAAAAGTGTCATGTTCAAGAGCGACTTGCTACCATCAAAGTTTTCTTTAGTTTCTCCCAATTTTTCCCCAGTCATTGCTGACCAGTACCTCTTTATTTTTGTCAAGCTTGAGGAGGATAACATATGCTTGTTCTATAACCTGCCCTTCAGGCAAGACCATCGCTATGTTTTAACGAGCCTAGCGATAGTGAAACTCGTTCTCATCTAAAGACAAGTTTGTCGCTATTTAATAATTTTAACGAGTCTAACGACAAGGATAACTCGGTCCTTTTCATTTTTAGAGAGTCTGAAAAGGTACATAAAGTCAACTCCAAAATTCCTTTTTCGTCATCTAATCCCTTAAGTTCGAAAAAGTATAAAACAATACAGAAGGGATGAGTTTTCGATAGTTTTAACGAGCCGAATAAAACAAGCGCTTGATCTTTTTGTGCAATAATCCCTCAGGTCCAAAAAGATTAAAATCTAGAGGAGGGATAGCTCTTCCGGTCGCTTTATCGAGCTGGAAGGCCAAAACTCGGCAATCTTTTCATATTTTACGAGTCAGTTGAAAAGAGCTTAAAGAAGACTCGTCTTTTGAGGAACGAGTGATAAACAGGGTTAGCAGCAGATTCCAGGTACATGTTGGAATTTTCCAATCACGGCAGTGTCACAAGGATGGCTAGGTGAAATCACTCTTCGCAGCTGTTCCTCAAAATGGGTAAACAATCATATGGAGGTGAACGATCGGCCAAATGAAAAGTGGAGGTGACAGGTGCAAACACGACCAAGGCTTTAATGGCTGATGATATTACATTCACGGTGGCTATTTACTGGGTAGGTTCATTTTTTATTTTAAAATGAGCTTAAACACTGGAGGAAACTCTTGCTCATTGCTTATGTTTATTTTTTAACGAGCATGATGTCCGCGTTAAAATTGCTCGGATCTTGCGTTTATTTTTTAACGAGCATGAACTTTGTGCTAAAACTGCTCGATAAGTTTGCATGCCCCTAGCATAATAACGCAAATCGAGGTGCATGCCCCCCAAGCTTCATTGCATTCAACTCGGTGGTTGGAATGAAGGTTTACCTTTGAGATTTGGAAAGGGGATTGTTTCATTTTTTAAAAGAGGTTGACACTGTAAAAGAACTGTCCTCATGACTCCTTGTTTCATTTTTTAATGAGGTTGACATGAGACAAGAACCGTCCTCGGAGTCCAAATCCATTAGATGTAGAAAGTTTCATATTCCACTGTGGCCACTTCCGCCAGATTACTTGGAGGCGGTAGGGCAAAAGTACCCATTAAAGCAGGGTCTTTTAGGAGATTTACTCCGATATTTTGGAGCGAATGATTGCTTCCATGGATCATTGGAATGCTTCCCGTAACTTGTGAACTGTTGGGGAGAAAATTTTGTTGGTCGACGATTGTAATTCCTCCTTGGAAGGGAAATGCAATCTTCCTGAAGTAGGTCGACACAACTGCGGCCATGGCATAGATCCACGGTCTTCCTAGTAGGATGTTGTAATCAAGATTCTCATCGATGACTTCAACATCTATTTCTACTGTTTTCCCTCCTAGTTCAACTTTCAAGTTACTTAGGATACCATATGGGGTATATGTCCGTCCATCAAATGCTTTTAATGTCGTCGAAGATTGCGACAAGGTTGGAGATCCTAAAGTTTTCCAGCAACTCATCGACATAATGCATGTAGATGCCCCCTCATCAATAATTTTCGATGAACAGTTTTGTTGAGGGCTTTCACTTGAATAAGAAAAGCTAGTTGAGCTGGTAACTGAGGGTCATATCCTTTATGATCAAAGGCCACAAGATTGGAATCCATTGGGTCAATCCCACCTATTGCTGATAATAAAGCTTGCTCTTGGGAGAAGCAATTTTTCGGTACCTCAAGTGTCGACATAGCGGACGGCAATTGGGCCAGGTCCTCTATCTGTGCTATTTTCGCACAATGATTAAATGTCGATTTGTGTACTGCTCCCTTTTGCGACTTTATCATTGGCTCAGGAACGATGGGTGGCACAACTTCGGTCAAAGTTGTTGTCGAACTACTAGGTTGTTCATTAGCCTTGTTGTTCGACAGCTTTGAATTCCTGTAATCTTTATTCCTCGTCAAAGCATCATTTTGCTGCTTTGATACAGACAACATAAGCACTTGGGATCGAGAAGCATTTTGATTAGCAACCAGTTCGGTTCCCGGGCTTGGAAACGGATCAGTCAACACAGCTGAGGTTCTCGAACTCTTAAAGAATCTTTTAAGCTCAGCTTTGTATGGACAATCTGCTGTCCAATGATCCTCATCGCATATATGACACCCCGCAGGGGGTTTCCTTTTTCTCCCTTTCTTTTTCTTCTTGGCCCCTGGTTGCTTCAGTTGTTTTCCCTTGTCGTCCGACACGGCACTTACTTCCGAGGCAAGAAGTTCCTCATTCGCATTTTGACCGGAAATCTTACGGGCCTTTTTAAATAGAACCTTTGTCGATTTCGTGTTTGTCGTGCCAATCACACCATCGCCGGCATGAGAGTCATTGTTTGATTTAGGAGGAGGAGGAATTGAGAATTCGGTCTAGGGGCGTCAGGTATTTTGTCGTAGAGCATGCCAGACTGAGTATAGACCAAGTCCAGATATTAAGCACGAGCGATAACTTGCTCTTCCGTTATGACTCCCCCCTTTGCCACATCTTCCGTGATGGCAGGAAGTAATGACTTGATAAACCATTCAGCTAATAGCTGATCGGGAACGTACATTTTTACCATCCTACGACGTCGTCGCCACTCATGTATATGATTAGATATGTGAGTGGCCGTTGTCTGTTTGAAGTTGGTTATGAGTTCCGTTCCCGTTTCATACCTTATCGGTAACTGAAAATGGGTTAAGAAAGTCGTGGCTAAGGTACTGAAATTGTCGAACGAAGCTCTAGGCAATTCAATATACCATTTTGCCGCTGGACCCGTTAACGTCCTCTGAAAAAGGCGAAGTCTTATCGAATCATCATTCAGGGTGTTTGATGAACACCACAGATGAAATGTCATCACATGATTCGACGGATCTTCACCCGGATTTCCATTAAATTTATGAATATCTGACGGAAGTTTATGCGGAATCGCTGGCCACCAAGGGGCATAAGCAATTGGATCATTCGTCAGCCGGTTTAGATCTGGTAATTCTAGAGTTGCTACAAAGGGCAACTGTTGATTCAGGTTAGGCGAAGCATACCCAGGATAAGATGGAATCGCCTGAGCAGTGGGTCTTTGCATACCAGCATAATGTATTTGATGCTGGCAACTTTGACAAGGTTGATGGGCATAACCATTATAATATGGTTGTTGATTACCGCTTTGGAAATGCGATTGCCCATAACTTACAAAGACTTGTTGCTCAGGTCCTTGATATGATTGCTGGAATGGGGGTTGTTGAGTTTGAACCAGCTCTGGTTGTTGAACCATTTGCTGTTGACCAATACTGGATGATTGACCAAGATGAGGAGTCACAGTACTTGTTTGATCCTGAGTCGCTCCAGATAAGGAGGCACTAACCTGAGGTTGTGATTGAGTCGTTGAGACAAGAGGTTGTTGTATTGCAACCTGAGAAACTCGGGGTTGACATACAATAGGTAGCGCTTGTACTTGCGACGCAACCACCATACCAGGTATAGTGGCAACACTCGACACAGGGTGGACTGGTTGCATTGAATATGCAACCCTTGGTTGCTGAGGCAGTATCGGTACCCATCCGCTGGATGTAATTCCAGTTTGACCTGAACTTTGTTGTAAACTCCCATATGGTTGTTCTCCGGGGGGGAACAATGAAAAGGCATACTGCCCTCCATATGGTGGCAATCCAGTACTTAAAGGGTAGATTGGCCTTTGAAGACACATTGGATTAATTTGTTGAGTTTCAACATAAGAAATACCAGATGATAATCCGGATGAAGAAATAGGAACTAACAATGTCATCGAAACAGTCTCTGATGGGACTCCAGCTTGTTGTTGACAATTTGTCGGGACAGATGGTATACCAGCGAACATCGTTGGAGTAGCGGCAGGAGGCTCTGCCGCTGCTGTGTCGGATGACACAGTCCTGGATGTCGACGGTTGTTCAGACATATTTAGTCTATCCAAAAGATTTTCTAGCAATTCTACAAGAACTTTGTGATGAAGGTAGACTAACTTCGAAGATCAACGAGGGAAAGGTGATGATTATTCCGTTTAAAATAAATTTTAACGACGCTTGGACACAACTTGCTTTTTCAATTTTAAAGAGTCGAGAAAAAACTAAAGATGACTCTAGTCTCCTTCGATGTTTTAACGAGCCCGAAGTGACAAATGCTCGGATGGAATTTTTTCCGTTATAGAGTCTGAAAAAGGCCAAAAGGAACTGCTCTGGAGTTCTAGGCAGAGGGTGTGCCAAACTTTTCGCAAAACCGCAGAATACTTTTTAAGGTACGGACGGTCGATCTTCGTGAATGCTGTGTTCACTGCATTGCGATCAGTAGGGCGGCCGACACGGCTTCCTAAGGATAAAGGATTTATGCCTATAGGGGTCTCCCAATATATACGCGACGGTACGTGGGAGCACAATCCGTACTAGCGCTATCGTCCCTCAGGAGGAATCTCCCACCTTCCACGAGATCGACAGTCACTAGGCTTAACGATGCTGGAACACGTCTCTAGCCTAGACCTCTATGTTGTGCGTTATGTTACAAAGCGTTGTTAGGTTCATTCAGTTTATTTTAGGTTGATCTTTTTAAAATTTTCCTTTCAAGTTCACCACGAGATGTATGATACAAATTCCTAAATGCAGTCTAAGATGATAAGCAAGCTTTATTATCTTTTCAACTTTGAAAATCCTAGCTACTAAGGGAAAAGAATAACACTATCTTTTCTCAAAGAGTAATCAGCACACTCTAATGCACTTTCCCTAAATCCAACATGCAAACTATCAAATGCAAAATGCACAATGCAGGTGTTTGTTTTCCACTTTCTTAGTATAAATGCCTACAAAGAAAGCTTTTGCACAACTTTGAATTTTCTTTTAAAATGATCAATACAAACAAGTTCACTTTCTTCGAAATCAACAAGGGTAGAAGAGATTACAATCACTTTGCAATTTTCGAAATAAAGACTTGTTTTGACACTTTGAAAGAGACAAATTCAAACCAATAAGCAAAAGTAAATCTATAATCAATCTGAAAACAGCCAATGAACTCTCCTCTAAGATCACTATCAATCAGATCTGAATCAAAGGCTACAGGATGACTACTTTACTCATGCAAAGGAAAACTATAAATGACGCCACAAACACATAAAAAAATTCACAGTCTTTTTGTACAAAAAGAGGCGGAATCTAAGCAAAGAAAAGGAGTTATCATACTGGTACCTATGCTGGTTAAGGGCTACAAAAAATAGAGATCAAAACAGGGCAATAGACAGCAAAGAACCCCAGCTGCACAAAGGCACACTGGATCAGTGCAAGTCTAACACTGTGGAGTTGACATTCAGCGCAAGTAGCCTTCACGGGACCTGCGTTGAAATGCAGACTGCCTTCACAGTGCCTGCGCTGAAGGAGAAACTCTCGTTTCCCCTGGGTTCTGGGTCACAAAATGCTCAAAAATCAATTGTTTCAGGCCAAATCAGAAACACAAGCAAGGTATAAACAGAGGGATGCTTTGAGAGGGTACTAAAGACTATCACAAGGATCATCAAATCATTTGTGGATCTAGTTTAGATCATAGACAAGTCCAACAACTGGATCAAAGCAGCAACTTTCTACTTTGCATCCGGGAAAGATGCAGTTCAATAGTTGCTGTCAAGTCTATGACGTAAACAAATGACTGAAACAAAAATGAAATGAATAAACAAGTTTTCCCCAGCGGAGTCGCCAATTTGTTGTGGGGAAAAATGCCTATGCAGGACGATCCTATCCACCTAAGGTGTGACAGTGCCTTAGCAACAAACGAATACAACTATTATGATTTCTTCCTTTATGAAATGTGAAAGAGGGGAGATCGGCAGACTTACCGTTGTCTTCTGGTTGTCCCTCGATCTAGATCCTCTTCTCTTTGGGTGTCCACAGCTACTTGCCTCCTCGCTTGCTCAAGAGAACAGCTACTTGATTCCCACGAGATCACAAGAGAACAGCTACCTGTGACAAGAGAACAGCTACTTACGACAAGAGAAGAACACAACACAAAGGCAAATATACATATTCATAAATGATTCAGGATTAGAAGTAAATCAAATACACTAATGCAATCATACAAATACACCAGCATATAGGAGCAAACCAAGATAGCTTTATTGATAAGTAACAGGGTTCAGGAAGAGATACAACCCATAGGGCTCCAATCCAGCATCTCCTTCCCAGCAGAATGGAATTCCTTCTTCAGCTCCCTTCAAAGCATTAAGCACCCAATGTTTCCAGTCCCAAACCAACAATAATTCTTTGCAATAACAAAATTCCAGCCTCTAGATCTCATGGAGGAGAGATCCATATATAGATGTTTGGAGAGAGGATGAGTCAGCTTGAGATCTGACTAGTGTCCTATCCCTCTATCAGTTCTTGAGTCCACTTGGAGGTTCTTGCTTCCACTTGGAGATTTGGAACCTCTTACTCATCACCAGTCGAATTCCCTGAGGCAAGTGTCATTTTGGAAGCTTCCTGGGTCTTGACACCTTGAGAAATGAGCCTACCACTTGTCCATTCTCGCTCAACGCAGGTAGCCTTTGTTCCAGTTGACATTCAACGCAGGTAGCCAGTGGAGCCATTGACATTCAGCGTAGATGGTCAGTGGAGCAGTTGACATGATCCTGAATTGACTTGTTTTTGAGCAGTTTCAGGTGGAGAACTTTTGTGAATTGCTGTGGTTTGTTAGCCTTGTTCCTCTAGGGGTAGGAACAACCTATTTAGGGACTTTGGATCCCTTAGATTATGGACATTTCATGCTCAATGCTGTAAGGCACAAAAATGTCTATAACAGTATTGGAGACAAGTTAGTGACAGTTGCTTTGTTTTATGATGCCGGAAAAGGTCTCTAGCCTAGAACCACTAAATGTTCTCGTTAATGACAATGCTCCATTAGGTAAATTCAGATAAATTTTAATTGATCTTCTTTCGAATTTTCCTTTCAAGGTTTACCACATGATGTATATTTGCAATTCCTAAAATGCAACTAATATGATAAGCATTCTTTCCATTCAATTTAACAATGAAAATCCTTAGCTAGTAGGGATAGCGCAATCAGATTTTTGACAAAGAGAAAGGAGCTCATCTAATGCAATTTCCCTAGCTATTCCTTTCAAGCATTCACAAACTACAATATGAATGATGCAAGTTTTTCTTTTTGAATCCCTTAATGTTATGATGAACAAAAAAGGAAATATGCACATACAATCAATCAATCTTTAATTAGAATGAAGACTTTGACAACAATTCTATTTCAAAGGAATAGAAGACTTTATGACACTTTCTTTCGAACAAATATTAATCAACTATATTCTAACTTTGACTATAGACTGATAATGATAAAGAAACATTAATCAATCAAATCAAAGTAGGGCTCGCAAAGGTGATAAAAACTTGTTCTTTGAGACATAACATTCATTGATCAATTAGCAAACAAATAAATAAAGGAAATTTGGTAAAAAAAATGCAATCCAAAGGTGGGAATTTTACCTAAGGTGGATCAGCACAAGTCAAAGAGGGCCTAACTACACTACAGAGCATTGTTTCTCACTCAAAGGTGCTATGCAAAGCACTATCCTTTGACCAAGCTTGTGCTGATTCCTGAGAGGCCACTCAAGAGTCATCTAACCTCAATTTTTGACCAAAATTCAATGTAAAAGAGTTGAAATACAATCAATGAACAGAAGCAGGGTCTACAAGAATGTCTTAGGAGGTGAATAAGCTACTAGGAAAGGTGATAGTTTCCCCAGTGGAGTCACCAATTTGTTTTGGATAATTTAGTATCTATGGATAAATACTAATTCCCTAGATAAGTAGCTGTATCTAGAACAAGAGCTTAAAGTGTTTTAGTCTTTTCCTATAAGCAATAGATAAGATGAGAAGATATAAGACCTACCTATAGTTCCGCTTTCTTCTCGTCTCCATTGTATTGATTCTGTCACTCCTTCTCGTACTTGATTCGCTTGAGAAGTACCCTGTAAACACAACAGAAGACAAAAAAATATCAAAGCATATGATCTATTGAATATAAGTGAAAGGAATCAGATATAATTCACACATATAAGGATTATGAAACAACACAAACATATGGGAAAAAGGTTCAAACAACTTATTAGATAAACGAAGGAATACCATTGGTGTTTGATTCAAAACCATTCCTCCAGCATGGATCCCATCCACATCACATCAAAAGCATGACAAACTTGTGGCATCACAATACTTGCTTCAAAGCCAAATCCCATAGCAGCATTATCTCCTTACAATTCAACACAGTCCAGCCCCTGATCACTTAGATGAGTGGTCAATTTATAGGAAGATGAAAGAGGTTCTATCATTAATGGTGCCATTGAATGGACTTCGATACTTAGAATTAGTTCCATGTAGGAAGGGACGAGAGGATAGGGGGCACCTTAACTCATTCCTCATCCATTTTCGAGTTTATAGGAGTTGATAAGTCGGGGAAACTTCTAGATGACTCCAAAAGATAAGAATATTCCTCGAACCTTATGTGAATTTCGCTCATTCTCGCTCAATGCAGGTGGAAGGAAGCCTAAGTGCTCTACAAAGCACCCTAGTAGTGGACTTAACTCCTCTGCAGCGCACCTTCATAAGGGCTAACCTTCACTGGTCCCTCTAGAGGCTATTAATGGATGTCTTCAAGTCATGAATCTGTCTGGGAAGGAGGAATTCAAAAGGGTAACTTGTTTAGAGCATGAAGCAACTGAAATTAGGGTTTGACAAGCCCTAAAACACTGATCTGAATGTTGGGATTTGATGTGCCCAAATAGATCTGTAACACGTGGTTTACCGAGGCATGATCATCGAGTTCTTTCTTCTCAGGCTTTATTGTCTTCTCATATTCTATAAACAACTTGTCAACTTTCTTTTCCAGGGTGAAGAAAAATTTTCGATATTTTCACCCTTCCTCCATTCGAGTTTCCTCATCTGCCATGTTCCATCTTCGTGTTGCACGCACAACTTCGAGATCAAAGGATTTGCATTTTCCTTCTCTTGTTCAGAGCTTGTCCCTGGTTAGCATTCATTCATTCAACTCGCATCAAGAAGATTTCTCTCATACCAAACTTGATCCAAATATTCTACTTCAAGTATGCATACATAATTAAATTTAAAAGAGCATTTAACCAAGTGAAATAAACACATAAAATAAGAAGAATTCAAAAGAAACCATGAGATCAAAGGCATAAAAATAACTTGATAATGATGTTCAACCAGTGTGGGCTATGCCTCTAGGCCTTGTTCAATGTGGGAAGTCCTCTTTCATTAATTCGTAGCGAAATCAAATTACAAGCCATTACAAAATGACACCTTATACCTCTACTTCTAGGGATGGTCTGAAAATGTAGACCTATGCTAAAGAAATCGACTGCATGGTTGGAATCCTAGCGAAGAATCAAGAAAAATGACTATAAAGTCAAACCCGTTCTCATTCAGTCAAATCTAGGCCCCGAGAATCTCAAAGATTCCCCCAAAGATTCCCTCATAAAGGTTGACTGGGGTTCCACTACCTAGATGAAAACGCTGACTCCACCACTACGTTACTTGTGGAAAACCGAGTAAAATGAGTATAAAATCGACCTATTTCTGCTTTGATGAATTCTGAGGCTTTAGAGAATCTAAAGAATCCCTACAACATTCCCTAGAATATTCCCTCCATACAGATCTTGAAATCAATGCCCAACGGTGCACGGTTCCCACGGTGCAAACGTTACCTATTTCTCCGTTTCTGGCATTCTCCTCCTCCTCCTCTGCTCAACAACGAAATGGGGTTTGTTTATCATATGGGAGGCATTGTAATCAATGACCACTTGGTGGTCGATTGCTTAGCGGTCTCATTTTGGGGGCTGGAGGCCATGGGTTCAAACCCGCATCTCACCAATCATTTTTTGTTTTATATATATATATATATATATATAGAGAGAGAGAGAGAGAGAGAGAGAGAGAGAGAGAGAGAGAGAGAGAGAGAGATAATATGCACCATTTAAATTATTGTTCAAGAAAACTTAACTGCCCAAATATACATATATTACCGTTGATGAATAAAAATGATAATGGTTCAACAAATTTGATCACCCTGTGCCGCTGTTAGAAATATAAAATAATCGCCCAGTTGGCGGTCTAATTAATCGTTTATTTTTAAAAACCTTAACCATCATTTCGTCGTTGCCAACAAATCCGATGTTCACTAGGGGTCACTGATAAAATTAACGAGGTGATAATTTCGCTTCCTCTGGTGGTTGTATTCCAGCAGCCGTCATTGGTCCAATTTGTTGCTTTCTTCATCGTGCCTCCTCATTTTCCATCAATACATTAATTTCATCCTACCATGCATTACCCTGTGATTGATCCATACTACCTTGTCATCTTGCTGGCGTCAGCATGCCACATGTCACCCTGTGATTAGCTCTCCTCTAACTATATGCCTATGTCACCCTACTAACATTAGCATCTGTGCGGTTGATGTCAGCATGCCAAGTGGCAATGTGGGTACTGCTTGCACAAATTTTAGTTGTTTTGGAAAAGCTTCGGCGAGCCATAACTTTAACATACGATGTCCACTTCAGGTGTCGTTCATGTCATTGGATTGAGAATGATGAGCTCTTCGATTTGATATTGGTTTCATTAAATTCTAAGGACCTAAAATTTTTGCCATTTGGGATCCTCCTAGATCATTTAGTTCTTGTAATTGCGAGAGTTAGGAAGAATAGAAGGCCTTGCTACAATGGATGTGTCCCAACCTTATTGTTTTACTACATAAATTTATTTCCTCCTCTCTCTTTATTATTAAATCTATTTTACTATTTTAATATTTTACATATGAGTTTAGATAAGATAAATCTTGGTTATATTTTTTATATATATTTTTCTTTGTGTTTCACCTTGCCCAAACAACGCTATATATGGTGATGTGAATGGATAGCCCTACTTAGCCCATTTTCCTTGAATGCCTAGTTAGCCTTAATAACTTGCAATTTCCCTATTTTCTTAATTAATGCCAAATGTTTAAATAACCCATTTTCCCTAAATTAAATCGCCATGATCCAAATTTCTAAAATTTAGATAATTAACTCATTTAGCCAAAGAATAAATAGTTCACTAAACCCCCATGATCCAATTTTCTAAAATTTAGATAATTAACTCAATTAGCCAAGAAATAGTTCAGTGATTTCCACAATTTTTATCATACATAATTTGTCTAATTTGCCCCATTTTTTTTCATACTAATATGTCTATTTTTTCCCAGTTTTCTCATTTTCTTTAATTACCCAATCACTTTAGTTAGGGAAAATTTTAATGATGCAAAATTGTCTTGAAGTTTAAAAACATTGGCCAATCTCACTAGTCCATAATATGCAAACTATAAAACGTTTATTGATAGATTTGTAAAATTATTCAAATTTATAATGATTTTATATATAGTCTCTAACCAATGTTGGTGATTTTTAAAGTAAAATAATTTTATATTGCAAAATTTGAGTAAATCTTTTTTTTTAAAAATGGAAATTGACGAATCTTTTTTTTGGAAAAATCATGAAAAATTAGTCACCTTGGAATATTAACTCCTAAAATTTTCCATAACTTTAATTAACCCCACAATTTGAAATATCTAAATTTTTAAATTAGTTCCACTTATTTTACATTCCCACCCCACTTACTACATCTACACTAATTAACTCCACTTCCCACGTTAATTTTTTTTTAACCAAACTACCCAAATTATTACATAAATTATTACAATTATCCCAACTTACATATTTAATTCAAACGTATCTCCTTTCACTATTAAAAACACCATTATATTTATATATTTACATACACGTATATATGACCTAAATATAATAACTTAAATAAAAGATGAATTAACAATTGCACAAAAATAATAACGCCTTAACATGCGAAGGAAAGGGACATAATAAATTGGATGTCTCACCAATGTCATAATTTTCATGTATACGCTCCTTGTTATGTGCATGATACATTATTTTAGATATCTACGAGTTCTATGTGAATATTTATTTCTTTAAAAAATACTTTAAAACATAAAAGAATTTTATTTATTTATTTTTAACGGAGGAAATGACCTTAAAGAGGTAAATTATATTTTATTTTAAATATTTGGATTCATTTTATTATTATTATTGAATTTTAAGGTCAAGATTGAGTCAAACACTAAATTGATTTATGAGATTTTATTATTTGTTGGACAAGCCATTCATTTTTAGGTAACAATTTCATTGCTAAGGCTATAAAGACATACATATTCTACTTTTACGATTTTGAACTTGTGACTTCTTAATAGGAAACACATGATTTCTTTAACGAGTCACATATAAAATGTTTAAAATATTACAAAAATATTTATTTTAGAAAATGTTAAAATATTGACGTTTTAATAACAAAATTTTAATTTTTTTTTTTCTATTTTTACACAAAACGATATTATGTAAACTAGAAAATATTAATATAAAATGAAAGAACATAACATGTATATTAAAAAAGGAAGAGTTAAAATTAACATTAAATTAATACTATACTTGGACCTTTTAGCACTAAAATCAATATTATCTATATAATTGAACACAAAACCAAGTTATCATGTGTTTTTAATGGGTCTAATGGTTAAGAGCATGTGTTTCCTCCTAAGAGGTCACAGGTTCAAAACTAGAGGGGGGTAGAGCATGTATGCCTTCATAGACTTAGTAGTCAAATCGTGTGGGTCCCTTGTCCCACAAACAAGGGGGTCTCATACACTAATTTGGTGTCTGGGTTGTGACCTTAAAAATGGATATTATTATTATTATTATTATATTTTACATGAAACATGAAAATATCTCATTCAAAATATTTTCCTAAGTAATATTTTAGAATTAAAGAGCTAAAATTTAATCAAGGGGGTTTGCGTCCGTCGTCCCACAACCAAAGGGGTCTTATACACCAATTTGGTGTCTGGCTTGGCTGTGACCTTAAAAAGGGATATTATTATTATTATTATTATTATATTTTACAAGAAACATGGAAATATCTCATTCAAAATATTTTCCTAGGTAATATTTTAGAATTAAAGAGCTAAAATTTAATCAAGGGGGTCTCATACACCAATTTGGTGTCTGGCTTGGTTGTGGCCTTAAAAATGGATATTATTATTATTATATTTTACATGAAACATGAAAATATCTCATTCAAAATATTTTCCTAAGTAATATTTTAGAATTAAAGAACTAAAATCTATGATTAAAACTATTATTGCAGTTTAAGATTAAATCTAGTGGTGTCTAAGAATAAATCTAGTTATTGTCACTATAACACCAAGATTATATCTAACAACTAGTAAGTAAGATATACCAAGAATTTATGACACGGCAAGAGCTTACTTCTTGAGCCTTATCACAACCGACCAAAATTATTTCCCTATAAAATTTGAAATCAAAATTCTCTCTCTAAATTTTGAAATTAAGTAGAACAAATAAGATAACATCCCATCATATCAACCACTCAATCATTCCATAAACAAACAATCAAAACTACACTCCATTAATATAAATAAACTCCATAAAAATAATAATATCATAACATCCTTAGACACATGTGAAGTGGATATACATGAACTCCATAGAAATGATAAAACCTAAAAGGTAAGTAAATGATAAAATCTTAGACACCTTGCCATGTCTCACCTAGCGTGAATATCTTATTAATACATGGTGTTCCAATAACGACAAGGGCCCATTCCAAAAGTATCAAAATTTGCCAATGAGTGCAGCCCTCCAAGAATGTTGGTTCGTACGGAAATCCTAACGTTGCAAATAAGTGCTAATATAGAAAAAATTAAAACTAGGTTTTGACTTTATATGCCATTGAATATTCCGACAAAAGTGTGAGACACAATTTTCTTGAAATTTGACATTTTCCTTTTTAAACTAGGGAGATCTAAAATTTCTTTTTAAAATGATTCCTTTAATCATACTAGATCTAATTTGATTTTGTATATAATTACTATGGTTTGTTTATGAGAACAATGTTTTGGTTGGTATAATCCCAATGATATGGCCAACCACGTGGTACTATATTTTTGCATTTCATGCCAAACTATTGTGGTGAGAAAGTGGATGACTAAATTTCACTAGCTCTGAGAGCGACTTGGAATTGAGGTTGAGGTTGGCCCTTTTCACACCGACCAATATATGAAAAAGGAAGATACTAATTATGATGGCAATGCCAATGAAAATATTGTGTGATTCAGAGTTTACTATTTCTATGTGTATATTAAGTTTTTTTTTAATGTTCTTAAAATTTACAAACGCGGACTTTGTGGATTCATTTATCACGCCCAGTGGAAAAATCATTGCAAATAAAAGTGGGAAAATAATTTATATATAACTAAACGATTTCAACCAAACGTCCATCCTTCCCTATTTATTTATTTATATACCTGGACCCATTGTTTTATGTTTAGAATTAATGGGAACTCGAAAAATATAATGTAATACTGCCTTTCCTACTGGTACGATAGTACCACGTTTCTTCCACTTTGTGAATCCTCTCTCACGCCCACTATCGTTCATATATTATATCTGCATAATACATTTGTGTACACAATCTTTTGTTGGGATATAGTAAGTTATTAATATATATATATAACGAAGTTGCATAATTAGTGGGCTTTGAGGTTTACTTTAATTATTGAATTTTGCAAGATATAAATCAATTCACACATTTAAACAAAGGTTACAGACTTTATAGATAGTATATATGGTAGATTTGAGGTTTACTTTAATTATTGAATTTTGCAAGATATGATCAGTTCACACATTTAAACAAAGGTTAGACTTTATATAGATAGTATATATGGTAGATTCACTTTGAAAAATATATGTTAACAAAGTTTAGCCAGGGGACAACTATATTTCTCTAATTTAACTAATATATAAATGGTTATTTTATAGTATCTTTTCTCATATGTTTTGTCAAAAATATTGAAGAAAAATTTAACAATTAAAAATTTAAGATATTTAATGTGTAAAATAAAAAACTATGAAAGGTATGAACCAACTCACATATTTGAACAAAGGTTACAGGTTTTATAGATAGTATATATGGTTGATTCACTTTGTAAAATTTATGTTAGCAAAGTTTAGTGAGTAGGTGGCAATCATATTTCTCTAATTTAACTAATACATGAAATGGTCATTTTATGGTATCTTTCCCACATATTTTGTCAAAAATATTGAAGAAAAATTTAAGAATTTAAAGTTTAAGATATTTAAAATTTAAAATAAAAAATTTGAGATATTTAAGATTTATCTCCAAATAGTTAGTACAATTTTTCCCTTTTAATCTATTTCATATGAAATGAGCTATAGGGTTCTTAACCATGTGGTATTGATAAGCCATAATATTAGTCAATGGTATTGTAACTAAGTGTATCTATTAATATGGTAAAGTGGACATGCATCTCCATAGTTAAGAATCATGAAGTAAATGTTTTGATGTTTATCATGAATTGACAAGGATAGGCATTTACCAACCATTTTGTTTATATGATTACAATAGTAACTTAGGGTTTCCAAAATTTTAATTCAATTATCAATCATTATTTGGTAGATGGGAGTAACCTTCACATAATATTATAGAATATTTATAGTGATGGATGGAAAATGAAAATGTGAAATTTATTTTAAAAGTAGTTAAGTTGTTTCTTCCTTTTTAATTAATTTTGTTAATTAAGAAAACATATCTAATATGAACAAGAATTAAGGATTTTGGAGCATGTGCTATTAGCAAACCATGGTATTGTATTAAAGTTTATTTATAGGTTAAACATATTCATGCGAAGTGGGATTAATAATTTACATCATTAAATATCTCATTACATGTATTTTAAAATCTACATATATATTTAAATCATGTGTTAATTCTTTTTAGATCAATAATAATAGTACTAGTAATAAAGCAGTTATAATTTAGTAAAGTTTTATTTTCATTTTTATTTAAATTGGGCAATGTTAGATATATCATAAGACGATAAGTATTTTGATGTTTGTGTGGTTGTGAGTCATTTAATTTATATGGTTGCTCTAATTTTAGTAATAATGGAAGATAAAAAGTTAATATTTATGTGAAAATTAGTTATACCTTTTTAATTAAGATTTTTTAATTTTCAATTTAATAAAAAATAATATCATGTTTACATGTGTAAATTATATTTCTATTCATTTTTGTTTATAATATTAAATTATTCCTTATTGTTAATAATATTTTTTTGTTATATATAGTTTATATTTTTTATCATTTAATTAGTTTTGATGAATTTTTTATTTTTATTTTTTATTTTAACTATATTTGAAAATATTTATTTAAATATTTACCACTTATTTAATTTTCATGATGATGATGGTGGTGGTGGTGGTGGTGGTTAACGTCCACTGAGACCAAACTTTGGTCTATTGGACCTAAAGAATCAAATTATTTAGTTTGATTTAAGATTTTATTCTTATTCTCAGAAATCTTGGAGAGAAGCCTCTCGAGCTCACTATAATTTTGACAACGTAAAAGGTTGGGATGGTCAGTATCGCAACAACCATTTTGAAACTGAGATCTAATGTGGTTGTACACGGGGCACTCTAAGAGAAAGTGATTTTCATCCTCGATGATTGTATTCTCACAGAGATGGCAGAACCTTTCCATCCATGGCATTTTAGGAACTAGAACTGCCCAACTACATGTTTCACTATGGAGCTCATGAGAGTTCATTCTAATCTTAGCAATAATAATTTTCTTCTTTGAGCTAGTTAAAACACAGAGATACTTTTGATCTTCTCGGGTGGGGTTGATGACCTCCTTATAATATCTTAATTTTCTTTTAGCTTCTAAATCTTTCTCACACCACATTTTTTCTTTGAACTTAGAAGTAACAATATTTTTAATGTTATTAATGTTTTGCAATGCAACATTCTCCTCGATCTCCCAATGGTTTAACCAGGCCCTCATTTGAGCCTTAGGTAGTTTTGGCTGGAATTTAAATATATCTAGCTTAGGAAGTCTATGGTCTCCTAGACTTCCTCGATTGATTATCTTTCTCGGTTTTGATTATAACTAACTAATGTATAAACTAGGTTGATGAATTATGATCATATTATTTAAATTAAAATTAATATTAATAAAATTTCTTTTTAAATTGATTATTTTTCAAAATAGAGACAATCACTACTTTGATACTTCTTTTTCTTTATAGATATGTTTGGTATAAGATCAAACATTTAATATATTAACTTAAACCTATGTTGTTAAATTAAATTAATTAATATATTAAATATTAACAATCAAATACATATATAAATACAAATAAATTGAATTAAATTAATGTAAACATATATTTGTAAATAAGAAATTGATTGATATATAAATGATTTTAACTAAAAATTATTTAATATCTAATAGTGATAAACATAGGCTCTTTCGAAGGTCATATATAATTTTAATGAGGGTTAATGGATAAATTATGAATCTCTCTTGCCTTGGCATTATACTTTTCGCTTCTCCATGACCATGACCATAGTCTTTTTTGTAATTAATAATTATACCCCTTTTTAATGACCATAGTTTTGCTTGTAAGTAATAATTATATTCCTTTTTAACCACTTTTCTTTCAATAATTGGCTTCAAATATTCAACGAAGTTGATGCTCCCAAGAAAGATGAAAGGAAACTGATTTTCCATTAACCTTCCGTGCCACTTATCTTAAATAAAATGTTTTGATGTCATATGTGTTGTAAAAAGTACTCTCAACAATCATAAAATTGTAAAATGAATTGAAATTAAATAATAACTAAACATTATAATGAATATATATTAAATCAACCGTATATATTTATATCAATTAAATTATATTAAATATATATGATTAATTATATATATTATTGATTGATCTTAAAATTTGGAATACTATTCTTTTAATATTATTTAATTATTAAAAAATTTAAAAACAAAAAAATTTAGAACTCTATACATCGAACTATACCCTCGATATCGACAAAACCATAGACCTCGAACTCTATGGAACCATAAACATCGAACCTTTCCCAAGAACTCGACCTCGATCTCTCTCCCTTGGCGGAGGTTTTCTACTTTTTCGCTACTATATTTGTCATTTTCCCTTGGCGGAGGTTTGGAATATTGAGCAACGCAAGTCATTCATGCATAATTACATATATAATGATATTGATTTATGATATCTCTAGTTACCAATTCTAGTTATTTCATCCTGAAATTCTACATCTCATTGAAAACTACTGCAACATATATAATCTATTTGTATATTTCATTAGGATGCGTAAGCAGGCTCGACCATAAGGCCCGTTAGGGGCTCGGACGAGGTTACGAGGTCGAGGGAGAGGTGAAATCTTTCATTTCCCGAGTGAAAGTGACCCAAAAACGACTGTCAAATTGATGGCGGCGATGGCGGCCTATTGTTCTTCAAGTTGATGGCGGTGGTCGAGTCATGCTTACGCATGATGGCAGCTTTTCCCTCCCCCAAAAGATAGTTGTTTCTCTCCCTCACCATATGAATAGTGAGTCCCTACCAAGCCTTTAGTCGAGTCGGCCAGCCCCATCACCCCACCTTCCTACCTAACATCCCTCAGCCCTCCAACCTTTATATTTTCTAAGATGAATAATTCAGCACCTCCAAATCTGACAGTGCCTCCTAAATATTGGCATCATATATGAAATGGTCCAAAAAATCCTGACCAAAAAACGTACACCTGACTCCTGACAAAGCACCCAAGTAATACAGTTGCCACACCTCCAATGGTCATGAATCATTGAAGACTGCTAACCGCAATCCGGGAAACAATATAGCTAGAATATATTGATCCAGGACAAAACCTGACTAAGGCACCTAAGTAATACAGTTGCCACACCTCCAATGGTAATGAACCATCGAAGACTGCATACCCGAATTCCTGGAAATCAAGACAGTGGGGAATATCTTGATCCCAACGACTAGGAGCAATGAATAGGAGCCATCACAGTACAAAGGGAAGCCTTTAATAGGAGACGTGACTAGCCAAGGAGCCATGGAGATGTGACCACCCTGAGAGTCATGGAGGGATGACCGCCCTAAGAGTCATGGAGGGATAACCGTCCTAAGAGCTATAGGGATATGACAGCTCTTAGAGCCGTGGAGATGTGACAGGGTTCTAGGGAGATTACTGGCCTTCAAACTATAGGGGGAATTATGGCCTTAAGAGCTATAGGGGAATGGATCGTTCTAAGATCTATAGGGGGAATGAGAACATTGAGAGCTATGTAGGTATGACCGCCTTGAGAGCTATAGGGATATTACAGAGTTATAGGGGGATGATAGCCCTAAGAGGGATGATTGCCTTGAATAGGTATGGAGGTATGACCGCCCTTAGAGCTAGCGATATAAGAAGCATGATATGAGATTAAGATAGGAGAGCTAGTGATATAATAAGTATGAGACAAGGTTAAGGTAGTCCTCGATTGGAGATCAAAACCTATAGAGCTAGCTAGAGTTATTTACGAGCCTTTATTTCCCAATTTGATTCTATGAAGTCATCAATGTTATAGATATCTAACACTAAGGTTATCTATTACTAAGGTAAGCATCTAAATCTGTGCTATATACATCCCACTGTCTGTGAGATCATCCCAAGACCTAGACCTATAAGTATCCCGAGACCTATCGAGACCTACCGAGAGCTATCTCGCTAATTGACCTATATCATGAATTGGAAATGATTAACAGAGCTAATTACCTCGTAAACAACTCCGTAACACCAACGATTAACGGATAACGGATCAGACCTATCAAAATGATAGGTTTTGACTATGGAAAAATGTGAAATGATGAGGTTTTGGAAGTTCCAACCAACTCACATGGATTCTACTGTTTCTTTATGGGGAGACACACACACTACCACACACCTATAGAAGGCCATACTAACATAGTGCAAAGCCAGAAGATAGTGTAGCTCATAATTTGCTTGAGTACTGGCCCATACGGAACTACTAGCTTTATAATGCCTCACTCACTATATCGGCCTTGCTCACCTCACATGACATTCTCACTATCGTCCTGACTCACCTGCTGCTCAATATAGCCCCTCCTTACCAGAGACCGCATACCTAATAAGACCTGACCTGTCAAAGGAAGTAGAACTGCCGTACATTAAGTGCAGCCATCATTATGGAACCCTCATAAGCGCAAGTGGTATTGCTCCATTCTTATCATCATAGCATGATAGTGGAACCTCATAAGCGGGCATATACCAGAAGATCTAAACTTCAGTAAATGCCATTATGACTAAAGAAGAATCTCCATTTGATATTCCCAATGAGAGTAATGTTTCATCGGACCCATCCAAATGATGTTTTTCCTAGATCAAAATATGAAATTAGAAGGTCTCATTTGCAGAAGCGGAAGTGAAGTGAAACAAAAGAGATGAAAAAGCAGCAGAGTGAACAACCAATGCTATGGGCAGTATGTCTAAGCCAATTAGTAGTCCGATGTTAGTAGAAATCCATCTCTAAGAAATCGATACTAGCTCTGGTTAATGTGTCCATTGAACTGGAGAAGATGCACTTTCTTCAGCTGAGAGCTACTTATACAACCTATCATCATCAATGTTGCCCCATCCATAAAGACATAGAAGAAGAACTTCTAAGAGTTGTTCTAGTGCATAATCTTCTTGTCGTGTCCATCCATCCATGTCCAGTTTCAATGCCAAGTTTTCTATGCACTCAAAATTCCATTGCTGTTGTTTTTATATGAGGCCTTCTCATTTGGATTTTTTCTTTCTTTCCTCTTTTCTTTGTATTTTGATCTTTACTTTGCTCTATTTTGACTTTTGGTTTTTATATACCTTTTCTTTTACCATGCTTTGAAATACCGTGATAGCTAATCAATGAAGAGGATAAGTTATATGAGAGGGACTGTGGTAAACTGGGAATCAAGGCAGGCAGACTTGGGTTGCCGGAATGGATAAATTGCTCAAAGTCTCCAGGAAAGATCACTGACCCAATAGACACCGACCCTGTATTGGTTTGGACCATACCATATCAGGGGAAAGGGAGGGTTAATAACCTCTAAACATAATAAGGCACAAATCATAGCAATACATGTAGTCAAACAACTACATAAGATGAATGAAGCAAATCACAGCTAAAGGATACACATACCGTCATCCATCATATGTACTGATCATCATATCTATGACACATCATGGAATCTGATCTGTGAAAGTAGTGACACTAAGAGGCATCTTATAAGAAAGGACCTATCCATCGTGATAAAAATCACGGTTAGTCATGAAAAACTAATGACTTACCCTACGTGATTTTACTTCGACAATATATCATAATGCATCATCGCCTTACAACTATATACTATTTTGCTTTGGCGAACATACCCCAACCACTGCTTTATTTACCATGAGCGAGCGGGCGGACAGTGCCAAGGAAGGATGGAAGCATGGAAGCATGGAGGCAGCTTACCTGGAGAACTACAACTGCTTTGTGATTTGAGTGCCCTTTTTTTGTTGCTTGCTTTATAAATAAAGATGGACAACTAATACAGAGGAGGTTGCTTCCCTTATAACGAACACTGCCTAGTTAGTGCTTGCCTTATGAGCTTGCTTGAGAATGAGCGACCATCACTACATCGTGTGTTAGAGGGTTTAGGCACTTATAACCACAATCGCTAGAGAGGATGGAGACAGACCTTGCTTCGCGACCTTTCTCTGGGGGTGAGGTAGAGAAAATCCAAGGAATGACAGCTGCCTAAGGAAGGTGGTATTTGTTATACCCACAGCTAGCTTTCTTGAGTAGATCGAGACGACACAGGAGCTTACCTTATAACAACTAAGCTTACTACTACTTCCCACAATGCCTTGGTACTTGGGACCCCACAACTGGTACCTGGTTTGAGCTTACCTCATTAACATTGCTTACTACCTTCCCAACACGCCTTGGTACTTGGGACCCTACAGCCAATACCTGGTTTGAGCTTACCCCTTTTACTTATGGTATTTTACTTTGACTATATTTCTTGCATCACGGCCTTACCATAACAACCAGGTACTGTGGGATTTTGAATAAGACCCTATCGCAAAGCCTTATCCATTCCTCCATTTCTTACATCACCGCCTTAACAACTAGGTATTGTATCGGGTTTAGGACCTTACCCCAAAAACCAGGTACTGTATCGGGGTTAAGACCTTAACGCGCAAAGCCTTTACCATGAGCAGACAGTGGGTGAATTGATTGAGCTTACCTTATGAAGAAATAGAATTGGACTACTGCCTTCTTACCACTTACCTTACTTAGAGACTTCCCTGAGAACCAACCATGCGTGTAGGACATTGATGGCAGACTCGAACAAGACTTGACTTGAAACAACCGGTCCTTGCTTAGTTGGTTGGCTAACTTATTACAACAACCGCTATTGAAAGAAGACCTACCTCGGGTTCTTCCATCCATCCATATAATCAGGCAGGTGGCAGTCGAAGCATAGGCGGGATAGCCACCCAGGAAACTTTTGATTACTTCAACTCCCCAATTTGATCAACAAGGCATTGGGATTGGGATTGGTTGATGGATGAGCCCTTAGACCTTGTAGAATCATCATTCCTACCATATGCCTAGTGTAGTGGAGCTTCTCCCTTACCTTTCCCTTACTTCCCTACATTGATAACCCTCACTATCATATCCAGTCACCCAGGTTATTAGCTTCGAGAGAAGTTACCTTCGATTATACTAGTTAATGAAAGTTTGTGCTAGCGCCCAGTTACGGGATGGTATGAGCATCTATCGTTCTTAGCTTAGCTTTTCGGCTAGCTTATCTTAACAGTCACTAATGCTTGCTTCTATCCTTCACCCACTAGTGTTAGGCATTACACTACACACACTTGCTTCACATGCAGGGCGGCTTGGATTTTCTTTCCGTCTCCGGAGAATATACTCGCATCCGTCCCCACTATATAGCCGTCGCCTTACTGCTCATCCAGTTAGAATGAAACTGGTTGGAAACCTTCCTTACTTCTGAGCCTCCCCACCGTGGGTGCCATCCTTTCCCTGGATGGGAGTGGAGTAACCTTACTTTATTGAACTCCCTCCCACCTGTCGATCAAGATAGGGCGCTATGCTCGGAGCCAAGGAAGTCTGGTCCATCCTTAACTTCTGGGGAAAGGGTGGCCCCTAAGACTTTCTTTTTCTCATCCTTGGCCCTTCACCTCAAGCTCATGGTTGGTTTGATGGACTGCCCGGAGATTCCCCAACCTAATCCAAGGTGTGTTGGCGTACATACACCTCTAATGCGTCCTCATGATCATGTGTGTTTGGATGGGAGACTAACAAAATGCAGATGTATGAAACCTACCTACCCATACTAAGGATGTCAGAATGTGTGGGCATACTTCCTCAGCCCGTTGATCCTCATGGAAAAGCTAATGTGTTTGATTGAATGTCTGACGGGAGATGTGAAAAGCAGATGAGTAGAAGTCTGGGTAGTAGGTTCATAGATGAATGATTAGCTCACTAGTTAGAAGGTGAGCACATATTCCTAAGCATGCTCACGGTTCATATCAAGCTCCTATTCATTTGGATGGGCTAAATGGAGAAACGCCAGAGTAAGCTCAAGGTGTGTGGGCAGACTTCATATTATCAAGTGTCTTCAAGCTCATGTTTCTGTTCATTGGTTGTCAATGGCCTAACCATCAAAAGAAAGCTAAAGGTTAGTGTGATTATAATAAAGTTTGAGCTAACTTACCGATACGGAACCCTAGTTTCCACCTCGAATGGATGGATGGATGGAAGGAAGAAATGAAAATGCATTACATACGTTGCACCATTCAAAGATCATACGCCAGTCATTGTCGATCATTGTCAGCCATAAGTAAAGGCAGATAAAGAAGCAGTGGTTTACTAGGAACCAATTGGTCCGGTCAAAGAACCCATCCTATAGCTTATGGATTTCGAGCCACCAGTAAAGGCAGTTGATCCATCGGTGGACTACCCAACATTTTACCCAGTGTACAAGTATCCAGTTTACCTTGTGGAAGCAGGAGGAAGGGTAGCACCCTGGTAGTTTCACCAACTTAGTTATTATACGTGCGTGCTTGGGTTGGCACTTACTGCTTTGCTAGGATGCGCAAGCAGGCTCGACCATGAGCCCCCCCACCCAATAAGTAAATTGAACCCTTATATGCCTGTTGGATAAACGTTTGTGTACCATGCTACCTACCACCTTTTCACCGTACCGGCTCACAAACTTTCACTTAGTACAGTCAAGTCATTCACGAGCGGCTTCTCCGACCCTCCATCCTTTACCGGGGCTGTAGGACGGCGGAGGTATATCCTTTCTATAGCTACTTCCAGATGGAGAAACTAATTTGGTTGGATCCTCCATCTTGCCTGGGGGTTCAGGCTGGCCGATAGTTGAAAAGAGGCGATGATTCCCTAGAGCAAGGGTAATTTGAAATAATGTTCCCTGGCCTGGCCTTACACCTTCAATCCCTCGGCTGGCCTTCTGGTAAGATTTCTCTTAGCTTGCCTAACTAGAGGCAGGTTCCCTCCAGTTGAACAACTAAGGAGGGGTTAATTAGAATTCTGCTCCCATCCACGGTATGGAGTTTATGCTATGAACCGAGCCAACCAACTACTCTCTTATCTTTGGATGGAAGGTAGTTGTTGTATGAAGTAGTCCATCTGCTTCTTTCTGGAGCTGCATCCAATGCTGTATCGACAACTATAGCTATCAATCGGAGCATGCTTTCATTCTTGCCTGGGGAGGATGGATAGAAAAACCCATTCACATTCCCATGGGAGGATAGCCTAATCAACGGCATCTAGGGCCCGATGGCGAATACTTTCTCGAACTCCATCCCGGGGGTGTATTAGCTTTCAGCTGGACCATCCATTTTCTTTTCATCTATCTTCGAAAGAAAAGCGTAATTACATATATAAATAATGACCCCACTCTTACCTTACTTATTTCCTAAACACACAAGCTCCGCAGGACACAAGCTCCGTAGGACACAAGCTAAGTAGGACACTTCGGTATCCTGATCTCGGTATCCGGTTCACTTATCTCCGGTTCACTGATCAAAGAGAGCTTAGAGGGTCATAAGGCTGCTTTTCAACCTTCCATTGGTTGAAGGGGCCTGGGGTTTGAGGCTATTGGGATAAGGCGGTCGGGATCGGTTTTCTGGGGTCAGGCGGGATAAGGCAATGAAACCTTCCATTGGTTCGGGGGTCCTGGGGTAAGGCAATGAAACCGGTTTTAGGCTATTGGGATAAGGCAATCTTGAACTATGTCGATTACGAGGTCAATGGGATAACATTAACTCACTTTCTGTCTCCTGTCTCCTGCCTCGAGTACCCTTAACCCTGTTCCCTCCTTCCTGCGTTGAGCCTTCTGACCCGAGGTAAGGTCCTGAAATGACTATATACCGGCTCGCGTAGAAGACAGGCCCTGCCTGAAGGAAGGGTAAACTCCCAGGCAGTAAGTGGTCCATTACCGGTCCTGATCTTCGGTAAGGCCCGGGATCAGCGAGGTCAACCCAGCCAGATGGGTAGGCTCCGCAGGTTTCGACGATCGATAAGGGCTTCGATCAGGAGCGGAGGCTAGAGCAGGGCTTGCTCTAGCGCTTCTCTCGCTAACCTTTTGAAAGAAAAGTTGGTCCCCACAAAGAAGGAGCCTTATGCACCTTCAAAGGCGAGTGAATGGGAACAGTAGCGTATGGCGTACCGGTCAGCGGGGCAGTTAGGAAACAACATCAATATTGCGTGGGTGAAGAAGGGATATCAATTTTGCTTGTCAAGCTCTTTCGGCGAGTGCGCGATCATAGATAGTAGCATGTATGTTGGACCTCGCCGCCTATCTGGATTATAGTTGATAGGAAGGTGTACGCATTACTGGCTCTTATGCTTGTACTGGCTAGCTCTTGGGCTGGCTGGTCTTGCTTAGTGAGCGACTGGTCAATTCTAAAGTGATAACCTGGCCCTTATCTATTCTTTGGCTTGAAAGCCACCTTTCAGTATTTCAATTCCCAGATCTCAAGGCGTGGGATGTGTTGTGGGGAAAAATGCCTGTGCAGGACGATCCTATCCACCTAAGGTGTGACAGTGCCTTAGCAACAAACGAGTACAGCTATTTTAGTTTCTTCCTTTATGAAATGTGAAAGAAGAGAGATCAATAGACTTACCGGTGTCTTCCGTTTGTCCCTCGATTCAATCTCTCTTCTCTTTGGGTGTTCACAGCTACTTGCCTTCTTGCTTATCCAGTTTCAACTTCCTGCAAGATCACAAGAGAACAACTACTTGCGACAAGAGAACAGCTACTTGCGACAAGAGAAGAACACTACACAAAGACAGATATTCACATTCATAACTAGTTTAGGATTAGAAATAAACCAAATACACTAATACATTCATACATCAAAATACATCAACATATAGGAGAAGCCAAGATAGCTTTATTGATGAATAACAAGGTTCAGGAAGAGATACAACCCAGAGGGCTCCAATCCAGCATCTCCTTCCCAGAAAATGGAATTCCTATCTTCAGCCCCTTCAAAGCATTAAGCACCCAATGATTCCAATCTCAAACCAACAGCAATTCTTTGCAATAACAAAATTCCAGCCCCCAGATCTCATGGAGGAGAGATCCATATATAGATGTTTGGAGAGAGGATGAGTCATCTTGAGATCTGACTAGTGTCCTCTCCCTCTGTCAGCTCTTGAGTCCACTTGGAGGTTCTTTCTTCCACTTGGAGATTTGGAACCTCTTACTCATCACCAGTCGAATTCCCTGAGGCAAGTGTCATTTTGGAAGCTTCCTGGGTTTTGACACCTTGAGAAATGAGCCTGCCACTTGTCCACTCTCGTTCAGCGCAGGTAGCCTTTGTTCCAGTTGACATTCAACGCAGATAGCCAGTGTTGGCTTTGACATTCAGCGAAAACAGCTAGTGTAGCCACTGAAATGATCCTGAATTGACTTGTTTTTGAGCAGTTTCAGGTGGAGAACTTCTGTGAATTGCTGTGGTTTGTTAGCCTTGTTCCTCTAGGGGTAGGAACAACATGTTTAGGGACTTTGGATCCCTTAGATTATGGACATTTCATGCTCAATGCTGTAAGGCACAAAAATGTCTATAACAGTTGCCCCCTAAAGTATGAGGCTGTTTATTGGGTGAAATGCTTTATCAGGGGGGATCCGAAGTTCATCCAATGCTGGGAGGAGACCTGTAATAAGATACAATACAATACATTATTTTTCATACTACTTTCATGAACTAGCTGAGGCGGGCATTCCCATGCTCAGCTTTATAAAATCATTTTTCTGTACATAGAACAGACAATCGTCTGATGGTAGACTGATAATTTTGATGAAATTATCATCCTTTGAGGAGGATGATTATCTGCTGCAATGATGTACATGTCAATGTCTTTATCTTTCCTGAATATATATCGCAGCCCGGATGGATGAAACTAGATCCGGGGTCTTCAAACTCGTTCGATCTTCACTCTAAGTACAAGTCGATCCATGTGAGAAATGTTCTGAAGTCGAACATGGAAAGACATCGCTTGATTACCGGTCAATGATGTAAACCGTTAACAAGCGCGAGAGGAATCACCGATAATGATAATGACCCTCAAGGTACTGCAGTACAATTCACGTGGTGTGAATAAAGGACTTGGCGTCGAACACCACGCAAAATCTTTCGGTCGAAGGTCATTGATGTATACCTGTCGCCGGAAGTGAGAAACTTGCCAAAAGTGAGAAACTTGCCATTGTGACATGCAAGCTTCAAAGTACTAAAGGGGTTGTTCCTAGATCAACTTCTTGGATAATGAGCTGATGTCGACAAGAAGCGATCCGTCAAAGGAGGTCCTTAATGAATCCCACATCAGTGACATGGAACAGAGCTAATGATTTTAAAGGAGGTGAAAACGATCTGTGACATATGATTCAGGGTGGCGGTCATCAAAGGATGAAGGATAATGTATGGCAGTGGATGGGACACGGTTGACTTTTCTGAACGACTTCTCTTGAACATATGGCGACACTGATACGATGGATTGGTAGCATTACCCCAAATATGGATGGTATGGCGAGACCATTGATGTGACCGGTGAATGAAACAACCCAATCCGATTGTGGTACGGAGGAAAAGTGTCATGTTCAAGAGCGACTTGCTACCATTAAAATTTTCTTTAGTTTCTCCCAATTTTTCCCCAGTCATTGCTGACCAGTACCTCTTTATTTTTGTCAAGCTTGAGGAGGATAACATATGCTTGTTCTATAACCTGCCCTTCGGGCAAGCCCATCGCTATGTTTTAACGAGCCTAGCGATAGTGAAACTCGTTCTCGTCTAAAGATACGTTTGTCGCTATTTAATGGTTTTAACGAGTCTAACGACAAGGATAACTTGGTCCTTTTCATTTTTAGAGAGTCTGAAAAGGTACATAAAGTTAACTCCAAAAGTCCTTTTTCGTCATCTAATCCCTTAAGTCCGAAAAAGTATAAAACAATACAGAAGGGATGAGTTTTCGATAGTTTTAACGAGACGAGTAAAACAAGCGCTCGATCTTTTTGTGCAATAATCCCTCAGGTCCAAAAAGATTAAAATCTAGAGGAGGGATAGCTCTTCCGGTTGCTTTAACGAGCTGGAAGGCCAAAACTCGGCAATCTTTTCATATTTTACGAGTCAGTTGAAAAGAGCTTAAAAAAGACTCGTCTTTTGAGGAACGAGTGATAAATAGGGATAGCAGCTGATTCCAGGTACAGGTTGGAATTTTCCAATCACGGCAGTGTCACAAGGATGGCTAGGTGAAATCACTCTTTGCAGCTGTTCCTCAAAATGGGTAAACAATCATATGGAGGTGAACGATCGACCAAATTAAAAGTGGAGGTGACGGTGCAAACACGACCAAGGCTTTAATGGCTGATGATATTACATTCACAATGGTTATTTACCGGGTAGTTCATTTTTTAACGAGCTTAAACGCGGGTGGAAACATTTGCTCGGTCTTATGTTTATTTTTTAACGAGCATGAACTATGTGCTAAAACTGCTCGGATCTTGCGTTTATTTTTTAACGAGCATGAACTTTGTGCTAAAACTGCTCGATTATAAGTTTGCATGCCCCCAACATAATAACACAAATCGAGGATAAGTTTGCATGCCCCCAGCATAATAACGCAAATCGAGGATAAGTTTGCTGGTTCAAACTCATCAACCCCCATTCCAGCAATCATATCGAGGACCTGAGCAACAAGTCTTTGTAAGTAATGGGCAATCGCATTTACAAAGCGGTTACCAACAACCATATTATAATGGTTATGCCCATCAACCTTGTCAAAGTTGCCAGCGTCAAATACATTATGCTGGTATGCAAAGACCCACTGCTCAGGCAATACCGTCTTATCCTGAGTATGCTTCGCCTAACCTGAATCAACAGTTGCCCTTTGTAGCAACTCTAGAATTACCAGATCTAAACCGGCTGACAAATGATCCAATTGCTTATGCCCCTTGGTGGCCAGCGATTCCGCATAAACTTCCGTCAGATATTCCTAAATTTAATGGAAATCCGGGTGAAGATCCGTCGAATCATGTGATGACCTTTCATCTGTAGTGTTCATCAAACACCCTAAATGATGATTCGATTACGCTTCGCCTTTTTCAGAGGACGTTAACTGGTCCGGCAGCAAAATGGTATATCGAATTTCCAGTGGAGTCACCAATTTGTTGTGGGGAAAAATGCCTATGCAGGACGATCTTATCCACCTAAGGTGTGACAGTGCCTTAGCAACAAACGAGTACAGCTATTCTGGTTTCTTCCTTTATGAAATATGAAAGAAGAGAGATCAATAGACTTACCGGTGTCTTCTGTTTGTCCCTCGATTCAATCTCTCTTCTCTTTGGGTGTTCACAGCTACTTGCCTTCTTGCTTATCCAGTTTCAACTTCCTGCAAGATCACAAGAGAACAGCTACTTGCGACAAGAGAAGAACACTACACAAAGACAGATATTCACATTCATAACTAGTTTAGGATTAGAAATAAACCAAATACACTAATACATTCATACATCAAAATACATCAGCATATAGGAGAAACCAAGATAGATTTATTGATGAATAACAAGGTTCAGGAAGAGATACAACCCAGAGGGCTCCAATCCAGCATCTCCTTCCCAGCAAATGGAATTCCTATCTTCAACCCCTTCAAAGCATTAAGCACCCAATGATTCCAGTCTCAAACCAACAACAATTCTTTGCAATAACAAAATTCCAGCCCCCAGATCTCATGGAGGAGAGATCCATATATAGATGTTTGGAGAGAGGATGAGTCAGCTTGAGATCTGACTAGTGTCCTTTCCCTCTGTCAGTTCTTGAGTCCACTTGGAGGTTCTTGCTTCCACTTGGAGATTTGGAACCTCTTACTCATCACCAGTCGAATTCCCTGAGGCAAGTGTCATTTTGGAAGCTTCCTGGGTTTTGACACCTTGATAAATGAGCCTGCCACTTGTCCACTCTCGTTCAGCGCAGGTAGCCTTTGTTCCAGTTGACATTCAACGCAGGTAGCCAGTGTTGGCTTTGACATTCAGCGAAAACAGCTAGTGTAGCCACTGAAATGATCCTGAATTGACTTGTTTTTGAGCAGTTTCAGGTGGAGAACTTCTGTGAATTGCTGTGGTTTGTTAGCCTTGTTCCTCTAGGGGTAGGAACAACATGTTTAGGGACTTTGGATCCCTTAGATTATGGACATTTCATGCTCAATGCTGTAAGGCACAAAAATTTCTATAACATTTGCCCCCTAAAGTATGAGGCTATTTATCGGGTGAAATGCTTTATCAGGGGGGATCCGAAGTTCATCCAATGCTGGGAGGAGACCTGTAATAAGATACAATAAAATACATTATTTTTCATACTGCTTTCATGAACTAGCTGAGGCGGGCATTCCCATGCTCAGCTTTATAAAATCATTTTTCTCTACATAGAACAGACAATCGTCTGATGGTAGACTGATAATTTTGATGAAATTATCATCCTTTGAGGAGGATGATTATCTGCTGTAATGATGTACATGTCAATGTCTTTATCTTTCCTGAATATATATCGCAGCCCAGATGGATGAAACTAGATTCGGGGTCTTCAAACTCGTTCGATCTTCACTCTAAGTACAAGCCGATCCATGTGAGAAATGTTCTGAAGTCGAACATGGAAAGACATCGCTTGATTACCGGTCAATGATGTAAACCGTTAACAAGCGCGAGAGGAATCACCGATAATGATAATGACCCTCAAGGTACTGCAGTACAATTCACGTGGTGTGAATAAAGGACTTGGCGTCGAACACCACGCAAAATCTTTCGGTCGAAGGTCATTGATGTATACCTGCCGTTGGAAGTGAGAAACTTGCCAAAAGTGAAAAACTTGCCATTGTGACATGCAAGCTTCAAAGTACTGAAGGGGTTGTTCCTAGATCAACTTCTTGGATAATGAGCTAATGTCGACAAGAAGCGATCCGTCAAAGGAGGGCCTTAATGAATCCCACATCAGTGACACGGAACGGAGCTAATGATTTTAATGGAGGTGAAAACGATCTGTGACATATGATTCAGGGTGGCGGTCATGAAAGGATGAAGGATAATGTATGGCAGTGGATGGGACACGGTTGACTTTTCTGAACGACTTCTCTTGAACTTATGGCAACACTGATACGATGGATTGGTAGCATTACCCAAATATGGATGGTATGGCGAGACCATGGATGTGACCGGTGAATGAAACAACCCAACCCGATTGTGGTACGGAGGAAAAGTGTCATGTTCAAGAGCGACTTGCTACCATCAAAGTTTTCTTTATTTTCTCCCAATTTTTCCCCAGTCATTGCTGACAAGTACCTCTTTATTTTTGTCAAGCTTGAGGAGGATAACATATGCTTGTTCTATAACCTGCCCTTCGGGCAAGCCCATCGCTATGTTTTAACGAGCCTAGCGATAGTGAAACTTGTTCTCGTCTAAAGACAAGTTTGTCGCTATTTAATGATTTTAACGAGTCTAACGACAAGGATAACTCGGTCCTTTTCATTTTTAGAGAGTCTGAAAAGGTACATAAAGTTAACTCCAAAAGTCCTTTTTTGTCATCTAATCCCTTAAGTCCGAAAAAGTATAAAACAATACAAAATGGATGAGTTTTCGATAGTTTTAACGAGCCGAATAAAACAAGCGCTCGATCTTTTTGTGCAATAATCCCTCAGGTCCAAAAAGATTAAAATCTAGAGGAGGGATAGCTCTTCCGGTTGCTTTAACGAGCTGGAAGGCCAAAACTCGGCAATCTTTTCATATTTTACGAGTCAGTTGAAAAGAGCTTAAAGAAGACTCGTCTTTTGAGGAACGAGTGATAAACAGGGATAGCAGCTGATTCCAGGTACAGGTTGGAATTTTCCAATCACGGCAGTGTCACAAGGATGGCTAGGTGAAATCACTCTTCGCAGCTGTTCCTCAAAATGGGTAAACAATCATATGGAGGTGAACGATCAGCCAAATTAAAAGTGTAGGTGACGGTGCAAACACGACCAAGGCTTTAATGGCTGATGATATTACATTCACAGTGGTTATTTACCAGGTAGTTCATTTTTTAACGAGCTTAAACGCGGGTGGAAACATTTGCTCGGTCTTATGTTTATTTTTTAACGAGCATGAACTATGTGCTAAAACTGCTCGGATCTTGCGTTTATTTTTTAACGAGCATGAACTTTGCACTAAAACTGCTTGATTATAAGTTTGCATGCCCCCGGCATAATAACTAAAATCGAGGATAAGTTTGCATGCCCCCAGCATAATAACGCAAATCGAGGATAAGTTTGCTGGTTCAAACTCATCAACCCCCATTCCAGCAATGATATCGAGGACCTGAGCAACAAGTCTTTGTAAGTAATGGGCAATCGCATTTACAAAGCAGTTACCAACAACCATATTATAATGGTTATGCCCATCAACCTTGTCAAAGTTGCCAGCGTCAAATACATTATGCTGGTATGCAAAGACCCACTGCTCAGGCGATTCCGTCTTATCCTGGGTATGCTTCGCCTAACTTGAATCAACAGTTGCCCTTTGTAGCAACTCTAGAATTACCAGATCTAAATCGGCTGACAAATGATCCAATTGCTTATGCCCCTTGGTGGCCAACGATTCCGCATAAACTTCCGTCAGATATTCCTAAATTTAATGGAAATCCGGGTGAAGATCCGTCGAATCATGTGATGACCTTTCATCTGTGGTGTTCATCAAACACCCTAAATGATGATTCGATTAGGCTTCGCCCTTTTTAGAGGACGTTAACTGGTCCGGCAGCAAAATGGTATATCGAATTGCCAGTGGAGTCGCCAATTTGTTGTGGGGAAAAATGCCTATGCAGGACGATCCTATCCACCTAAGGTGTGACAGTGCCTTAGCAACAAACGAGTATAGCTATTCTGGTTTCTTCCTTTATGAAATATGAAAGAAGAGAGATCAATAGACCTACCAGTGTCTTCCGTTTGTCCCTCGATTCAATCTCTCTTCTCTTTGGGTGTTCACAGCTACTTGCCTTCTTGCTTATCCAGTTTCAACTTCCTGCAAGATCACAAGAGAACAGCTACTTGCGACAAGAGAACAGCTACTTGCAACAAGAGAAGAACACTACACAAAGACAGATATTCAAATTCATAACTAGTTTAGGATTAGAAATAAACCAAATACACTAATACATTCATACATCAAAATACATCAGCATATAGGAGAAACCAAGATAGCTTTATTGATGAATAACAAGGTTCAGGAAGAGATACAACCCAGAGGGCTCCAATCCAGCATCTCCTTCCCAGCAAATGGAATTCCTATCTTCAGCCCCTTCAAAGCATTAAGCACCCAATGATTCCAGTCTCAAACCAACATCAATTCTTTGCAATAACAAAATTCCAGCCCCCAGATCTCATGGAGGAGAGATCCATATATAGATGTTTGGAGAGAGGATGAGTCAGCTTGAGATCTGACTAGTGTCCTCTCCCTCTGTCAGTTCTTGAGTCCACTTGGAGGTTCTTGCTTCCACTTGGAGATTTGGAACCTCTTACTCATCACCAGTCGAATTCCCTGAGGCAAGTGTCATTTTGGAAGCTTCCTGGGTTTTGACACCTTGAGAAATGAGCCTGCCACTTGTCCACTCTCATTCAGCGCAGGTAGCCTTTGTTCCAGTTGACATTCAACGCAGATAGCCAGTGTTGGCTTTGACATTCAGCGCAAACAGCTAGTGTAGCCACTGAAATGATCCTGAATTGACTTGTTTTTGAGCAGTTTCAGGTGGAGAACTTCTGTGAATTGCTGTGGTTTGTTAGCCTTGTTCCTCTAGGGGTAGGAACAACATGTTTAGGGACTTTGGATCCCTTAGATTATGGACATTTCATGCTCAATGTTGTAAGGCACAAAAATGTCTATAACAGTTGCCCCCTAAAGTATGAGGTTGTTTATCGGGTGAAATGCTTTATCAGGGGGATCCGAAGTTCATCCAATGCTGGGAGGAGACCTGTAATAAGATACAATACAATACATTATTTTTCATACTGCTTTCATGAACTAGCTGAGGCGGGCATTCCCATGCTCAGCTTTATAAAATCATTTTTCTGTACATAGAACAGACAATCGTCTGATGGTAGACTGATAATTTTGATGAAATTATCATCCTTTGAGGAGGATGATTATCTGCTGCAATGATGTACATGTCAATGTCTTTATCTTTCCTGAATATATATCGTAGCCCGGATGGATGAAACTAGATCCGGGGTCTTCAAACTCATTCGATCTTCACTCTAAGTACAAGTCGATCCATGTGAGAAATGTTCTAAAGTCGAACATGGAAAGACATCGCTTGATTACCGGTCAATGATGTAAACCGTTAACAAGCGCGAGAGGAATCACCGATAATGATAATGACCCTCAAGGTACTGCAGTACAATTCACGTGGTGTGAATAAAGGACTTGGCGTCGAACACCACGCAAAATCTTTCGGTCGAAGGTCATTGATGTATCCCTGCCGCCGGAAGTGAGAAACTTGCCAAAAGTGAGAAACTTGCCATTGTGACATGCAAGCTTCAAAGTACTGAAGGGGTTGTTCCTAGATCAACTTCTTGGATAATGAGCTGATGTTGACAAGAAGCGATCCGTCAAAGGAGGGCCTTAATGAATCCCACATCAGTGACACGGAACGGAGCTAATGATTTTAATGGAGGTGAAAACGATTTGTGACATATGATTCAGGGTGGCGGTCATGAAAGGATGAAGGATAATGTATGGCAGTGGATGGGACACGGTTGACTTTTCTGAACGACTTCTCTTAAACATATGGCGACACTGATACGATGGATTGGTAGAATTACCCCAAATATGGATGGTATGGCGAGACCATGGATGTGACCGGTGAATGAAACAACCCAACCCGATTGTGGTACGGAGGAAAAGTGTCATGTTCAAGAGCGACTTGCTACCATCAAAGTTTTCTTTAGTTTCTCCCAATTTTTCCCCAGTCATTGCTGACCAGTACCTCTTTATTTTTGTCAAGCTTGAGGAGGATAACATATGCTTGTTCTATAACCTGCCCTTCGGGCAAGCCCATCGCTATGTTTTAACGAGCCTAGCGATAGTGAAACTTGTTCTCGTCTAAAGACAAGTTTGTCGCTATTTAATGATTTTAACGAGTCTAACGACAAGGATAACTCGGTCCTTTTCATTTTTAGAGAGTCTGAAAAGGTACATAAAGTTAACTCCAAAAGTCCTTTTTCGTCATCTAATCCCTTAAGTCCAAAAAAGTATAAAACAATACAGAAGTGATGAGTTTTCGATAGTTTTAACGAGCTGAATAAAACAAGCGCTCGATCTTTTTGTGCAATAATCCCTCAGGTCCAAAAAGATTAAAATCTAGAGGAGGGATAGCTCTTCCGGTTGCTTTAACGAGCTGGAAGGCCAAAACTCGGCAATCTTTTCATATTTTACGAGTCAGTTGAAAAGAGCTTAAAGAAGACTCGTCTTTTGAGGAACGAGTGATAAACAGGGATAGCAGCTGATTCCAAGTACAGGTTGGAATTTTCCAATCACGGCAGTGTCACAAGGATGGCTAGGTGAAATCACTCTTCGCAACTGTTCCTCAAAATGGGTAAACAATCATATGGAGGTGAACGATCGGCCAAATTAAAAGTGGAGGTGATGGGGCAAACACGACCAAGGCTTTAATGGCTGATGATATTACATTCACAGTGGTTATTTACCGGGTAGTTCATTTTTTAACGAGCTTAAATGCGGGTGGAAACATTTGCTCGGTCTTATGTTTATTTTTTAACGAGCATGAACTATGTGCTAAAACTGCTCGGATCTTGCGTTTATTTTTTAACGAGCATGAACTTTGTTCTAAAACTGCTCGATTATAAGTTTGCATGCCCCCAGCATAATAACGCAAATCGAGGATAAGTTTGCATGCCCCCAGCATAATAACGCAAATCGAGGATAAGTTTGCTGATTCAAACTCATCAACCCCCATTCCAGCAATCATATCGAGGACCTGAGCAACAAGTCTTTGTAAGTAATGGGCAATCGCATTTACAAAGCGGTTACCAACAACCATATTATAATGGTTATGCCCATCAACCTTGTCAAAGTTGCCAGCGTCAAATACATTATGCTGGTATGCAAAGACCCACTGCTCAGGCGATTCCGTCTTATCCTGGGTATGCTTCGCCTAACTTGAATCAACAGTTGCCCTTTGTAGCAACTCTAGAATTACCAGATCTAAACCGGCTGACAAATGATCCAATTGCTTATGCCCCTTGGTGGCCAGCGATTCCGCATAAACTTCCGTCAGATATTCCTAAATTTAATGGAAATCCGGGTGAAGATCCGTCGAATCATGTGATGACCTTTCATCTGCGGTGTTCATCAAACACCCTAAATGATGATTCGATTAGGATTCGCCTTTTTCAGAGGACGTTAACTGGTCCGGTAGCAAAATGGTATATCGAATTGCCAGTGGAGTCGCCAATTTGTTGTGGGGAAAAATGCCTATGCAGGACGATCCTATCCACCTAAGGTGTGACAGTGCCTTAGCAACAAACGAGTACAGCTATTCTGGTTTCTTCCTTTATGAAATATGAAAGAAGAGAGATCAATAGACTTACCGGTGTCTTCCATTTGTCCCTCGATTCAATCTCTCTTCTCTTTGGGTGTTCACAGCTACTTGCCTTCTTGCTTATCCAGTTTCAACTTCCTGCAAGATCACAAGAGAGCAGCTACTTGCGACAAGAGAACAGCTACTTGCGGCAAGAGAAGAACACTACACAAAGACAGATAATCACATTCATAACTAGTTTAGGATTATAAATAAACCAAATACACTAATACATTCATACATCAAAATACATCAGCATATAGGAGAAACCAAGATATCTTTATTGATGAATAACAAGGTTCAGGAAGAGATACAACCCAGAGGGCTCCAATCCAGCATCTCCTTCCCAGCAAATGGAATTCCTATCTTCAGCCCCTTCAAAGCATTAAGCACCCAATGATTCCAGTCTCAAACCAACATCAATTCTTTGCAATAACAAAATTCCAGCCCCCAGATCTCATGGAGGAGAGATCCATATATAGATGTTTGGAGAGAGGATGAGTCAGCTTGAGATCTGACTAGTGTCCTCTCCCTCTATCAGTTCTTGAGTCCACTTGGAGGTTCTTGCTTCCACTCGGAGATTTGGAACCTCTTACTCATCACCAGTCGAATTCCCTGAGGCAAGTGTCATTTTGGAAGCTTCCTGGGTTTTGACACCTTGAGAAATGAGCCTGCCACTTGTCCACTCTCATTCAGCGCAGGTAGCCTTTGTTCCAGTTGACATTCAACGCAGATAGCCAGTGTTGGCTTTGACATTCAGCGCAAACAGCTAGTGTAGCCACTGAAATGATCCTGAATTGACTTGTTTTTGAGCAGTTTCAGGTGGAGAACTTCTGTGAATTGCTGTGGTTTGTTAGCCTTGTTCCTCTAGGGGTAGGAACAACATGTTTAGGGACTTTGGATCCCTTAGATTATGGACATTTCATGCTCAATGCTGTAAGGCACAAAAATTTCTATAACAGTTGCCCCCTAAAGTATGAGGTTGTTTATCGGGTGAAATGCTTTATCAGGGGGGATCCAAAGTTCATCCAATGCTGGGAGGAGACCTGTAATAAGATACAATACAATACATTATTTTTCATATTGCTTTCATGAACTAGCTGAGGCGGGCATTCCCATGCTCAGCTTTATAAAATCATTTTTCTGTACATAGAACAGACAATCGTCTGATGGTAGACTGATAATTTTGATGAAATTATCATCCTTTGAGGAGGATGATTATCTGCTGCAATGATGTACATGTCAATGTCTTTATCTTTCTTGAATATATATCACAGCCCGGATGGATGAAACTAGATCCGGGGTCTTCAAACTCGTTCGATCTTCACTCTAAGTACAAGTCGATCCATGTGAGAAATGTTCTGAAGTCGAACATGGAAAGACATCGCTTGATTACCGGTCAATGATGTAAACCGTTAACAAGCGCGAGAGGAATCACCGATAATGATAATGACCCTCAAGGTACTGCAGTACAATTCACGTGGTGTGAATAAAGGACTTGGCATCGAACACCACGCAAAATCTTTCGGTCGAAGGTCATTGATGTATACCTGCCGCCGGAAGTGAGAAACTTGCCAAAAGTGAGAAACTTGCCATTGTGACATGCAAGCTTCAAAGTACTGAGGGGGTTGTTCCTAGATCAACTTCTTGGATAATGAGCTAATGTCGACAAGAAGCGATCCGTCAAAGAAGGGCCTTAATGAATCCCACCTCAGTGACACGGAACGGAGCTAATGATTTTAATGGAGGTGAAAACGATCTATGACATATGATTCAGGGTGGCGGTCATGAAAGGATGAAGGATAATGTATGGCAGTGGATGGGACACGGTTGACTTTTCTGAACGACTTCTCTTGAACATATGGCGACACTGATATGATGGATTGGTAGCATTACCCCAAATATGGATGGTATGGCGAGACCATGGATGTGACCGGTGAATGAAACAACCCAACCCGATTGTGGTACGGAGGAAAAGTGTCATGTTCAAGAGCGACTTGCTACCATCAAAGTTTTCTTTAGTTTCTCCCAATTTTTCCCCAGTCATTGCTGACCAGTACCTCTTTATTTTTTTCAAACTTGAGGAGGATAACATATGCTTGTTCTATAACCTGCCCTTTGGGCAAGCCCATCGCTATGTTTTAACGAGCCTAGCGATAGTGAAACTTGTTCTCGTCTAAAGACAAGTTTGTCGCTATTTAATGATTTTAACGAGTCTAACGACAAGGATAACTCGGTCCTTTTCATTTTTAGAGAGTCTGAAAAGGTACATAAAGTTAACTCCAAAATTCCTTTTTCGTCATCTAATCCCTTAAGTCCAAAAAAGTATAAAACAATACAGAAGGGATGAGTTTTCGATAGTTTTAACGAGCCGAATAAAACAAGCGCTCGATCTTTTTGTGCAATAATCCCTCAGGTCCAAAAAGATTAAAATCTAGAGGAGGGATAGCTCTTCCGGTTGCTTTAATGAGCTGGAAGGCCAAAACTCAGCAATCTTTTCATATTTTACGAGTCAGTTGAAAAGAGCTTAAAGAAGACTCGTCTTTTGAGGAACGAGTGATAAACAGGGATAGCAGCTGATTCCAGGTACAGGTTGGAATTTTCCAATCACGGCAGTGTCACAAGGATGGCTAGGTGAAATCACTCTTCGCAGTTGTTCCTCAAAATGGGTAAACAATCATATGGAGGTGAACGATCGACCAAATTAAAAGTGGAGGTGACGGTGCAAACACGACCAAGGCTTTAATGGCTGATGATATTACATTCACAGTGGTCATTTACCGGGTAGTTCATTTTTTAACGAGCTTAAACGCAGGTGGAAACATTTGCTCGGTCTTATGTTTATTTTTTAACAAGCATGAACTATGTGCTAAAACTGCTCGGATCTTGCGTTTATTTTTTAACGAGCATGAACTTTGTGCTAAAACTGCTCGATTATAAGTTTGCATGCCCCCAGCATAATAACGCAAATCGAGGATAAGTTTGCATGCCCCCAGCATAATAACGCAAATCGAGGTGCATGCCCCCCAAGCTTCATTGCATTCAACTCGGTGGTTGGAATGAAGGTTTACCTTTGAGATTTGAAAAGGGGATTTGTTTCATTTTTTAATGAGGTTGACACAGTAAAAGAACTATCCTCATGACTCCTTGTTTCATTTTTTAACGAGGTTGACACGAGATAAGAACCGTCCTCGGAGTCCAAATCCATTAGATGTAGAAGGTTTCATATTCCACTGTGGCCACTTCCGCCAGATTACTTGGAGGCGGTAGGGAAAAAGTACCCATTAAAGCAGGGTCTTTTAGGAGACCTACTCCGATATTTTGGAGCGAATGATTGCTTCCATGGATCATTGGAATGCTTCCCGTAACTTGTGAACTGTTGGGGAGAAAATTTTGTTGGTCGACGATTGTAATTCCTCCTTGGAAGGGAAATGCAATCTTCCTGAAGTAGGTCGACACAACTGCGGCCATGGCATAGATCCACGGTCTTCCTAGTAGGATGTTGTAATCAAGATTCCCATCGATGACTTCAACATCTACTTCTACTGTTTTCCCTCCTAGTTCAACTTTCAAGTTACTTAGGATACCATATGGGGTATATGTCCTTCCGTCGAATGCTTTTAATGTCGTCGAAGATCGCGACAAGGTTGGAGATCCTAAAGTTTTCCAGCAACTCATCGACATAATGCATGTAGATGCCCCCTCATCAATAATTGTTCGATGAACAGTTTTGTTGAGGGCTTTCACTTGAATAAGGAAAGCTAGTTGAGCTGGTAACTGAGGGTCATATCCTTTATGATCAAAGGCCACAAGATTGGAATCCATTGGGTCAATCCCACCTATTGCTGATAATAAAGCTTGCTCTTGGGAGAAGCAATTTTGCGGTACCTCAAGTGTCGACATAGCGGACAGCGATTGGGCCAGGTCCTCTATCTGTGCTATTTTCGCACAAGGATTAAATGTCGATTTGTGTACTGCTCCCTTTTGCGACTTTACCATTGGCTCAGGAACGATGGGTGGCACAACTTCGGTCAAAGTTGTTGTCGAACTACTAGGTTGTTCATTAGCCTTGTTGTTCGACAGTTTTGGATTCCTGTAATCTTTATTCCTCGTCAAAGCATCATTTTGCTGCTTTGATATAGACAACATAAGCACTTGGGATCGGGAAGCATTTTGATTAGCAACCAGTTCGGTTCCCGAGCTTGGAAACGGATCAGTCAACACAGCTGAGGTTTTCGAACTCTTAAAGAATCTTTTAAGCTCAGCTTTGTATGGACAATCTGCTGTCCAATGATCCTCATCGCATATATGACACCCTGCAGGGGGTTTCCTTTTTCTCCCTTTCTTTTTCTTCTTGCCCCCTGGTTGCTTCAGTTGTTTGCCCTTGTCGTCCGACACGACACTTACTTCCGAGGCAAGAAGTTACTCATTTGCATTTTGACCGAAATCTTACGGGCCTTTTTAGATATAGCCTTTGTCGATTTCATGTCTGTTGCGCCAATCACGCCATCGCCGGCATGAGAGTCATTGTTTGATTTAGGAGGAGGAGGAATTGATAATTCCGGTCTAGGGGCATTAGGTATTTTGTCGTAGAGCATGCCGGACTGAGTGTAAACCAAGTCCAGATATTGCGCACGAGCTATGACTTGCTCTTCTGTTACGACTCCCCCCTTTGCCACATCTTCCGTGATGGCAGGAAGTAATGACTTGATAAACCATTCAGCTAATAGCTGATCGGGAACGTACGTTTTTACCATCCTACGACGACGTCGCCACTCATGTATATGATCAGATATGTGAGTGGCCGTTGTCTGTTTGAAGTTGGTTAGGAGTTCCGTTCCTGTTTTATACCTTATGGGTAATTGAAAATGGGTTAAGAAAGTCGTGGCTAGGGTACTGAAGTTGTCGAATGAAGCTCTAGGCAATTCGATATACCATTTTGCTGCCGGACCAGTTAACGTCCTCTGAAAAAGGTGAAGCCTAATCGAATCATCATTTAGGGTGTTTGATGAACACCACAGATGAAAGGTCATCACATGATTCGACGGATCTTCACCCGGATTTCCATTAAATTTAGAAATATCTGACGGAAGTTTATGCGGAATCGCTGGCCACCAAGGGGCATAAGCAATTGGATCATTTGTCAGCCGGTTTAGATCTGGTAATTCTAGAGTTGCTACAAAGGGCAACTGTTGATTCAGGTTAGGCGAAGCATACCCAGGATAAGACGGAATCGCCTGAGCAGTGGGTCTTTGCATACCAGCATAATGTATTTGACGCTGGCAACTTTGACAAGGTTGATGGGCATAACCATTATAATATGGTTGTTGGTAACCGCTTTGTAAATGAGATTGCCCATTACTTACAAAGACTTGTTGCTCAGGTCCTCGATATGATTGCTGGAATGGGGGTTGATGAGTTTGAACCAGCTCTGGTTGTTGGACCAGTTGTTGTTGTCCAATACTGGATGATTGACCAAGATGAGGAGTCATAGTACTTGTTTGAGCCTGAGTCGCTCCAGATAAGGAGGCACTAACCGGAGGTTGTGACTGAGTTGTCGAGACAAGAGGCTGTTGTATGGCAACCTGAGAAACTTGGGGTTGACATACAACAGGTAGCGCTTGTACTTGCGACGCAATCACCATACCAGGTATAGTGGCAACATTCGACACAGGGTGGACTGGTTGCATTGGATATGCAACCCTTGGTTGCTGAGGCAGTATCGGTACCCATCCGCTGGACGTAATTCCAGTTTGACCTAAACTTTGTTGTAAACTCCCATATGATTGTTCTCCGGGGAGGAACAATGAAAAGGCATACTGCCCTCCATATGGTGGCAATCCAGTACTTAAAGGGTAGATTGGCCTTTGAAGACACATTGGATCAATTTGTTGAGTTTCAACATAAGAAATACCAGATGATAATCCGGATGAAGAAATAGGAACTAACCATGTCGTCGAAATAGTCTCTGATTGGACTCCAGCTTGTTGTTGACAATTTGCCAGGACAGATGGTATACCAGCGAACATCGTTGGAGTAGCGGTAGGAGGCTCTGCCGCTGCTGTGTCGGATGACATAGTCCTGGATGTCGACGGTTGTTCAGACATATTTAGTCTATCCAAAAGATTTTCTAGCGATTCTACAAGAACTTTGTGATGAAGGTAGACTAACTTCGAGGATCAACGAGGGAAAGGTGATGATTATTCCGTTTAAAATAAATTTTAACGACGCTTGGACACAACTTGCTTTTTCAATTTTAAAGAGTCGAGAAAAAGCTAAAGATGACTCTAGTCTCCTTCGATGTTTTAACGAGCCCGAAGTGACAAATGCTCGGATGGACTTTTTCCATTATAGAGTCTGAAAAAGGCCAAAAGGAACTGCTCTGGAGTTCTAGGTAGAGGGTGTGCCAAACTTTTCGCAAAACCACAGAATACTTTTTAGGGTACGGGCGGTCGATCTTCCTGAATGCTGTGTTCAGTGCATTGCGATCAGTAGGGCGGCCGACACGGATTCCTAAGGATAAAGGTTTTATGCCTATAGGGGTCTCCCAATATATACGCGACGGTACGTGGGAGCACAATCCGTACTGGCGCTATCGTCCCTCAGGAGGAATCACCCACCAACCACGAGATCGACAGTCACCAGGCTTTACGACGCCGGAACACGTCTCTAGCCTAGACCACTATGTTGTGTGTTATGTTGCAAAGCGTTGTTAAGTTCATTCAATTTATTTTAGGTTGATCTTTTTAGAATTTTGCCTTTCAAGGTTCACCACGAGATGTATGATACAAATTCCTAAATGCAGTCTAAAGATGATAAGCAAGCTTTATATCTTTTCAACTTTGAAAATCCTAGCTACTAAGGGAAAAGAAAGACACCATCTTTTCTCAAAGAGCAATCAGCACACTCTAATGCACTTTTCCTAAATCCAACATGCAAACTATCAAATGCAAATGCACAATGCAGGTGTTTGTTTTCCGCTTTCTTAGTATTGATGCCTACAAAGAAAGCTTTTTGTACAACTTTGAATTTGCTTTTAAATGATAAATACAAACAAGTTTACTTTTTCGAAATCAGAGAGGGTACAAGAGATTACAACACTTAACGATTTTCGAAATGAAGACTTGTTTTGACACTTAAAAGAGACAAACTCAAACCAATAAGCAAAAGCAAATGTATAATCAATCTGCAAACAGCCAATGAACTCTCTTCTAAGATCACAATCAATCAGATCTGAATCAAAGGCTACAGGATGACTATTTCACTCATGCAAAGGAAAACTGTAAATGACGCCACAAACACATAAAAACACTCACAGTCTTTTTGTACAAAAGGAGGCGGAATCTAAGCAGAGAAAAGGAGTTATCAGACTGGTACCTATGCTGGTTACAGGCTGCAAAAATCAGAGATCAAAACAAGGCAAAACAGAGCAGAGAACCCCAGCTGCACAAGGACAAACTATTTCAGCGCAACCTCAACACAGGGGTTTTGACATTCAGCGCAGGTAGCCTTCACGGGACCTGCGTTGAAATGCAGAATCCCTTCACTGGGTCTGCGCTGAAGGAGAAACTCTCGTTTCCCTCAGGTTCTGGGTCACAGATTGCTATTTAATTCACTGTTTTAGGCCAAATAAAAGCAACAAGCAAGGTGTAATCAAAGGGATGCTTTGAAGGGTTACTAAGATCTATCACAAGGATCATCAAATCATTTGTGAATCCATTGTTCAGATCATAGACAAGTCCAGCAATTGGATCAAAGCAGCAACTGTCTACTTTGCATCCGGGAAAGATGCAGTTCGATTGTTGTTGTCAAGTCTATGAAACAAACAATGATAGAAACACAAATAAAATGACTAAACAAATTTCCCCAGTGGAGTCGCCAATTTGTTGTGGGGAAAAATGCCTATGCAGGACGATCCTATCCACCTAAGGTGTGACAGTGCCTTAGCAACAAACGAGTACAGCTATTTTAGTTTCTTCCTTTATGAAATGTGAAAGAAGAGAGATCAATAGACTTACCGGTGTCTTCCGTTTGTCCCTCGATTCAATCTCTCTTCGCTTTGGGTGTTCACAGCTACTTGCCTTCTTGCTTATCCAGTTTCAACTTCCTGCAAGATCACAAGAGAACAGCTACTTGCGACAAGAGAACAGCTACTTGCGACAAGAGAAGAACACTACACAAAGACAGATATTCACATTCATAACTAGTTTAGGATTAGAAATAAACCAAATACACTAATACATTCATACATCAAAATACATCAGCTGATAGGAGAAACCAAGATAGCTTTATTGATGAATAACAAGGTTCAGGAAGAGATACAACCCAGAGGGCTCCAATCCAGCATCTCCTTCCCAGCAAATGGAATTCCTATCTTCAGCCCCTTCAAAGCATTAAGCACCCAATGATTCCAGTCTCAAACCAACAGAATTCTTTGCAATAACAAAATTCCAGCCCCCAGATCTCATGGAGGAGAGATCCATATATAGATGTTTGGAGAGAGGATGAGTCATCTTGAGATCTGACTAGTGTCCTCTCCCTCTGTTAGTTCTTGAGTCCACTTGGAGGTTCTTGCTTCCACTTGGAGATTTGGAACCTCTTACTCATCACCAGTCGAATTCCCTGAGGCAAGTGTCATTTTGGAAGCTTCCTGGGTTTTGACACCTTGAGAAATGAGCCTGCCACTTGTCCACTCTCGTTCAGCGCAGGTAGCCTTTGTTCTAGTTGACATTCAACGCAGGTAGCCAGTGTTGGCTTTGACATTCAGCGCAAACAACTAGTGTAGCCACTGAAATGATCCTGAATTGACTTGTTTTTGAGCAGTTTCAGGTGGAGAACTTCTGTGAATTGCTGTGGTTTGTTAGCCTTGTTCCTCTAGGGGTAGGAACAACATGTTTAGGGACTTTGGATCCCTTAGATTATGGACATTTCATTCTCAATGCTGTAAGGCACAAAAATGTCTATAACAGGATGGCTAGTCTTGCTTGCTTTGGTGCTGGTCCTGTCCTATTAGGTAAATTCCACCTTTTATTACTGAATTTCCCAGCAAGGGTGCGCTAGCACGCTCGTCCCTCAAAGGTAAACGCCACCTTTTCACTAGAAAATTGACCATCTCCATACGCTCATCGTTCGCAACCACTTCGAACCAAAAGCATTGTAAAACGCCACCACCTTCTAACTCTTCTATTTCCCACTTTGACAAGGATGAGGCAGGGCAGATAAGGGATTTGGCTTGAGGGTTTAGGGTTGGCACGTCGATCTCTTAGGGAATAGGGTTTGTTTTACGCTTAGCTCTAAGGGTTGAGGGTTGGCATGCTTAGCTTAATAACTAAGTGTTTTTCTTCCCGGAAGCACGCATAAGATAAGACAGACTACATCGGATGGATGCCATGGATATCTCTTTGATTTCTAGATATATGTAAGCATATCGAATTGTCGTGTAAGAGCGTTACGTAGTTAGTTAGTTGAGCAATATAAAGAGGTAGACCACTGCACATTCAAGGAGAACAAATACTGAGTAACACTACGCACGACCCACAGCCAAGCCAGAACGGTTTACCATACATAACTGACCGATACTTTTAGGTATACAGTTGGATGACTGGGTGACTTACTGGGTGACTGGGTGACTGACTGGCTTCCGGTGACTGACTGGCCATTAATGACAGAACAAAAGTACTTTATGCCTTGGGAAGGAACGAAACCCCGAAGAGTGCCTATGGGCTGGCGAGAAGAAATATGCCTTTTATGGGGAATAAATATGCCTACGAGGCTAGGCTGGCGACCCATCGTTTTAGCACCTGCGAAGATACGGGGTCACGTTAGCACCTGCGCTGTTCTATATCCATTTTGCATATATATAACTGGTCACTAAATCATAGATAATGAATCTAGTCTGAAACGTTCGTGTTAGCACCTGCGACGTCCCATCTGAATGTAAATGAATAGATTTACTATTCATACAGAACCCGGGACTACGTGACGTAGCGAGCCTGTGACTGGCATCCTTTCTATCTTTCATAAATATCCTTCCTGTTCTTTTCCTTCCTTCAATGAGGTAGGACCTATTCCCGTTGGAATCAGGAAAGCACTAACCCTTCTCCTTATTCAATGAGGTAAGAACTACTTCTACTCTCTAACAGCCACCATCGCCTATCCCTCCCTTCCAAATGAGGTTGGAATAGGTACCCTTCGCAGCTAATCCTCTCGATAGTACGATAGTAGCATCTGAATGTGCAAATGTCATAGTAGGGGCAGGGTCGGTCAAGTTGTCAGTAGGTACATAAACTACTTGAATCGAGGTTATGGATCCCTTTTTTGTGGAAGTAATTCTCTCTTGCAAAGAACCCATTTCCGTACTAAGAGTTGGCTGATAACCCATGGCAGAAGGCATTTTGCCTAATAGGGCGGATACATCTGATCCCGCTTGGACAAAACAGAAGATGTTATCAATAAATAATAGTATGTCTTGCTCATTGACATCTCAGAAATATTCGGCCATGGTTAGAGCAGTTAAACCGACTCTCATGCAAGCTCCTGGTGGTTCATTCATCTGACCATAGACGAGAGCCACTTTTGATTCTAATATTTTTTGTTCATCAATTACTCCCGATTCTTTCATTTCCATGTAAAGATCATTCCCTTCATGGGTACGTTCTCCTACTCCTCGATGATGCTTACCAAACCTTAAAGTGTAAAGGAACCTCCATCTTGTCCCAAGGTGGCCACGAAACTAGTAAACACACCGAATAAAACCTAGCGCCGTGAACTTTGGGACCTGTGCCAGACAGAGAGATCATCTCACCTCATGTCTAATCCCAAATCCCCTATTTGACCACTCCGTGCCTGGCATTTCTAAAAAGAGAAGAGATAATGTTTCCACATTCTCTTTTGCAGGGTAGCTTTCTTTGCCCTTATAGTATAAGTTGTCCAACTGTATTGAAAATCTGTTCCCACAACTGACTTGACTGGTGGTAACTGTCCAACAGAAAGTAATCCTGCAGGCTGAAGTAGTCCCTCCAAATCAGGGTCTGTATCTGGGACCTTAAGGTAAACCCCTTCCTTCCAATGCTCTAAGTTCAAGTCTGTGAGTCAGTGGTGGTAAACAGGAAAGGTGGTAACATGATGGCACTAAAATCTCATAGAGTAGGCATCTAATGGTGATACAAGACCCGTAAAGGAACTGTAGCAAAATGGTCAATCGTAAGTAAGTCAATAGCATAATTACGTATATAATATTGTCACCAACCCCAAGCTATCCCTTCTTGGATAGTAGTGCTTCTCATTTCATTCCACCTGAAATGCCCACTTCCTGTCCCCCTACAATCTGTATTCCAATTCGTACATATAGTCTGTCTCTCTCTTTTGTGTTAGGAGGCGCAGTCTTTCATGCATGTCTTTAGTCTGTTCATTCACACTCGGGTTCCCTTGCTTCCCGCTTCCCTAGTGACTAAGCTCAGAAATAAGCTACTCAGTTCAGAAATAAGCTCCCATCACTAATCCCCGAACAGTGCATGAAGGATAAACAAGGTCCTGGAGGGGCTTGCGCTTCCTAGTGCAAGGAAAAGAGTCAGCCCACTAGTACAAGAGATTGAGACCCACTCCATAGCTTCCCTAGATGGATATGTAAACTGACCCAGAGCCAAAAATTAGTCAGGTTTAACTCATTCTTGGGATCAAGATATTCCCCACTGTCTTGATTTCCAGGAATTCGGGTATGCAGTCTTCGATGGTTCATTACCATTGGAGGTGTGGCAACTGTATTACTTAGGTGCCTTAGTCAGGTTTTGTCTTGGATCAATATATTCCAGCTATATTGTTTCCCGGATTGCGGGTATGCAGTCTTCAATGATTCATGACCATTGGAGGTGTGGCAACTGTATTACTTGGGTGCTTTGTCAGGAGTCAGGTGTACATGTTTGGTCAGGAGCTTTTGGACCATTTCATATATGATGCCAATATTTAGGAGGCACTATCAGATTTGGAGGTGCTGAATTCTTCATCTTAGAAAAGATAAAAGTTGGAGGGCTGAGGGATGTTAGGTTGGTGGTCTACAATTCCTTTGTTGGTTTGAGTACCCGATGTCAAACTTTTACTCACGCACCATTCCATTCGGATAGGTCCTTTGGTTAGTGATATCAGGGCTTCTGATGTGGGAAGTTAGGCGCTGGCACATTATATATGTAATTATGCATTTTCTGCATGCCCACATATATTTTAGTTGCCCAGTACTTTGAATTATACTTTATCCCTTAGCCTTAATACTCGGTCTATTGGTTCAAGATCATCCTTTGTTTTTGTATTATATATGCCATTTTCCTTTCATTCCAACACCAATAATTTGTTCCCCACATTCCATAGTTCCTATCCTCACTTCCAAGCTTGTTACTTTGTATCTAGCTATTCTCTCGCCAGTCGAAGAACGGGCCCAGAGCCATTATCTGGGGGGATCTCACTCACTCCTCTCCCCATACAGTTGGGCGGGTACATCGATCAGCAGCGAGGAGGAAGGTTGTTTCACCCATTGCACACCAACTAGATTTCTTTCTTGCCGCCTTCCTAGCAGCGGATGTGATTCGGCAAGGGAGATTTCAATTTCTATTATGGAGTTCAATTTTCAGGGATTGGATCTGTTTTCACATCTTATAAAGGGTACTTAGTGGTTCCACATGTGGTTTACTTTCTATATTTGGAGAGATGTCATTGTTTACCTATACCTATGCTTTTTATATAGTGCACCCTCCTCATGTAAGCTTCCTTACTCGTTCCTTGCTCCCCCCGATTATGGATGACATGGGGCGGCTGGATGAATGAATGGATGGTAGTCAAGTGGATTTCTCCCTATTCTATTCCTTCTTTAAGTCAAGTATGAAATGATACGCTTTAGCCAGCTTTGTCTTGGTTGGAATGTTGATGGTGAATCAGCTCCCACTCTTTGCCTTTCAATCAGGTATTAGGAGTTTCTTCTCTTCAACAAATCTCTATTTCTCTTCACCTATCTAGCTATCCATTTGTATAAGAGATAACCCTTCAATAGCGGGGATTATTCATTAGCGGCCTTTGCTAACCAACCCGATATAACTCATCTAGCGACACCCCAAAACTAATCATTGGGAAACCAATCTCTGGTCCGAGAACCAATCAGCCGGCTCAAGTCATGCCAAAAGCTTTGCTGAACTTCCTTTGGTAGAGCATAAAAGGCCTTCTGCACTTCCCGTGCACCCAACCATTCTCGTCTCGGCTGGTGTGTGTTGAAGAAAGTCGAAATGATTCTCCTCAACTGATGCCGACATGGGTGAATTCGCAGTACCCATACATGTAGAGGGCCAACCCATTGAGTATGCGAATGAAAGGTAGCCTGCCCGATATATCCTTTTATTTACCAGGTCGATCTACCTACTGTTTCTTTTGAAAGGAAGGGCCAAAGCGACTATAATTACATCTATCCAATTGGGTGGGAAGGATTAGGTTGAATGGAACCTATAGCTCATTCTCTCCTACCTAAGAGCGTGAGTGAGTGTGTCTACCCAGATAGAGAGATTGAACTTTAAGTAGTCAAAGTCAATCATATCTATAAACTCTTTGGGAAGGAAGGCCAGCATGCGAGGTAGGTACCGATTACTTCTACCGCTAGTCGATACACTGGATAACATCATCTCCGTAGATCTTTGCCGAGAGTTGCTAGTTGATGCTGTCAATCCACTCGATACAAGTGGTGGATATTTTTTCTTTCATCTGTCTGTTCACCGATGTCTTCTTGTCTATTTTGGAACCGATGCACGATGCTGACTTTTCTCCCTTAGCTATTGGATATGCTACTAGAAGGAATGTTGCTGCTGGAGGATCTGAAATAGGATATACTGGTACTGGATCAAAAAATGGATCTTGATCTCTATATACGAATATCTGGCTTGCTGGTGGGTTATGGGTATGGGTCTACAGCTACATAAATATGCAGAGACAGAGGTAGAGGTAGATGCATTTGATCCAGTCGATTTAGCTGTCAGTCAAGAGTTAGTCGATCCAGCTTATCCACCACCATCAGAACTTGCATCTTGCCCAGCATCCCTTCCCATCATAGCTTCCCTTCTAGTTCCCATAATATCTTATGTAAGATACCCTGTGCCGAAACCTTTTTATTCACTTAGCAGTAGGAGATTGAGATCCAAATCCAGATTCTGTTGACCAAGCAGTGAGAGATGGTCAAAGCAACATCAAGGTATATAGAACAAAGTAAGCCATGCTCTCCGAGTCAAGGACTAGGAAAAGGGTAGGGGTTTCAGAAGCATATGAACCAGCCATACAAGAAGCTACTTCCAACAGCCAAACTATCACCTTCGCATGGGCATACCAAAATGAATTAAGTGGCTTTTGAGCGGGGTCCTGCCGAAATTCATAAGTAAACCTACCGAGCTATTTATTCGGACCTTTGCGTGGTTCCATATCTAGTTCCAAGTACATATTCACCTGTGATTGGTGCTCCTACCCTTGTCTTTACCTAGGTCTATGGCTCTATTGCTAGGTTATGTCTCAACTGAATCCAATGGGAGAAACTTGGTCAGATGCCTTTCCCGCTCCTGCTCTGGGCTTAGATGCTGCTTGGTAAAATGAATCAACGGGTGAAGGCAAAGAAACTTCAATTGGTTCTAGTGCTTGCTTTGTTGCTATAGCTGTCTCTATCTCTGCTGCTAGGTATTGATTTCGATCTCCAACTAGATCTGCTTCTTGATCCAGATCAACTGAAGCTTGGACTGGATATGACTCAAACAAGCTACCAAAAAAGAAGGGATGCCCCAGAATCGAGAACGGCTGCCTCTGGATCTTTATCTCTAACTTCATCCACATATGTGTCTGGCAGCGCAGTCTTGAACGATTATGGAGAGCGATATGTTAATTAGTAGTCCAAGGCTTGCCTGGAATTCAATCTCCATCTCAATCTGTGTCTGGAAATGATCGAGCTACTGGCTTTGATGCTTAAACGACTGCAAGTGGTGCTTATACCTTTTCCAAAGCCCTTCCAGCCTTGATCGTTGCATTAGAGTCTGCCATAGACAACAACTTCCACTGGGCAAGGAGGTATCCAGGCAGGCTAGGCTATTGAAACTGCACTAATGATTTGGATGCATAACCACTAGCAGAGGCATTATAGACATAGGCAAAGACAAAGGTTGCAAATCCTAGTGAATTGAAACGTCGAGCAGCAGAGCCAGCATCCTTGCTAGTTCCAGATACAGCTCTAGGGCCAGTAGTTGACGAAAAAGGAGCATAGACAGGTAAGCAGTTAAAGCAGCATTGGGAGTAAGAAGCAGCTTTCACATCTTTCCCTGAAGTCCATGCGCGGGTACAGTTAACTGGGAAAAAGCACCACCCATAAGGGAATATCAAGCGGTTGATCTTGAACTAGAGGCATATGAAGCAACAAAGGCATGGGCAGGAGTTGGAGCAGATCCTGCAGATCAATATTGAGATCTAGTACCACCTGTTGGAGAGCCAATGCTAGTCAATGAACCAATTCAAGCGCTTGATTCAGAGCCAGTTCGCAATCGAGATCGAGAAAACTAATTGCCGGAACAGAGCCTGTTTAGCGAGTATTTCCTTCACTATATCGCCCAGCATCCTGACTAGTCCCAATTAGAGATCGAGACCCCAGAAGTAGATTGAGTTAATTGAGAAGCAAAAGCAACAGAACCACTTAATAGCCCAGCGGCCAGCATGTCAGAATAAGAAGCAAAGAGAGCACCCACAGAAATTGCATTTTATATTTCACCCATTAATCAACCACCTTGCTATAGCCCCAGATTCTATTCCAGTTGATTGAGTTTACCCCTAGCATCCCTTCTAGGTGCTCTAGTTGGAGATCAAGAGCCATTACCTCACCTAGATTTAGATTGAAATTGAGCAGTTCCAGTTCTAGTTCCATAGCCATATGTGGATATAGTGACCATTGAAGATCCCCTTCCATATCAAATTGTAGAGCCAAAGATATCCCTTCCATTTATAGATCGAGATGGAGATTTTGTCTTTCTAGACCGATACCTCTACCTAGAAGGAGTAGTTCCATACGCTAATAACTTCCAATAGTGGACTTAGCTAGTGATCCAGTAGTTGACCCGACAGTATACGAGTGAACACTAGCATCAAAGGCAGAACCAAAGGTAGCTAAGGCAAAGACATAGCTTGTTGGGACAGAGGCAATGGTTTCTCCATATATATTGATACCCGACATCAATGACAAAGGCAAGAGAAGCTTCAGGACAAGAGTTGAGGACAATAATTAACGCTCTGGATCCAATGCTAGATAAAGATTTAGAAGCACCAACTAAGCAGAGGCAGAGGCATATCTATCTATATACAATACGATGCCCCGTTAATATGATACAGTGTCATATTGCTTAGATGCCTCCTCCATTGGTGGTTATTAATCTCGATCAGGAATGCTCTTGGTTTCGGAACCGGATCAAGATCAACTGCTGCTACCAATTACTTATGCTTTTGTGTGATATACCTTAACCTCTGCTTGTTCAACTGTTGCTTGAATAGGGTCAAAAGACTTTCGAACAGGCTCTACCTTTGGTACCTATACTTATGCTTCTATTTATACTTGAGGATCTACTGCTGCTTTTCTAATTGCTTTTCGGTGTGAATCGAAGGTTGAAAGCTCCGTAGCCAAGTAGTATACTTACTAAGGTGACTGACTCTAAGTAGGACGTGACGCACATTACTTACGATCATGGTGGGGCCTATCCTTTGGGACTCTAATGTTAGGGGGGAAGGGGCTCTGTTTCAATCTTAGTTAGCCATATCCATTGGTCATTATTTCTATTTTCTATTATTGAAATATCAAATCAATAATGAAGTGAAAGACTATCGCTGGTAATTCTTTATATTACCAAAAGCACTTTCGGCTACTAGAGATAGAATAAGTCAAAGGAAGCATTTGACTCATATGAATAATATGACTTAGAAAGCGCAGAACAAAGAGCAAGACCATACTCGAAACCACTAGGCATACTATCTATACCTGGTTCAGCTGGTTTAGAATAAACAACTATTCTTGCTGGTTCAGGACGAAGGGAAGAACGATATGTGCTGGCCCTACATCAAAGAATGATGGTAGGTGGTGGCTTATGCCTTTGGAATGACTTATCGATTCCCCATCCTAAGCCCTCGATTGAGTCTCTTGAGCCCTACCCTCAAATTGACTTATTTATTCAAATGAAAATGAAATGGAAATGAAGGCACAAGTACGCCCGAGTGAGTCAAGACAAGCATGGTACCGAGTTGAGAGCCGGACCGGGGGTGATATGAAGATACTGAGCTTCAAAGTGGGAAAGACCACCAGGGTGTACTCAACCAGGCACTACGAAGAGAGGGTAGTCCATTAGACATGCATATGCTTAAGCTTCTGAGCATTTGTATTCCGTGTTAGTTCCAAGACCAAGATCTTCTTGTTATTAGCCATTGGTAATATTCAATTCTCGTTTGTAGTAGGACAAAGGTGATTTTTTTCCTTCTGAGGAGGCCAGAACAGGAAGATATGTTTAGGGTAAGCCGGACCGATAGTCTCTGTTCCTCGTTTCTTTGGGCCAATCGCTTTCCTTCATCACTGAGTGGTCATTTAGGGGCCTTAGCTGGTGATCTGGGCTGTTCCCCTCTCGACGATGAAGCTTATCCCCCATCGTCTCACTGGTTGACCCTTACCCCCTTTTATTGGGGTAAACTAGTATTTAGAGTTTGCCTCAATTTGGTACCGCTCTCGTGGCCCGTACCGAAACAGTGCTTTACCCCTAGATGGTCCAGTCAACTACTGCACCTCAACGCATTTCGGGGAGAACCAGATAGCTCTGGGTTCGAGTGGAATTTCACCCCTAACCACAACTCATCCACTTCATAGACGAATAGTGACACTCACCCATAATAAATAGAGTGACCAGCTTATTGAAATTTCCTGGAATCAGATGGACATAGGGGGACTCGAACCCTCCGACCCTACTTATTGGCTCTACTGCTTAGCTATATGCCTCGAGCTAAAGCTAACACCTGAGCCTTTGGCCTAACAACACCTGAGCCTTCGACCTTCAACACCTGATCTTGACTCCGACTTTAACACCTGATTTTTCATACTCTAAAGGGTGCCACTTTTGGGGATTGGATTTTTTTCTTTAATCATTAAAAATTTAAAAACAAAAAAATATAAATTTGAATAGATAAAATTATTGAACTTTACACTTCATATAGGAAACTTTTCCAATGCTAGTCCAATGTTACTTTCTTTGTTGTAATATATCATAGCAGTGCCTAAGTGGCCAAAAAAACATTTAAAATGACATCAATGTTAGACAAATTTGATGCTCTATATAACAGGTTAATGACAACGTCTTCTGTATGGTAAGTAAAATGTCTTCGAACTAATCAATATTGCTACACAAAATCACATCCAACAAAATCGTGGAAATAAATATGTTTTTTAATTAATTTAATTGTTTCTGAAATTTGAGGGAGTAATGTTACTTTTATAATTTTTTTAAATTGGGAAGCCTGTATCTAGAAGGGTATTATGTGGACTCGACAAGGGATTGGTGTGGTTTTTTCGTGTGAGATGAATGGTTCCTTTGGAGTTTCTGTTGATGATAATGCATAGTCATTATACAGGTACTGTAAAGAATCTAACAATCATATTTATGTTGCAAAATATTTTTGAACATAATATTCGGAAAAATATTATATTTTTATTTGAAAATTTATTTATTTTGCAAAATATTTTTGAACATAATATTGGGAAAAAATTTATATTTTTATTTGAAAATTTGAAAAGAAAACTGCTATAATTTATTTTTCAAATATATATTTATGTTTTAGCAATACTTGTGCGTAATAAATGTTAATGTGTTATCAAACATAAAATTATAGATTCAATATATTCTAATTACTATGATGAGAGTAAATAACATGTATATAAGTAATATTTTATAATTTTTGAGACAAGTTTTCGTCCATAGTCAAATATAGTTGCTACCTTGTCCCTCCCTGTGGTAAATTTAGTTTTTTTTTGGTCAATTATAGCTATTTTTTTCTAACTGTTTGAATGATCTATCTCTATTTAAGCTATGCCTGGATATGGTTCCTCATCTTTTCCTTGACGATGAACCACACCTGTTGGTTTGAAATGCGTTGGCAAATGAATTTGATGTGATTATCTCCAAAAACCTATCTCAAAAATTTGATATGGATCACAGAAGCCTCAATTCAATAATATTTTATAATAATAAATTAAAAGAAAATTCTTAAATAGGAAAAAAAAAATATAATTATGGAAAAATAGGAAAAGAAATAACAAAATTTTATGTGTGGTAATCTACGAAAAATAATAAAGTACATAGAGAAATGGGAAAAGAAATATGACACTAATTATAATTAACCCATTTAAAAAAATTTATAAAATATATAGATGTTATTTTAAATTTTTTTGAGATCGAGAAAAATCAAATTCTTGATAAAAAAATTTATTTTTTAAAAATTATTTAATAATTTTATTATCAATTAAATTATTTTAAATGTTAATGAAATATACATATCATAAAAATTAATTTCGAATTTATTGAAAATTATTAAAAATTAAGAAAAATTAAGTCTTTCAACCCTAATTTTCTTAAAAATTATAATTGATACATAAAATTAAAATAAATAAAAATTAATTTTTACAATACATTGTATTTTACTTTATATCCAATTTAAAAAAAAATAGAAAATGTGTCGTAAAGATTTAAGTGTAATTTAAATGATTATTTTTAATAAACTTTGGATTTTAAATAACTTTGTAAATTTATATTGATTACTTTTTCATACCTATATATAATTAATCATTTTTTATTTTAATTTTTTTTAATTTTTTAAACTATTATATTTATCTTACTAACATAAAAATAAATATTACTTTATATTTTTATTTTATTAAAACTAATATACAAAATAGATTATATAATATAATTTTATATTTACTTAATTTTTTTTTATACTACTTTAAAAAACTATAATCATATATATATATATATATATAACTTGAATGATCACATCTCTTTTCATCTAAATGTTGCCAAATATATGGCATGCATTAAATTAGTGAAGAATAGGAATTATTGTGCAACTCGTATGCAAAAACCTTAAAAAGGAAGCACATCATACAAATATCTTTAGTTGTGAGTGAATCTAATAAATTAGTGTTGTACTTTAAAGTATAACACTAAAACGGTCAAGTGATGACAATTGGGGATCCAAATACATTCTCAAATTGTAAAATAAAATATCTCTCACTGTAAAGCTAACAATTATTATTGTATATTGAAGTATAACACTAAAGCTGTCATGAGATTACTATTAATTATCCAATTGTGGATCCAAATACATTTACAAATAGTTTAAATTGACGAGTCATAAATATAAAGTCCTCATATAAACATGATTTGTAGAACATATGTAGACTTATAAGATATAAAATTCATTTAAGTAATCGTAAAGACCATGCTTACATAAGCCATTAAGTAATGTTACTCACCATGCTTACAAGGGTCATCACAGGATACTTTTCGTTGAGGTTATTTGAACGTCTTTCTGTATTTCCAACAATGATACATCTCATCATGTTTATGTTGTCTGCACATGATGTACATGTGAAAGGAGTACTCCACATGATCCAACGACACAAATAATGATGGTCCAATAAGACTATAACTCTATGCACCAATCCAAGCTTGAAAAAATAAATTAAAAAATTAAAGAAACAAATTATTTATTTTTCTTAATATTCACTTTATATAATTTTGGTTTAATTTGTTATCAACCAAAGATAATTGATGAGTCAACCAAGGATAATTGGTCAGTCAACACATTTTCAAATGTGTTATACTCTACGTCTGTGGGGATAATAAGGGGATAATTGCATAGCAATATAGTTCTTGCATCTTTGCACAAGCTCTGTTGAGATTTTCCATTACACCAAAACTTGTGGGCTTTAGTAAACTTCCAACCCATTATCATTCTTTTGAGTGGTCTCAGGGTAGATCCCATAGTGAGAGTTAGTCCACGTGAATGATTCCCAATGAGGTGAGTGTGAAAATCCAACACCACCCTCAAACGCAAATCGGGGATTTGAATGTGGGCTAAGGCTCTGATAACATGTTGAGGTTTTCCATTTTACCAAAACCGTAGGCTTTAGTAAACTTCGGGCCCACTATAATTACCTTTTCAGTGGCCCCAAGTTGGATTGAGTGGCAATTAGTCCACATGAACGAATCCCAACGAGGTGAGTGTGAAAATCCAACACTCCCCCCTCAAACACAAATTTGGTAATCGAACCTAGGCCAAGGCTCTGATACCATCTCGAAGTTTTCTATTACACTAAAATCTGAAGGCTATAGTAAAAATCCAACCCATTATCATTACGTTTTGAGTGGTCCCAGGGTGGATCCCAGAGTGGTGGTTTGTCCACATGAAGGATTCCCAATGAGGTGAGTTTGAAAATCCAACAGGGTCCACGTTTTTTCATTATTCGAGAACCCTCTATTTTCGTAATAGTTTTTACAATATGTCACCTTTTTTTATAGCTATCAATACGCTGACATGATTAAGATATTGTTGGATGCTCCATTTCTACAATGATCAATGTTACTAGGTACACTTTTTAAATGCACTAGATTAAATTTAAATAATTTCCCATGTATACATGTGTTGGTATGTTGTAATATCCATAATGTTGATACATTTTGTAGAGTAAAATGGTGCATAGGAAGATTTTGCGGAGTGTAGAGGTGCAGAGGAAGATTTTATGGAGTTCAAAGGTGTGAAGGAAGAAATCTTCCTCCACAACTATGCACTCCACACAATGTATCAATCTAAGTCTCTTGTGGAGGCTTCATGCAGAGTGCGGAGAATTTGGAAGAATTTCTACCTTCCACGATGGACTAAATTTTGGATAGTCATGTTGCCATCTTAGCAAATTACTGACTCTCTCATGTACCTTCTATTAGGCCCCTATACTACTAGTGTAACCCCACTCATTGTCATACCATGATACTAATTTCACAAAGTTGTCATTCAAGGCTATCCCTGCCTATGCATCAAATAATATTGATCGATTGTCCCCAATGAAATTTGTAGATACCACAACGTCTTCTGTGTAACCAAGAATTCCTTTCAAATTTCCTTCAGATTCCTCCTTGATGGCTTCCTTAATCTAATCATAAGTAGCAGACTTCTCAAGTTTAACAGTCAAATCAACAATTGAAACATCTGGTGTGGGTACTCGGAAGGACATTCCAGTCAACTTTCCATTGAGGGTACGGAAAACCTTGCCAACAGCCTTAGCTGCTCTTGTACTTCTAGGGATAATGTTGAAACCAGATCCTCTGCCACCTCACCAGTCCTTGTCGTTTCCTCAGGATTTCTGTGATCGAAAACGACCTCGGATTTTTCTCCAAATAGTAAAGTTTTCAGGTCTTTGAATTTGACTTCATGATGCTTCCATTTATCGTGGACACTGTCATACTTGAACATATAAGTCATATAATCGAAGGAAATGAATGGGTCATTCACGACCATGAGCTTGATATCATCGTGAGTCAGAGACACATGGGCGACGAGCCTTCCAATTCAGCCAAAACCGTTGATTCCAATCTTGATCTTTCCAGTAGAACCCATTGTAAGATAAAAGCTTGTGAGCCGAAATGTTTTTCAAGAAACAAGATAGAGGAGAAGTGCAGATGTAATATGATTAGAAGAGAGGAACACAAAGGTTCTTATATAGAAATATTTTTGTCTTCCCTGACAACAGGGGAATTACTGGGTTTTCGAGATATTGAACCCTCCTTACAGCATTACTAGGGTTGGTCAATTTCTCCCAGGAATGGTTATGGTAGACTTTGCACAATGGTTGCTAACTATCTACGCTGGCGCAGCATATGGCTTTGTTATCGATGATGTATCTTACCACTTGGCCAATACTAGTGTAACCCGTTATTGTTATTAGTACAACCCCCTTATTATATTGTTGTGCCCATGTAGTCCCCATATTGTTATTATTGTGCCCCATAGAAGCCCACTATTGTTATTATTGTGCCCTTACATTATTATTGTTATCTTGGCTTTGATACCAAATGTTATGAAACCAACTCACAAAAACATAGAAAAGATAGATCAACACCTTAGAATTCAGCCTCTTCGAGGAGGCAACCTCCTTTACATTACACAAATGAACAATTCTTAGATGATACAAATGACAAGACCTCCTTTCTATATATAGGAGTCTAAGAGGTAATAATATAATCAGAGCCAACATAACAATAATAATGTAAGGGCACAATAATAACAATATAGGGACTACATGGGCACAACAATATAATAAGGGGGTTGTACTAATAACAATAACGGGTTACACTAGTAGCATAGGGGCCTAACAGGCACATTGCCTTTGCCTTTGCATGGAGGAACATATTCTAGTAACCGGGTAATACGGTCCACACCGTGGGTTTCAACTTCCATTTCCACTTCCTTTTCCTGTAAAGTGAGCTTGGTCCTCTATGGGTTTCTTAGTGAGACACACATCAGAATCATAGTCTACTTATCCTTCTTTGGTCTTGGTGTTCTGGGGGATTTAAGGAGTTCAACTATTACTCTGGCACTCTCTCGGGCTTCTACTACCGCAATTTCCTACATGGCTTCCTCGGGTGTCAGCATCATTCTAGTTAGGAGGTCCTTCATTTCCTTTGGCAATGTCTCGAACACTGAACTTTCTCTTGAAGCCTCAAAATTCGTAAGGTCCATACACACCTGATAGCGCAACAACTGAATTTTCAAAATGCCAAGTGTTTTTCATTGGACAACCACTTGTAATTTATAGGGCCTTTTGAATTCAAATTCGACCGTTCCCCCCACATTCGGCCCATTAATGCTAGATTAGCAATAGATTTCCAAGAATCTAATCCATAAAGTTCGTTTTAAATGCCTGCCTCCCGCTCCATTTGGCTACAAACCGACCATCAAATGGTGAACATTGACTTTAACGGTCACTTTCTAGCGGACCTGCACACTATTTCCAGGAGTGGCGCAACTGTCTTCGTGCCGTGGCGGACCCTGTGACACTTCGCTGCTTCATACAGTCCTGAAATCGCATAGCTCCCCAACCCCGACAGTGTATTTTATAGTCCCGCGCCTCCTTTCAACTACCTGGAGCGCTAAGACTATGCTTCTGTCGCATAGTCAGATGGTCGGGCCACCTGTGTATTAATCGACTGCCATTCACCTTTCCTAGGAATGTGGGTTTTAACCCTGTATAGAAATTACCTGCATATGAATTCTAAAAACACAGAAAATAAACAATGCGAGAGCATAACACATAAAACACATATACACAGAGATTTTCCCCTAGATCCCAAAACCGGGACTACCAACTTGATTTTTATTTTTTTTCCTTTTAATGTTATAATAAATATTTATACATGCCTACCATGGACTGAAAACCATCGTGTCCAATACCATGGATTGAAAACCATCACATCCAAAAACATGTGTGAAAATCATGCACAAAACCATAGGTGGGTCCGCCCAACCTAACATAGGTTCCAAAACCAAAATTTTTCGGGGCACTGCCCTGGACCCCATAGAGTGGGGTTACCTGCACCCCTCAAACCCCTTGTGACTCCCCCGCTATGCAATAGGCACAATGAAGGGGGTGCTCTGTCCCCCTTCTAACCCCCTAGATAACTACGTGGGCTAGTCGTGGAAAGAATATAACACAACCCAACATTCTCCCACTTGTTGTTTTCTTTCCATATGGGGCCACAAGAGTGCTTAGTCATTTATCCAACCCTGCAACACCCATTGTTTCTCTACACCAAGAGAAATTCTCAGAGCTCACAAATTTTGTCAATGCATCTGTAGCATTCTTCAAAGTGTCCACCTTTACCAACAACACTTTTTTTTCTTCTATCATATCCCTCAAAAATGATACTGAACATTAATGTGCCTTGTCTTTGAATGGTAAGCAGGGTTCTTTGCTAAGAAAATTGCACTTTGGCTGTCACAGTCTATCCTTATAGCTCCCTGTACAAACCCCATACTTGAATACAATCTCTACAACCAAACTTCTTCCTTGCTTGCATGAGTGGCTGCCATGTATTCTTCCTCTGTAGTTGATAGTGCCACTACAAATTGTTTCTTACTCAGCCAACTGACTGCACCTCCAAATAGGTTAAACACATACCCACTTGTAGATCTTCTCTGATCCAGATCTCCAGCCCAGTCCGCATCAACAAAGCCACAAATATCCAAAACTCTGTCCAATCCTGGTCTTCCTTGGTAGCACAAACCATAATCAATAGTGCCATGCAAATACTTGATAACTGGACACTGTTCAACAGATAACTTTGCACGTACAAGAATAGGAACCTTCACCGGTTTACTATCTTGTATATTAAACCTCTACAATATTGTCTCGACATACTTCCTTTGGTTTAACCAGCGCTTCCTCTTTGCCTGATCTCTTTTAATTCCATGCCCAAAATATAGTTTGCAGCACCAAGATCTTTCATGTCAAATTTGGAGGACAATTGGGTCTTAAAACCCTGGATAATTTCTTTGTCATTTCCGACCAGCAACATATCATCCACATACAAGACTAGATAAATAACATGGTCACTAATTAATTTAAAATACACATAGTGATCTGCTTTGCTTCTGGTGAAGCCAAGTCCTTGTATAAATGTATCAAATTTCTGATACCACATCTTTGGTGACTGTTTTAACCCATACAAAGACTTCTTTAACTTGCATACCAGTTATTTCTTACCCTTCACCACAAAACCTTCAGGTTGCTTCATGTAGATCTCCTTTTCTGGATCCCCGTGAAGAAATGTTGTCTTCACATCCATCTGTTCTACCTCAAAATCAAAGGCAGTAGCAACAGATATAAGTAATCTAATAGAAGCTACCTTGGCAATAGGAGAAAAAATATCACCAAAATCAATTCCCGACACCTGGGAATAATATTTTGCTACCAATCGAGCTTTGTATTTCTCCACCTTTCCTTCTGCACTTGTCTTCTTCTTGAACACCCATTTTCTACCAATGGGTTTCCTTCCAGCCGACAACTCCACCAGATCCCATGCATCATTTTTGTGCAAAGATGCCATTTCATCAACCATGGCCTATTTCCAGAGTTTTCCATCCTTTGAATCTACTGCTTCCTTCACAGTTCTGGGATCATCACCAATAATAGATAAAGAAAAATTTGAACAGAAAGCAGATGGACTATACCTTTCTGGTTGCCTTCTTTCTCAAATTGATCTTCTCACAACCAGAGTTTGTGGCTCTTCATCTTCTGATTCCTCCTTTTCTGTAGAGTCTGATTCTTCCTCCTTTAGCTCAAACTCTATCTTCTCAAGTTCCTTTGGTTGGACTTCATGTTTAATAACATCTTTCACCTCTCTGAACACCACATCTCAGATGTACACAACTTTCCTTGTTACTAGGTTGCAAATCTTATAACCTTTTAAACCATCCTTATACCCAATAAAGATTCAATTTTCAGATTTACTATCCAACTTGGTTCATTTCTCCTTTGGAACATGTACATATGCATCACATCCAATTACCCTCAGATGTGAAAGAGAAGGTTTCTTACCAGTCCATACCTCTTGTGGAGTCCTGTCCTCCAACGCTGATGAAGGTGATATGTTGACCAGGTAACATGTTGTCTCCACTGCCTCTGCCCATAATTCCTGTCCTAACCCAGCACCATCGAGCATGCTTCTTGCCCTTTCCATCAATGTCTTGTTCATTCTTTCTCCAACTCCATTTTACTGAGGTGTATATGGGGTAGTATTCTGTCGTGCTATACCACATTTCTTATAGAATTCTTCAAATTCCTTGCTGCAAAATTCTCCACCATTATCTATCCTTAGCACCTTTATCTTCTTCTTTTTCTGGTTTTCCACGAGAGCCTTAAATTATTTAAACTTGTCAAAGACTTCAGATTTCTTCTTAAGGAAATATATCCATGTATTCCTTGAGAAGTCATCTATAAATGATACATAGTACAAATACTTACCCAGTGATGGAACCTTCACAGGTCCAAACACATCACTATGTGCAAGATCTAATATCTGTTTCGCCCTCTTACCACCAGAGCGGAAACTCACCCGATTCTACTACCCATATACAAAATTTTCACAAAAATCAAAATCCAGAGAGCTATTATTCATACCTTCTACCATACCTTTACCATGACGTATTCGAAGGCCCTTCTTTCTAATATGTCCAAGACTTTGATGCCATAACATGGTCTTATCTCCAGAGACCACTATATTTTCTGCTCCACTTTCAGGAACCATGGAACTGTTGCACCCATCAATAACAGTGCTACCTTGAAGCTTGTATAGAGTTCTAATTCGAACTCTCCACATCAATACCAGTGCCCCCCGAACCATCTTGCAGGTATCCTTCTCGAACACTGTTTTTACACCTGCATCATCCAGCTTGCTTACAAAAATCAGATTTATGGCTAATGCGGGAATATGCAGAACACCCGGAAGTGTTCTAACCCTTCCAATTTGCAACTTCAACTTTACTTTTCCGCGACCAATGATTCTAGCCTTCCTGTCATCCCCCATGAAGACATCACCACCATCATATTTCTCATACCCACAAAACCACTCTCTATGGGGAGTGAAGTGAAAGGATGCACCTGAGTTAATCAACCATGCCTCATGATCTACATGTGTACTTGAAGAAGCCAAGTACACATCCCCACCTTCATCTGAGGTGGTTTTCACCTCTGTAGAAGGAGCATCATTAGATCCCTTTCCTTTATCAGGAGCTTTAGATTTACAGTCCTTTTTGTAGTGCCCTTCCTTTCTGCATTTCCAGCACACCACCTTTATAGGTTTTTCTGGAGATTTAGATCTCCCTCTAGATTTAGATCTCCCACTTGATGACTTATTTTTGTTTCTATTCTGGGACCATCCTCATATAGGCAATGAATTACCATTCTGACTCTCCATATTTTTCCATCTCATCTCCTCTGTCAACAAGGATGAGACTATTTCATCAAACTACAAGGCAGTTGCATTGCTACCTATTGCAATAACAAAACTATCCCACGGATCAGGTAGAGAACACAAAAAACTGATGCACTTACCTTCATCTAAAATTTTAATATTAACGGATGCTAACTGACTTACCATAGTATTAAATGCGTTCAGATGCTCTGTCACCAAGTCTCCATCTTTCATCCTCAGGTTATACAGCTTTTTCCGCAGGAACAGTGATGAGCCTCATAACGGGTAATTATATGGGCTCATTTTACCTCCTAACCTAGTCAAATCAACCATTCTCTTAGCTTATTGTATGATTTTCTAATTATATTTATGCTTATAGAGTGAGTTGAGTTAGTTATGGTGCCATGTGGTCTAATAAGTGTTTAATGTAGAGTGTTGATGAATTTTGTAGTCAAAGTCAAGGATCCAGTGGACAAATGGCAGCAATAACTTGAAGTGGAAAAAGGAGAGGACTTATGGGAGGGACTCCCCCTCATTTATTACTCGTCACTTCGAATTCCACTTCATTCAACTCGGAGTGCAAGCAGCGAAGTCATGCATTAGCAGGCATCCGAGCAAGTGGAGGAGAACTGATGACTATCTCGAGTTTTGGAAGCCAAGCCTCCTTGATTTTAAGGAAGCTCTTTGTAGCTTCATTTGTATAAGTAGAGAGGCCTAGGGCCTCAATAGGGTTAGATTTTTGGTCGGATTTTTGTTGGATTTTTGCTGTGGTATTGCTTATGTAAACTCTGCTCAACTTTGAGCTTATTATCTTGATAATTCATGTAATCTTGTTATTGTTTTGAGAATAAAGATGGAATCCTTTTTGAGTTAGCACTGAGTTACGTCAAAGGGTTGAAGCTCTTGGTTTAAGGCCCAAGCTAAGCAACCAAACTCCTCTTTACTTGTATTTGTATGTTTCATTTCAGTTTGTAGAATAGGTTGTTGTTAGATGTATTTCTTTTATGCTTAAAAATAGGTTGCTTTTGATGATTCAATAGTTTTCTTCCATTTGTGCTTTCTATAGTAGGTTAAGAAATGATAAAAAGAAGATTCAAAAGGCTAGCAATAGTGCCTTGTCCTCTCTTCCTCCCTTTGGGACCATGATTTGAGGCAAAGACCCTCTTGCTGCCCCAAAAACACAGATTTTCCTTATTCATAGGATTTCTAGTGTTTGCAGCTTCTTAGTTGGTTCATAGTCTAGTTTAGCTATGTTTCAAAAATTCTTCATCATGCTCATTTCCTTATTTTCAACATTATTCTTTCATGCTTTATTTTCCTACAATGGTTATCTGCACTTGCTTTCATAGATCATAGTTTACTTCATGCAAAAACTTTGTTTTTTAGATACACTTATTTCCTTGCTTGCTTAATCTCATTGGTTGACTGTTAGTTGTTTATGTAGCAGATATCTTCTGGCAGCAGGCCAACCTATCAACCATTCCATTCTCCATCTGATCCATGCCCTACAGGTCGCCCAAGTCTCCCCTCAATTCTGCCTTAGTTTCCTACATTTTCCATAGAATTTCTCCCTCTCTCCTTGAGCAAATCCAATCATCTTTCTCTCTCCTAATGATTCTTGGTAGACCCTAGGTAGCTTAACACCTCATTCCAACCTTCATCCACATCTTCCACCCACTCTCACACCCTCAAAATATTGAAAACTGCTCTCAGCCGCCTCTTGTAGGCCTCCTGTAGAACGTTGTTTTCCTCCTATAGATTTCTTGTGTCCTCCTGTAGATTTTCCTATAGGCTTTATTTTGAAGACTGAGTGTGGGAAAAGCCTCCAGAAGGCCACCTGAGACCTCCTAAGACCCATCCACACCATCCTACATCCTCTCAAGTTCCAAAACCGCCCTCCACCACCACCTATTGGCTACCACATTCACGAACAAATAAATTACATGCATGACACATTCACATAGAAATACATAAAAATCCAAAAAGATGCTTTTTTCTCATTTACTTCCAGAAATAGCTTAGGTAGATGTTGTTTACTTTCCTTGAGTAGGTAATGGTATTCTTTTCATGGTTTTCATAGTGCTTTCTGCAAAAGTAGGATTAGTGGTTAACTAGGATTTCCTTGGTTTTCTTTACATTTCAATCTTCCCTTCTGCAAGTAGAATAACATCAGTAGAGTAATCTCTCTTTTTCCTTTCATCACATATAGAGCTTCTTCTAGAATCCATAGAAGTTGGCTTGAGCTCCTAGTGATCTTGCGTTGCCTGACCAAGTGACAACCTGCAATAAGAACTAGTACTTGAGCATTTAGCATCGTCGCTTCCAAGTTTGTTACAAACTACGGGGCTGATAAGAGTAAAGTAGGCAGCCTAGGAGTTGCAGCATTATTGCTGCAATACTGGTGCTCACCACTTTTTTGGAACCATTGCAGGGGAAGTGTCAGAGTATTCTGTGATTACTTCTTTCTTCTATTTTCTATTGCAAACATTCTGCTAATAGTTTATTTCAACAAAAGTAGACCAATCCTTTCTTTTCATTTCTGCAAATTTCCATTCAACAAGTTTATGTCAGCTAGTTGCAATTTGTTTTGTTCAATCAATTTTAGTTTTGTAGTACTATTAGCGTGGGGAAAAAGAAACAAAAACCAACCAAAAATATTTCCTTTCATGCCTCATAGGAATAGAGATAACTCAGGAAAATTCTTTCCCAACACCCCCACTACTTCACATAGCCAACATTCTCTCTTCTTCGGTGGCTACGATCAAGAAGAACCCTTAGGTGAATAGCCAAACATATTTGAAGAATCTATAGGGGAAGAAGAAGAAGAAAACATTCCTTTGGAGCCAATGGCTGAGCACGGAAATGCTAGGGGGAATGGAGAGATAATAGAGGGTACCTTTTCCATTCTAGAGACCAATGGGGACACCAAAATGAAGAATATAAGCCCTTCCACCCTACCTGATTTCCATGGTATGACTACAGAAGATCCTGACACCTTTTTTTTTGAGTTTGTTGTTATCTGTCGAACCTATGATTATGTAGAAGATGAGAAAAGTTGAAACTGTTCCCTTCTACTTTCAAGGATGTAGCCTTGTGATGGTTCATGGGATTACCTGGCAATAGCATCACAACTTGGGCTCAGATGCAACAAGCCTTTAATAATAAGTATCAAGACTATAGTAGTTCAAAAGATACTAAAAAGGAAATTTTCCGAATGACCATAGGAAGTGATGAATCCCTGGAGGACTATGAAGAGAGGTTCCAGCTCAGTTACAAAAGGGCCGGGTGTACACTTGACCCTGAGTCTCTGAAGCTGGTCCTGCTCAAGGGAATTCGAGAAGATATTTTAGACACCCTCCATCTACTGGCTGGGGGAGACATCTACCAACTGTCCTATGAGGACATAAACGTTATTTTTAGAAACCATTCTAGAGCAGCCAGAAAGAAAAGTAGGGGGAGTCAACCCATAGCCAGTACCTCTTCCTCTAGCTCATCCATTAAAGGAGAAATTGGAAACATGCTGGAAGAATTCAAGAGTGAGATGTTGTAGACTCTTGCCATGCAAATGGATACCTTACATATCAAAAGGAAACAAGAGGATGCAGAGAGGGCTTTGGCCATTTTTTTCCCTAGATGCACCAGGAGGCATCCTAGGAATGAATGCCCATTGAACACTATAGAAGTTTGTTCAGTCTGTGAAGAAAATCATTCTACAGACAAGTTACCTTCCTTACTTGAACTTAAAGTAGTATATCAAGGGGCTGAGGGAGTCACTGAACAACTCTATTACATAAACCAAAGGAGGCCGCATGAACCTAGACCATACTAGTAGGAGATGCAAGGGACACCTCATTCATACTACAACCCAAACCAAGTCACTCCCATACCTTCTTGGGGACCCCCTGCTCATCCTTCCTGGTCCATACCTCCTCCTTGGTCCTTCACATCTCCATGTCATGCCCAACTAGCTACCCATACATTCCAATCCTATCCTCAGCCACAGCCTCAGTGGAATGCATCTCATCAGGGGTGGAGGCCAAAATACCACTGTCTTCCCACTCTTTTACCTCCACCACCTGCCTAGCCACAACTTTTACCTCCTGCTCCACCAAAGCAACCCCAAATACCTGCCCAACCAAATCCGAACCCGAACAACAGACAGGCTCAACAAGTGTATAGTGGGGAACCATCATCCCCGACTTATGCTATGAAGATTCAGGAAATTAATTTGCGATCTGGGAAATTTCTCCCAAATAGCTAGCCTCCACCCAGGGAGGTTGAGGAAGATAAAGAGGAAAGTGAACCTAAAGAAAATCCACCCTTTCCTGAGAGACTATCTGCAACAGTCTAGCCTACCTTAGAAGAAACTGAACTCCTAGGAGAATTGAAACATTTATGTGTGAAGATACCACTTCTCCAAGCCATAAAAGATGTGCCTATCTACAATAGGTTGATCAAAGAGAAGTTCTTTAGGCATCCAGGAAGGCGCAAGAGGGATGCCCCAACCATCAATGTCATAGGGAAACTATTTGACCTGATGTTGGGGTAGGTAATCTGTCCAAAATATCTAGACCCTAAAAGTCCAGAAGTTGATGTCCACACCAATGGCACCATGATCCCACACACCTTGATTGATCTGGGAGCTGCCATTAATGTGATGACAAAGGACACAATGCTCAAACTCAACCTCTAGGGCTCCTTAGGGAAGACCACGACCGTGCTACAGCTTGTAGACCACTCCACCATGACCCCTGAGGGGATTATGGAAGATATGATGGTCTCCTTTGATTCTAGGGAGTACCCTGCTGATTTCTTAATTCTCCAGCCAAAGGCAAAGCTCACTGGGTATCCTCTCATTTTGGGAAGACCCTGGTTGGCTACTACTGATGCTTACATTAGCTATTGAGCTGGGAACGTGAACATAAAGAATGAGCATATGTCCAAGCAGTTAATCCTATATCCTCCTTCCCAACCCTTTTTAGAACATGATCTACCTCTCTGGTTGGAGGATGAAGAAGAGGATGAAGTCTATTCTGCATCGATTTTTGCATTAGAAATTGCCATGGGGGAACCACAAAATGAGGATGATATGATTGAAAGTATGATTCAGAATCCACCCCCCAGTGTATCACCATCAGAGGACATAGTAAGAGAAACCCAAAAAAACCTACGCTGATCTCTGTGCAACCGACTCCACTCCTCTCTGTGTTAAGAATACAGAGTTCGGCCCAGAAAGAACCTTGAAAATCAATCCATCCTTATCCACTTCCCAAGACAAGGAATTGTGTAGCTTGCTGAGAAAACACCTAGATGCCTTCGCTTAGAGTTATAAGGAAATGCAAGGAGTGCACCCTTCAGTATGTACTCATCATATATACATCAAGGAAGATTGCAAGCTAGTCAGGCAGCCTCAAAGAAGGATGAATCTAGAAATTGCTTCATGCAAGATTCATCTATCCCATCTCTGACAGTGAATGGGTCTCTCCTTTGGTGCTAGTGCTAAATAAAAATGGTAAATGGAGAATCTGTGTCAACTATCAAGAATTGAACAAAGCCACTAAAGAGGACTATTTTCCTTTACCTTTCATAGATCAAGTGTTAGACGGTCTAGTGGGGAAAAACTTTTTCTCTTTCCTAGACGGGTTTAGCAGGTACAATCAGATTCAAATCAGCCCAGAAGTCAAAGATAAGACCACTTTCACTTGTCCTTGGGGTACCTTTGCATACTGGGTCCATCCTTTTGGTTTGTGTAATTCTCCAGCCACTTTCCAAAGAGCAGTTTTGAGTATATTTTCTGATTTAGTTCATGATGAAGTAGAGATATACATGGATGACTTTAATCCTTATGGCTCTAACTTTCAGGAAGCTTTATCTAACCTAGGAAAAGTTCTGGACAAGTGTATTAAGAAGAACCTGTCCCTCAGTTTGGAAAGATGTGAATTTTTTATGACTGAAGGGACCGTGCCAGGTCATGCAATATCTCAACAAGGATTATAGGTGGACCCCAACAAAATTGCCATCATCCAAAGGGTCCCACCTCCTCAAAAGGCGAGAGATGTCAGAAGTTTCCTAGGTTTAGCTGGGTATTACCAGAGATTCATAAATTATTTCAGCAAGCTAGCCTCTCCTTTGTTCTGCCTTTTAGGTAAAGATGTCGAGTTTATATGGTCAGAAAACTGTCAAGAAGCCCTAGATACCTTGAAAAGCAAGCTCATGATTGCCCCAATTTTGAGAGGCCCAAACTAGGCCTTACCTTTCCACATTCACACATATGCTTCGAACAAAGAAATAGGAGTAGCCTTGGGACAAGTTGATGAAAAGTTACCTTATCATATACTTTATAAGAAAAAACTTGTCAAATGCGGAGTTGAACTATACGGTGACTGAGAAGGAACTCCTAGCTGTCATGCATTCCTTAAACAAATTCAGACATTATATCACAGGCTATCAAACCTTTATGCACACTGATCATGCTACAATTAGATATTTAATGAACAAACAGGATGTGAATGCTCACATTATTAGATGGTTGCTTTTATTGCAGCAATTTGATTTGAACATTATTGATAAGCCTGGTAAAGAAAATGTTGTTGCTGACTTTTTGTCTAGAGTAAATTTACCTACAGGTGAAAAAGGAATGGTGGATGACCAAATGCTGGATGAACACCTGTTTGCTATCTCAGTACTCTCTCCATGGTTTGCTGATATAGCGAACTACTTGGTTTCAACACAGTTTCCACCACATTTGTCCTCAAAAGAGAAGAGCAAGATAGTGAGGAAAAGTGCCCCTTTCACATCGATTGGGGGCAATCTCTTCAAACATGGCCCAGATCAGATCTTGAGAAGATGTGTCAGGGAGGAGGAAGTCTTCGACATCCTCCTAATCTGTCACGATGGGCCTTGTCGAGGTCATTTTGCAAGAAAAGAAACTGCCTTCAAGATACTGCACGTAGGCTACTACTGGCCCACTCTTCATCAGTATGTGAGGAGATATACCAGCCAGTGTGATCAATGTCAGAGGATGGGAAACCTACTCCAAAGGATGAAATGCCCATGCAACCTCAAGTGACCTTTGAGCCATTTGACAAGTGGGGCATGGACTTTGTGGGTCCTATCAGCCCTCCTTCAAAGAAAAAGAAATACATCATTGTGTGCACTAATTACTTGAAAAGGTGGCTAGAGACAAAAGAAATCAAAGAAGTGACAGAGGAAAAAGTAGCTGAATGTTTGAGAGAGAACATATTCTACAAGTTTGGGTATCCAAGAGAATTGGTCACAGATCAAGGTAGTCAGATTACTTCCAATTTGATTGAAGACTTGCTCACATATCATAGAATCAAGCGTAGAACTTCGACCCCTTACCATCCAAAAGCCAAAGGGCAGGTGGAGGTCACTAACAGAGCATTGGAGGGGATCCTGACAAAGGTAGTGAGCAGCAACAAAAAAGACTGGGTGGACAGATTAGTTGAGGCCACTTGGGCCTACAATACACCATGGAAGACCACTACAGGGTTCACACCCTATGAGTTGGTCTATGGGAAGAAGGCTTTGCTATCAATAGAATTTGAATTCAATAACATGAGGATGGCAGCTTAGCTGGACCTAGACCTCAGCCATACACAGGAAGAAACATTACTTCAGCTCAATGGATTGGATGGACACAGAATGCAGGCCCTTCTCCATATAGAGGTAGTTCAGCTTCAGAGAAAGACATGGCATGACAAAAACATCAAGGAGAAGTAATTCCAAGAGGGAGATTGGGCACTACTCTATGATTCAAGATATAAAGATTTCAAGGGCAAGCTAAGGACAAGATGGTTGGAACCATACACTGTGGAGAAATGCAATGACAATGGTTCAGTTCTAATCAGAACCATTGATGATGAAGCCATCCCCATGCTTGTCAATGGACATCGGTTGAAAGTCTACAAGGAACCCCTCTCTAAGCGAGAGTTCATTGAAGATTTGAATAAGACAGTGATGGTAGTGGAGCATGTCTTAGCCTCCACTTCATCCACTCACTAAAGAAAAAGAAAAAATAAAAAAATAAGGACTCAAGTGAAAACCTCCATGAGGCGCTTGAGTCCCATCATTGGATTGAAAACCTCTTCTGAGATGGCCCAGTGATTTCAAAAAAAGGAAGAGAGAAAAATAACATCCTTGGGTGAAAACCTCCCATAGAGGCACCCAGGGTAGGTAGTTAGGGTGAAAACCTCCCTGAGGCACCCTAGTTGTTTTCAAAAAAAAAAAATGAATTTCCAGTTACATTGTAGGTTTGCAAGAGGACTACAGGAAGTAGCAGAAGGTGCCAAGGGAGCCCTAAAACCAACACCAACACCTATCCTACCTTCCCACACTTTTCTCCATCATTCTTGGCATTCTTTTCACCTCACTGTTCTTATTTTTTAAAAATTGTGTTTTCTACAGGAGGCTCTTGTAGGAATTACAGAGAGATAGAAATGGATAGAAAAGGTAGTTTGAGGGACAGGGAAGCTTCATAAAAAATCTTTAAATCCTCCTATAGTCTTCAAACCTCCTTACCATCATGTCCAATCCTGCATCACACCCCAATAATCATTCTTCTTCCTGTCCAAGAAAAAAACAGAGAAAAAGTAGTTTTCAGGAAAAAGAAAAAGAAAAAAACAAAAAAATAAGAGAGTAGGTAGCACCATAAACCTCACCTAAATCCTACCTGTTACCTCTCCATCTCTATCTACATCTCTGGCATCATCCTCACAACTCCAATCATAGAAAAAAGCTGAAGTTTCAAGGGGAGAAGTAGCTACAAGAGGTCCTGTAGGAATTCCTGTAGCAACAACAGCAAGAGGGTGCAAATATGGATGTTGAAGCAGACACCTAAAGATTAGATCAAGCTAGAGAGGAACCTGCACAAAGCACAATGACACAGTAGAAAGCAAACAAGCATGCATCAAAAAGAAATAAAGGAATGTAGCAGAGGAGAGAGCCATAGCACCTCACAGCAAATGAATTCGGATCTCAAGTAAGTAAATAACCCGCTTCTCTGTTTGCATTTGTATAATTAGAAGGCATGCAACATCAACGAGATGGTTGAGGTTGAATGAAGGAAAGGTGGCCAATTAACTTGGCCACCTTCATCTAGTTGACTTCACTCATCGAAAGATGTCACCCACATGTGCGCACAGTCAACTCAAGGGAGATGTCAAGGACAGGAAGTGGAGGCGGTGTGAACTTCGATGCAATCATAAGGGATGATTATGAGGAAAGGGTCATGATGACAAGGCAAGTGGGGACCAACGGTTTGAATATGGCCAACGTACACTTGGCCAACTCACCCTCCATCACCAGAAATATCCATAAAAAGCATTAAGTACTCCTCCCTGAGCACTCTCACCACCTTTTCCTCCATTCTCTCCTCGAAACTCCGCTCCTACAATCTCCTCGTGCCCCCACAGCCTCGTAACCATCGTTCTCCATTGATCTCTCCCATATTCCTTCTCTCAGCATTTTCTACAGGAGCACTTATAGGTTCTACAGGAGAACCTACAGGAATTCTATAGGAGGGCCAACAATCTTCTACAGGAGGGCCAGTGAGTTGTTTTGAAGGGAGAAAACATGGGTTTTAACACAATTCTCGGGCTAAGGAGGTAGGTTATATGCATACCCCCATTGAATATCAAAATATGAAAGTAGTGGTTTAATTTTGAGGAGGAAATAAAGCCTTTAGGTGGAGGAAATACATAACAGAATTTCTGCTTATTTCTTAAAAAAAAACATAGTCTCCTTGTTTCTCTGTTTTTCTTCCAAAATTGTTGTCTCCTTCTCCACATTTGGATTCCCAAAGAAACATAAACAAAATGATAGGAGGTTTTATTAGGAAGGAGCCTAACAACTCCTCCAGGCTCCATGCACATCCCCAAGTAGTGGACATATTCACAAGAGCAAATTGGATGAAATTTTTTGAGAAATTCCGAGGGTTTGATGAGGAAATTGCTCAAGAACTTGCCCACTATTTGGTCCCTTACACCAAAACACATGCCACTATCACCTTTAGAGGTATTTCCATGGAGATAACCCCTGAGTTTATTAGTAGGGTCACTACCCTTCCTCTTGGATTGCCCTGGAGTAAGGATGAAAAACCAATTGGCCATGATGCCAAGAAAAATTTCTTCCAAAACAATGAAACCCCTGTAGAGGATAAAAATGGAATTAGAAGGGTTAGCATACCATATCCTTGGGATGAGCTCAACTACCAAATAATCAAATATATTTCCTGTGAGGGGAGGTACAACATTGTCTATGGTTACCATTTTAGAATCCTTCATGAATTAAGATATGGCATGGACACTCCAGCCCCTTAGAAGCTCAACATCCCCTACTTCCTTTTGTAGTACCTCATTGACTCCAATACTAAAGTAAAAGTAAGAAATCCAGAGCAGCTAGCTCACCATGGGTTAATCAAAATTTTAGTGGAAGAAGCCCTCCATACATTCACACTCCCCATAGCATGGGAAATCTTCCAAAACATGATAGCTAAAGATGACATAAAGACCCTGACTTGTGACATCAGCCCCACTGGTAGTGAGGAGGAAGAGAAACAAGGGGGAGAAGGTGAAGAAGCTGGGGATTTAGAAGAAAAAGAAGGGAAGAAGGAAGAAACCAAGATAGAGGAGGAGAAAGCCAAAGAAACAGAGCAGGGAGAAACAAAGACAGACAAAGAGACAGAAGGAGGAGAAAAAGGGGCAGAAAAGGTAGAAGTGTCCCTGAGACCCTAGAAAGATAGGCAGCAACTGCTCTCACTACCCTTAGCACACCAATTAAGACAAAACAAAAGAGGAAGAGGCAGACCTCAATGTATTTCAGGGCTAGGGAGAGCACAAGAATCAAAACAGGAAAACCCTATCCTTCTTCTAAAGTGCCAATTATTATTGAAGATTCACTTCTGCCCAAGGAAAAGAATCCCCTTCCAAGGCACCTATCACTTATGAAACGGGGACTCTTAGATCTCCCACATGGAAAGAAAAAGTAGAACTACAGGATTCAAAAACATTCCTACAGGGGGTTGATGAGCCCCAGAAATGGGTAATTATATGGGCTCATTTTACCTCTTAATTTGACTCAATCCATCATTCTCATTAGTTTATTGCATGTTTTTTATTATATTTATGCTAATCGAGTGAGTTGGGTTAGTCATTTTGCCATGTAGTCTAATGTGTGCTTTATGCAGATATTTTGGTCAATTTTCGACAAAGTCAAAGGATTTATAAGCATTTGGTAGCAAACAGGGAAGAGGATTTGTAGGGGGATGTCCCCTTCATTTATGAACCCTTAACTCAAAGTCTCCGTCAGAAACTCGAAGCATAAGCAGCCACATGAGTGCATCCAAGGGGCAGCCGAGCAAGTAAAGAAGGACTGTTGTTTATCTGCAGTTTTGGGAAGTTGAGCCCCTTGATTTTAGGAGAATTGTTGGAGGCTCAAGTTGTATAAATAGCAAGCCTTAGGTGCTCATTTTTTTTAGTTGGATTTTAGCCAGTCATTAGTAGAATCTTTTCACTTTTGTGCAGCACTTGTTTAGCTCATTTTCGAGCTTCCTTTTTTAGAATAGTTTATGTAATGTGACTTTTATTTTTGATAATGGAGATGAAACAATTTTTGAGTCAGCACTGATCTCTTTCAGAGGGCTGAAGCTCTTATTTTAGGGTCCAACCCAAGATTCCCAGCACCTCTTACTTTGTACTTTTATGTTTTTGCTTCAGTTCATAAGTTAATTTCTCTTAGATAGATTTATTTTGCCTCATCAAAATAGGTTGCTTTTGATGGTTTGCATAGTTGTTTTTGTTTCAATTGCTCAAGTAGGTTACTACAGTAATAGAATAAGATTCAAAAAGGCAAACAGCAGGCCCTGATCTCCTTTCTCCCGTTCTGGGACTATGATTTGAGGTCAAGGCAGTACTGCTGCCACCAAAATCATAGTTTTGCTCTTCCATGCAATTTCTAGTGTGATGACTTGATTTGGAAAGATTGATATATTGATTCAGATTTAGTTTCCTGGATCATTTCCTATTATTTTACAATAGATCTCTTTGCATGCTTTTCTGTTCAAAGGTTACTATTCAACATTTTCTGTTTGTAAGTCAGAAATTAGGTCAAGCTAGAGAAATTTTTGTTTTCATGGTATAGTTAGTCCTTTCTTTGATCAGTTTTGTAAGTAGATGTGTAGATCTCTTGTAGGACACCTCATCTCACCATACATCCATAAATTAGCTAGCACCAGCTCACTTCCCATAGATTTCCCAAGTCATTCGCAACGTTTCGCCAATCTGCACTAATTTTTGCATTTTTCTCCATAGCTTCCCTCTTGCCATTTGAACAAATCCAACCATCATGTTCCCTCTTGATTTTCCTTGACAAGCTCCAGACACCTCAACACCTTCATCTAACGTTCAGTTACCTTTTTCCACCATTTTTCCACCTTCAAAACTTCCAAAAATATCTCTCGGCCTCCTCTTGTAGATCCTCCTATAGATCCCCTACAACCTCCTGTAGAATCCACTGTAAGTGGTATTTTGAAATCCGATTGCAATGGGAGTCTTCAGAAGGGTACTAGGGGCTTCTTAGGACCTCTCCACACCTTCCCCCACCTCTACAAAAACCAAATCCATCTTCCTTTACCACCAAACCTCTGCACAATCACAACTAGATAAATCACAAGCATAATAATTTCACATAAAAACACTCAAAAGCACAAAAAGATGTTTCATTCTCATTTCTTTTTAGAAGTAGCTTGAATAAATGTAATTTACCTTTATCAATAGTCAATGGCACTCATCGCATCAGTTTCTATCTCTTTTTCTGCAAAAGTAGGGTTAGTTGGATAAATTAGGGTTTGCTAGGGTTTGCGTTACATTTCAGTTTTCCTTCTCTTTCTGCAAATAGAATAGCCTCCATAGAGTTAGCTTTCTTTCATCATAGTTAAAAGTTTCTTCTAAGAATTCATAGAATTTGGCTTAAGCTCTGAGTGATCTTGTGCCAGCTGACCAAGTGACATCCTGCAGTAAGAGTAAGTACTTGTGCATACAGCATCGTCACTTCCAAGTTTGTTACCGACTACCAGGTTGATAAAAGTAAAGTAGGAAGCCCCAAGAGTTGCAGCATTATTGCTGCAATACTGGTGCTCACCACTTTTTGGCGTAGTTGCTAGGGAAGAATCAAAGTATTTTGTGATTACTACTTTCTTCTATTTTCTACTGCAACATTCTGCTAAGTAGTTTATTTCAGCAAAAGTAGAGTAGTTGTTTCTTTCAATTCCTTCATTTCCTTGCTTTCATTTCAAATTCTGTAATTTCCATTTCAACAAAAGTAGATTAGTTCTTTCAATTCTACAATTTCCATTTTAGAAAAAGTAGATTAGCTCTTTCAATTCTACAATTTCTATTTCAGCAAAGTAGATTATTCATTTCCTTGCTTTCATTTCAATTCTGCAATTTCGTTTTAGCAAGTTCATTTCAGTTAGTTGCAATTTGTTTGTTCAATCAATTTCAACTTTGCAGGTACAAGCAGAAAAAACAAAAATCACCAAAAAAGAGATTTCCTTTCATGCCTCGTAGGAACAGAGATAATTCAGGGAAATTCTTACCCATCACCCCCACCACATCACAAAGTCACCCTTCTCTCTTCTTCGGTGGCAGTGATCTAGAAGAACCTATAGGTGAACCACCAGAGATATATGAAGATCCTAGAGTAGAAGAAGAGGAATAAACCATCCCTCCTAAGACCATGGCTGAAAATAGAAACATTAGAGGGAATGGGGAAAGAGTAGAGGGTACCTTTCCCATCCGAGAGACCAATGGGGACACTAAAATGAAGAACATAAGCCCTTTAGCCTTACCTCACTTCCATGGGTTGACTACCGAAGATCTCGATACCTTTTTGTTTGAATTTGTTATTATCTGTCGAACCTATGACTATGCAGAAGATGAGCAGAAGTTGAAACTGTTTCCTTCTACCCTCAAGGATGCAGCATTACGCTAGTTCATGGGGTTACCTGGCAACAGCATCACAACTTGGTCTCAGATGCAACAAGCCTTTAATGACAAATATTGGGACTACTGTAGCTTAAAGGATACCAGGGAAGAAATCTTTTGAATGACCATGGGAAGCAATGAACCCTTGGAAGATTGTGAAGAGAGGTTTCAACTCAGTTATAAAAGGGCCAGGTTCACACTTGACGTTGAATCTCTGAAGTTGGTCCTGCTCAGAGGAGTCCCGGAAGACCTTTTAGATACCCTCCATTTGCTGGCTGGGGCGGGGGCATCTACCAACTATCTTATGAAGACATAAAGACTGTGTTTAGAAACCATTCTAAGGCAGCTAGAAAGAGAGGTAGGGGAAGTCAACCCCTAGCCAGTACATCCTCATCTAGTTCATCCCCTAGAGGTGAATTTGGTAATCTGCTGGAAGATTTCAAGAGCGAGATGATGGAGATTCTTGCCATGCAAATGGATACCTTGCATATAAAAAGGAAACAAGAAGAAGCAGAAAGGGCCTTGGCCATTTTTTGTCCTAGGTGCATTAAAAGGCATCTGAGGAACGAATTTCCATTGAACTCTATAGAAGTTTGTTCAGCCTGTGAAGAATACCATTCTACAAATCAGTGCCCTTCCTTGCCCAGACTTAAAGCTGCATACCAGGGGGCCAAAGGAGCCAGTGAACCACTCTATTTCATGAACCAGAGGAGGCCACATGGGCTGAGACCTTACCAACAGGGAATGAAAGGGACATCCCGGACATATTACAACCCCAATGAGTGGTACCATGCCTTCTTGTGGTACCCATGCTCATCCTTCCTGGTCCACACCCCCTCCTTGGTCATATCCATCTCAATACCATGCTCAACTAGCTGCTCATTCATTTTACTCTTATGGTCAGTCACAACCTTAGTGGAATGCACCTCATCAGGGGTGGGGGCCCCAGTAAAACTCTCCTCCCGCTCCTTTTCCTCCACCATCTATTTAACCACAACCATTGCCTCCCGCTCCACCAAGGAAACCCCAAATACCTGCTCAACCAAACCTGAACCTGAATAATAGACAGGCCCAACACGTATATAGTGGGGAACCATCATGACCGACCTATGCTGTGGAGATTCAAGAGATTAATCTACGATCTGGGAAGGTTCTCCCAGATAACCAACCTCCCCCTAAGGAGGATGAGGAAGAAAAAGAGGAAAGTGAACCAAAAGCCACTCCACCCTTTCCTGAGAGATTATCGGGAACAACACAACCTACCACAGAAGAAACTAAACTTTTGGTAGAACTGAAAAAATTATGTGTAAAGATACCACTTCTCCAAGCCATAAAGGATGTGCCTATATACAACAAGATGATCAAGGAGAAGTGCTTCAAGCACCCAGGTAGGTGTAAGAGAGATGCTCCAACTATCAATTTCATAGGACAATTGTTCGACCTGATGTTGGGGCAGGTAATCTATCTGAAATGTCTAGACCCTGGAAGTCCTGTAGTCGATGTCCACATTAATGGCACCATAATCCCCCATAGCCTGAGTGATCTAGAGGCTGACATTAATGTGATGACTAAGGACACTATGCCCAAGATCAACCTTCAGGGCTCCCTGAGGAACACCACAACAGTACTATAGTTAGCATACCACTCCACCGTGACCCCTGAATGGATTGTGGAAGATGTAGTGGTCTCCATCGATTCTTGGGAGTACCCTGCTAATTTCTTGGTTTTCCAACCAAAGGCAAAGCTCACTGGGTATCCTATCATCTTGGGAAGACCCTAGTTGGCTACTATAGATTCCCACATCAGTTTTCAAGATGGGAATATGACAATCAAGAATGGGCATATGTCCAAGCAGCTAGTCCTATATCCTCTTACCCAAACTTTGTTAGAACATGATTTACCTCTCTGGTTGGAGGAGGAAGATGAGGATGAAATCTATTCTGCACCATTGTGTGCAGTGGAAGCTACCATAGGGGGGCCCACAAACTGAGGATGATCTTATTGAAAACTTGATTCAGAATCCACTCCCTAGTGTGTTTCCATTAGAAGATATGGTGGAAGAAACCCAAGACAATCCTTTAGTTGATCTCTATGTAGATGACCCGTCCTCTCTCTGATTTAAGAATATGGACTTCAGCCTAGAAGGAACCTTGAAAATCAACTCATCCCTATCCACCTCTCAGGAGGAAGAACTATGTAGCTTATTAAGAAACCACTTGGTTGCTTTTTCTTGGAGCTATAAGGAGATGAAGGGAGTGCACCCTTCAGTATGTACTCATCACATTTACATTAAGGAAGATTGCAAACCAGTCAGGCGGCCTCAAAGGAGGATGAATCCAGCCCTTAAGGACATTGTCAAAGAAGAATTGCAAAAGTTACTGGATGCAGGATTCATCTACTCTATCTCTAACAGCGAATGGGTCTCTCCTTTGGTGCTAGTGGCAAAGAAAAATGGGAAGTGGAGAATCTATGTCGATTATCAGGAACTAAACAAGGCCACCAAGAAGGACCACTTTCCTTTACCTTTCATAGATCAAGTGTTAGATGGCCTGGCAGGGAAGAAGTTTTTCTCCTTCCTAGTTGGGTTTAGCGGGTACAACCAGATCCAAATCAGCCCCAAAGACCAAGAAAAGACCACTTTCACTTGTCCTTAGGGTACCTTTGCATATCGAGTCCTTCCTTTCGAATTTTGCAATGCTCCCGCCACTTTCCAAAGAGTAGTATTGAGTATATTTTCTGAACCAGTTCATGATGCAGTGGAAATCTATATGGATGACTTTACCCCTTATGGTTCTAACTTCTAGGAAGCTTTATCTAACCTGGAAAAAGTTTTGGACAAGTGTATTGAAATGAACCTATCCCTCAGTTCTGAAAAATGTGAATTCATGATGACTGAAGGGACCGTGCTAGGTCATGCAATCTCTCAGCAAGGATTACAAGTGGACCCCAACAATATTGCCATCATCCAAAGGGTCCCACCTCCCCAAAAAGTAAGGGATGTTCGAAGTTTCCTAGGCTTAGCAAGGTAATATAGAAGATTCATCAAGGATTTCAGTAAGCTAGCCTCTCCATTTTTTGGTCTTTTGGGAAAAGATGCTGAGTTCATATGGACTGATAACTATCAAGAAGCTCTGGATACATTGAAAAGTAAACTGGTGACCGCCCCAATTTTGATAGGTCCAAACTGGGCCCTACCTTTTAACATTCATACAGATGCCTCGAACAAAGCGATAGGAGCAGCCTTAGGGCAAGTTGATGAGAAGCTGCCTTATGCCATATATTTTGTAAGTAAAAACTTGTCGAAGGCAGAGTTCAACTACACTGTAACCAAAAAGGAGCTCCTGGCTATAGTCCATTTCCTAAATAAGTTCAGACACTACATCACCAACTATCAAACATTTGTACACACTCATCATGCTGCAATTAGGTACTTAATGAACAAACTAGATGTAAATACTCACATTATTAGATGGTTGCTTTTATTGCAGCAATTTGATTTAACCATTGTTGATAATCTGGGTAAGGAAAATGTTGTTGCTAATTTTTTGTCTAGAATAGATCTGCCTGCAGGTGAAGAAGGAATGGTGGATGATCAAATGCTAGATGAACACCTATTTTCTATATCAATACTCTCTCCATGGTTTGTTGATATAATAAATTACTTGGTTTCCGCACAATTCCCGCCACACCTGTCGTCAAAAGAGAAGAGCGAGATCGTGAGGAAAGGTTCCCCTTTCTTCTGGATTGGGGGCAATCTCTTCAAACTTGGCCTAGATCAGGTTTTGAGGAGATGTATCAGGGAGGAGGAAGTTTTGGACATTCTCCTAACCTGTCATGATGGGCCTTGTGGGGTCCATTTTGCAGCAAAGGGGACTGCCTTCAAAATCCTGCAAGTAGGTTACTATTGGCCCACTCTTCATCAAGATGTAAGGAGATATATCAGCCAATGTGACGGTGTCAAAGGATGGGGAAACCTACTCCAAGGGATAAGATGCCCCTGCAACCTCAAGTGACTTTCGAGCCATTTGAAAAGTGGGGCATGGACTTTGTGGGTCTTGTCAACCCTCCTTCAAAGCAGAAATCTTACATCATCATGTGCAATAATTATCTGAAAAAATGGGTAGAAACAAATGTGATCGAGGCAGCAATAGAAGAAAAAGTAACTGAATTTTTGAGAGAGAATATATTCTACAAGTTTGGATATCCAAAAGAATTAGTCACAGATCAAGGGAGTCAGTTTACCTCCTATCTGATTCAAGATCTACTCACACATCACAAAATTAAGCACAAAACTTCCACCCCTTACCATCTGCAAGCAAATGGACAGGTGGAAGTCACTAACAGAGCTTTGGAATGGATTTTGACCAAGGTAGTGAGCAGCAGCAGAAAGGATTGGGCAGATTGATTGGTTGAGGCCACCTAGGCCTATAACACCACCTAGAAGACCACCATAGGGTTCACACCCCATGAGATGTTCTATGGAAAGAAGGCTTTGCTATCGATATAATTTGAATATAACACACTAAGGATGGCATATCAGCTGGACCTAGATCTCAGCCATGCACAGAAGGAAAGGTTACTCTAGCTAAATGGATTGGATGAACAAAGATTGTAGGCCCTTCTCCACTCAGAGGTAGTCTAGCTTCAAAGGAAAATATGGCATGACAGACACCACAAAGAGAAAAAATTCCAAGAAGGAGATTGGGCTGCAGTATGATTCAAGGTATAAAGATTTCAAGGGCAAAATGAGGACAAGATGGCTGGGACTGTACACAGTAGAAAGGTGAAATGACAATGGTTCAGTTCTGATCAGAACCACCGATGAAAAAGCCATCCCCATGCTTGTCAATGGGCATAGGTTGAAAATCTACAGGAAGTCCCTCTCCAAGCAATAATTCATTGAGAATCTGAGTAAAATAGTGTTGGTAGTGGAGCAAGTCTCTGCCTCCACTCCACCCACACCCTAAAAAAAAAAAAATAAAAAAAAAAATGAGGAGAATAAAAGATCCCTGGGTGAAAATATCCCCTTGGAGGTGCCGAGGGCAAGCAGTGGGGGTGAAAACCTCCTGGAGGTGCCCTAGCTATCTCTAACAAAAAAAAAAGAGAAAAAAAAAGAACAAAGGAATTAACTTCTTTTGAATGCATTATAGATTGTAGGAGGGCCACAGAAGAAAAAGGGACATGGTCAAGCCGAATACACCTCTGATGTACCATTTATCCATTTCTATTGTCTTTTCCCAGTCCCTGGTCTCACCTATTCTGGAAAACTATGCCTACAGGAGGCTCTATGCATTCTGTAGAAACCACAGAGAGCACGAAATCAAGTCAAGAAAAGGATCAAAGGGCTAGAAACTCGTCCAGAAGACCTGTGGACCCCCCTACCACCATTAATCCTCCTAACTCTCCATTCCATACCTACACCACTACATTTCCACTCGCTTCTTTCCTCTCTGCACAGAAAATACAAAATCCTATTTTTTTTTTTTTAATGAAGAATAAACCGACAACATCCTTAACTTAACTCTTACCTAGTGCATACTAGCTACTTTTACTCGACTGGCAGAACCTTCCTTAGCTACCTCTGTAGTCCCTGCTCAAGCCTCAGCCAAACGTTTTAGAAGGAGAACCAGTTACAGGAAATCCTGCAGGATTCCTGTAGCAGTTGATCCCATTAAAAGTTGAGCTCCAGAGGCAGGGTCATTGTAGCCACATAAGTATAAAACATGCAGGGAGCTAGGTCCTGATTGAAGATCACAAGTACGAAGGTAGCCGAGCCACCAATTCAAATCCACGGGCACCAGTAGCAGAAGTCCATGTATAGAACGCCAAAGTCTGAGCATGCAACAACACGATAGCACACAATTCTTGACTAACAAGTAAGTGACTAAACCCATTCCTCTATTGCATTTGTATAATTTAAAAACTGTATGGCCAATTGAGATGGTTGTGATTAAGCGAGATCGGTGGCCAAATAACTAGCCACCCTCATCCATTTCAAATAGTGCTCAGTGGGTGTAATCAGCACGTGTGATCAGTCCATTCATAAGAATCTCAAAACAGGTAGTGGCGGCATCCAAACACAAACGATGGAAATGATTGCGGGAGGCGACATGAAGTTTCATAATGGCCCTAAAGTTGGGACCAACGGTTCGGATGAGGATAACGTACCCTTCCTGCCACCTCATCTTCTCACCACAACTCTCTCCCATAAGCTTAAGTACGCTACAATTGACCACCTTCATCACCTTTGGTTTCATTTGTATTGTCGTGCTCTCGACTGCAACAAGCTACCCACCACCTCTGGAGCCTCGAAATAGTCGCTCTCTACCAGTTTCAGAACCCTTCCACTTATCGGGCTCTATAGGAGCATTATCGGGCTCTACAGGAGTGAAAACACAGTCCTATAGGAGCTTTTCTACAGGAAGGCCAGTGAGCAGCACTGCAGAGTAAAATTCAGGATTTTAGGACAAATTTGGGTTGTAAAAAGGTACTTTCAGTAAAACTCACTCTGCATTTCCATATATATACAAAAGGTGGTGGATTTGAAGAAAACAAGGGAAAAGTGAGAACAGAGTCTGCCTGTGTTTTGTAAAAAAATATATACAGTTTCTCCATTTGCTCTTTGCACTGAAATATTCTCTTTATCCTCCGTGGTATTCTCCTGTGTAAAGAGATAATGCAACTTTAGAAAATTAAGCCTGTAAAAAAAAGTGAACTTGCATTGGGTGGTCTGCTCATTTTGTGAAAGGGAAAAAAACACTGTCCTGTATGCTCTCTGTTTTTTGAGATATTGTTTCCCTCAAACAGACCGAGAGGTAATGCAAGTTTAAGAACAGAGTTTGGAAGGAAGGAAAGTTGCAATTTGTTTTTGTTAAAAAGGAAGAACACAAAAACTCTCTCTCTGGTTCCAGAAAGAAAACCTCAGTTGTTCCTCTGTTTTCGGGTTTGAAACTTGCTGCCTTCCTCCTCACCTAAGACATTCCAGCAGTCTATGAACATCATGACAGGGGATTTTATGAGGAAGGAGCCTCTGAATTCAACTAAGCTGCATGAACATCCAGAAGTGGTAGCCCTCTTTACCAGGGCAAGTTGGATGCCTTTCTTTGAGAAGTTTCATGGGTATGATGAGGAAGTCACAGAAGAATTTTCACTGTCTTTAAGACCTCACTCCAAAACCCATTCCACTATCAGTTTCAGGGGTCTAACCATAGAATACACACCGGAATTCATTAGTAGGGTCACTGGTATCCCACTTGGACTACCCTGGAGCAAGGAAGAAAAACCACTGGGCCAAGTTGCTAGGAAGACCTTTTTCCACCCTGATGAACATCCTGTGGAGGATAAGAATGGCACCGGGAGAACAAGTATACCTTATCCATGGGATGAGGTCAGTTATAAGATCATGAAATACATCTCCTGTGAAGGAAGATATAGCATAGTTTATGGGTACCATTTCAGACTGTTACATGAACTAAGATATGGCATGGGCCTTCCTGCATCCAGAAAACTCAATATTCCATATTTTCTCCTCCAATCCTTGATAGAGTCTAGCACCAAATTGAAGGCAGGGGTTCCACACCAAATGGCTAATGATGGGCTAATTAAATTGTTGGTGGAGGATGTCCTCCACACTTTCACAATCCCCATAGCCTGGGAGATTTTCATAAACATGACCAAAGAAGATGATATAACATCTCTCACTGATGACCTTAGTCCATCTGAGAGTGAAGAGGGGGAAAAAAAGGGGAAGCTGAGAAGGAAATCCATGAAGAAGAAAAGGACACTCAATTGGAAGAAGAGGAAACCCACACAGAAAAAGAAGAAAACTAGATAGGAGAGGAGAAACATGACACCACCAAAGATGAGCCTAAAGAAAAGAAGAAGAAAGAATCAAAAGTAGAAAAGGGTAAAACCACAACAACAAGAAAGAAGAGGTCAAGAATTGAAAAGAAGAAGCCTAAGACAGTGCAGAAAAAGGTTGCCACAGGCAAAGCAGAAACTAAGCAAGCAGAGGAGCAAACAAAATCAGAGACAGTAGAAGCAAAACCAACAGAAACAGGAAACACAATAGATGAAAAAGAAGAAGCACAACAAGAAGAAGTGTCTCCAGAGACACTAGCAAGAGAGGCAACAACTGTTCTTGCTGCACTTAGTAATCTAGCCAAGCCCAAAGGAAAAAGGAAGAGACAACCCTCTATGTACTTCAAGGCTCAAAAGAGCACCAGGATAAATATGGGGAAGCCTCAGCCTCCTTCAAAGGAGCCCATCATCATTGAAGATGTTCCTACTGCAACAAAGGAGGAATCTCCCTCCAAAACCCTCATCACTTATGAAAGAGGAAGTCCTAAGACCTCTACTTGGAAAGAAAGGATCAAACTAATGGACTCTAAAACAGTCCTACAGGAGGCATAAACCCCTCTAAAGGAGACATTGGCAAATCTCCAAGAGACTGAAAAGCTTGAAAAGAAGGCAGAAGAATAGACCAAGGAGGAAGACAAGGCAAAAGAGATACCAGAGCTTGGACCTCAGCCTAACTTAGGCTCTTACTACAACCTTCTGGAAGGGGGGAAAATCATCCCACAAAAGTTTGCAGTCCCTCTTTTCTTTGAGCTGGAAAAGGAAAGAGTAAGGACCCATACATGGATGCAAATTGAAAATCAAGAGGGGTGGAAGACATTGGGCACATGGAAAACAAATTGAGAGAAATGGGCAAAGAATTGAGTATGGTCAGGCATATAGAAAGCATCAGAAGAGGTCAATTAGAGGCAGAAAATGAAATTTTAAAGAAGCAACTGCAAGAAAGGGAACCCCAGGGAGGAAATGAGCTGTCAATCTTAAAAAGATAGCAACAGGAAGAGGAACCACAGGAATATAGTGAGACATTAATAAGACAGCAACAGGAAAGGCAATCCTAGGCAGAAAATGAGGTGTTGATCTTAAGAAGGCAGCTAGAGGAAAAGGAAGACCAACTAGCTTGCATGGCCAGCTGGGCTATGGATGAATTACAGTGTAGGCAGCCAGCAAAATCATATGCAGTGTACCTCAAGGATCAGTGGCTCTAATTTCAGATCAAGACACTAGCCCAAATGGGTACATACCTTTTCAGGATTATGGCCAATTCATGAATCTATGTGATCACAGTTCAGTTGAGGACAAAGCGAAGATGGAAGAGTTTTACTTGCACAACATTGCCCTTACTAATATGAACCTATGGGATCCCAATGCTGTGTTGGGAGACTTGCAGCTGATCCTCAAAGTGCCCCTAAGCACATCAATGATTAGGCCCAAGCTATAGCACATTTTGAGGATATGGAGAGATTTCTTGGAGATGATTGCATTCATGCCTATATGGGAAGGTGGAACACACTTCCCCGCAACCTACAAATCAGGGAGTACCACTCCCCAAATAGGATGGGAGAAGAACTAAGAAGAGTGCCCCTATATAAGCACTCTATGCAAAGTCTGAAGGCCCATTGGATTGGTTTGAAGCTCAGTCCTCCACTGATGCTAGGACTGCTAAAAGGCATAAAGGAAGAAGAAGAAAAATAGTAGTGGGAAAAGTTGGATGCAAAAGTTGGATTCCATGATAGGGAAGAAGATCTCATATCTGAAGCATGGAATGTCATAGAGGCCATCAAGGCCATCAAGGATGAAGAGATAGATTAGTTGCTAAGAGGATGAGCAACACCTTCAGTAGTGGGGTAATGATGAGCCCTAGAAATGGGTAATTATATGGGCTCATTTTGCCTCTTAATTTGACTTAATCCACCATTCTCATTAGTTTATTACATGTTTTTTATTATATTTATGCTAACAGAGTGAATTGCGTTAGTCATTTTGCCATGTAGTCTAATGTGTGCTTTATGCAAATCTTTTGGTCAATTTTGGACAAAGTCAAAGGATTTATGAGCATTTGGCAGCCAATATTCGAGGAAAATAGGGAAGAGGATTTGTAGGGGATGTTCCCTTCATTTGTGAATCCTTACCTTGAATTCTCCATCAGAAACTCAGAGCATAAGTAGCCACATGAGTGCATCCAAGGGGCATCCGAGCAAGTAAAGAAGGACTGTTGTTTATCTACAGTTTTGGGAAGCTGAGCCCCTTGATTTTAGGAGAGCTGTTGGAGGCTCGAGTTGTATAAATAGTAGGGCTTAGGTGCTCAATTGTTTTAGTTGGATTTAGCCAGTCATTAGTATAATCTTCACACTTTTGTGCAGCACTTGTTCAACTCATTTTCGAGCTTCCTTTTTGAGAACAGTTTATGTAATGTGACTTTTATTTTTGATAATGGAGATGAAACATTTTTTGAGCCAGCACTGATCTCTTTTAGAGGGTTGAAGCTCTTGGGTTAGGGCCCACCCAAGCTGCCCAACACCTCTTGCTTTGTTTTTATATGTTTTTGCTTTAGTTCATGAGTTAATTTATGTTAGATAGATTTATTTTGCCTCATCAAAATAGGTTGCTTTTGATGGTTTGCATAGTTGCTTTTGTTTCAGTTCCTCAAGTAGGTTACTGTAGTGACAGAATAAGATTCAAAAAGGCCAACAATAGGACCTAATCTCCTTTCTCCCTTTCTGGGACTATGATTTGAGGTCAAGGCACTACTGCTGCCACCAAAAACACAATATTGCTCTTCCATGCAATTTCTAGTGTGATGACTTGATTTGGAAAGATTGATATATTGATTTAGATTCAGTTTCCTAGATCATTTCCTGTTTTTTTACAATAGATCTCTTTGCATTCCTTTCTGTTCAAAGTTTACTGGTCATCATTTTCTGTTTGTAGGTTAGAAATTAGGTCAAGCTAGAGAAATTTATGTTTTCATGGTATAGTTAGTCCTTTCTTTGATCAATTTTTGTAAGTAGATGTGTAGATCTATTGCATGACACCTCAGCTCTCCATACATCCATAAGGAAGCTAGCACCATATCACTTCCACAAATTTCCCAAGTCATTCGCAACATTTCACCAATTTGCCCTAATTTCTGCATTTTTCTCCATATCTTCCCTCTTGCCATTTGAACAAATCCAACCATCATGTTCCCTGTTGATCTTCCTTGACAAGCTCCAGACACCTCAACACCTTCATCTAACCTTCAGTTATCCTTTTCCATCATTCTTCCACCTTCAAAACTTCCAAAAATAGCTCTCGGCCTCCTCTTGTAGATCCCCTACAGCCTCTTGTAGAATCCCCTGTAAGTGGTTTTTTGAAATCCGATTGCAATGGGAGTCTTCAGAAGGGTACTAGGGGCTTCTTAGGACCTCTCCAAACTTTCCCCTGTTATAGACATTTTTGTGCCTCGCGACATGGAGCATGAAATGTCAATGATTACAGGGATCCTCAGTCCCTAAACATGTTGTTCTTACCCCTAAAAGAACAAGGTCATCAAACAACAGCACTTCCAATCAGTTCTCCACCTGAAAACACTTCAAAACAGGCTAATTTTGGATCATGTCAGCTGCTCCACTGAGCTTCTGCGCTGGAATGCAACTGCTCCTCCTTGTACCTGCGCTGGAAGTCAAATCTAATGAAGGCTACCTGCGCTGGGCGAGATTGGCCAAGTGGCACAGTCATTCTGCAAGGTGTCAACTGCCCAGGAAGCTTCCAAACTGACACTTGGTTCATGAGATTCGCCCTGTGATGAGTAAGAGGTACTTGATCACCATGTGTAAGCAAGGATCTCCAAGTGTACTCAAGAACTGAAGATTAACTGAAGAGGGAGAGGACACAAGGCAGCTTCATGTCAGTCTCAAGCTGACTCATCCTCTCTTCTTCTCTCCTATATATAGAGCTCTTCTATGAGGTCTAAGGAGGCTGGAATTTTGTGTAAAGCAAGGAGGTGCTGTTGGTTTACAGTTAGAGCTATTGGGTGATTGTTTTACTAGAGGTGAAGAGGAGAGTTCTTGCTGCTGGGGAGGTGCTGCTGGATTGGAGCCATCATTGGTTGTAACCTTCTCAGAACCCTGTTACTTCTATCAATAAAGTTTTGCATGTTCTCCTATATACTTGTATTGCATTGATGTATTGTATTTACTTGTATATTTGATTCACTCTAATCCATGCATCAGTTATGAGTACATGTATCTTGTAGTTTCCTCTCTTGTTTTGTGCAGGATCTGTGTGTAGCTGGACCGGCAAAGAGAGCAAGGAGCTGGGAACAAGAGACAAAGAGAGAGGATAAGGATCGACTAAGCGAAAGACACCAGGTTGGTTAATCTTTTCTTCCTTCTCTCTGTACTTTCATAAAGGAAAATATCAAAGCTTTACTTTCAGTTGTTGCTAAAGACTGTCACCTTTAGAGTAGGGATAGGGTCATCCGAGTCAGATACTTTTCCCCACAACACCCCCACCTCTGAAAAAACCAACTCCATCTTCCTTTGCCACCAAACCTCTACACAATCATAACCAGATAAATCACAAGCATAATAATTTCACATAAAAACAATCAAAAGCACAAAAAGATGTTTCCTTCTCATTTATTTTCAAAAGTAGCTTGAATAAATGTAATTTATATTTTTTAGTAGTCAATGGCACTAATCACATCAGTTTCTATCTCCTTTTATGCAAAAGTAGGTTTAGTTGGATAAATTAGGGTTTGCTAAGGTTTGCTAGGGTTTGCATTACATTTCAGTTTTCCTTCTCTTTCTGCAAATAGAATAGCCTCCATAGAGTTAGCTTTCTTTCATTACAGTTACAAGCTTCTTCTAAGAATTCATATAAGTTGGCTTAAGCTCCTAGTGATCTTTCACTGGCTGACCAAGTGACAGCCTGCAGTAAGAGCTAGTACTTGTGCATACAGCACCGTCGCTTCCAAGTTTGTTATGAACTACTGGGTTGATAAAAGTAAAGTAGGAAGCCCCATGAGTTGTAGCATTATTGCTATAATACTGGTGCTCACTAGAGGCACAGAATGTTCTACAGGAGACCCAAAAGCTTGAAAAAAGGGTAGAAGGATAGCTAAAGGGAAAGGAGGAAGTAACAAAGGCACGAGAACCTAATCCCAACCTAGCCTTAGCTCCTACTATAGTCTTCTTGAGGGGGAAGAATAATTCCACAAAAATTTGCAATTCCACTATTCTTTGAATTGGAGAAAGAAAGAATAAGGACCCATAGGTGGATGCAAATAGCCAAATCCAAAGGAGTTGAGGATATTGGCCATATGGGGAACAAACTCAGAGAAATGGGCGGAGAGTTAAGTGTTGTTAGACATAGGGAAGCAATCACAATAAGTGACCTTGAAACTGAAAATGAATTGCTAAGAAGACAGCTGCAAGAGAAAGAGATCCAATTGGCATGCATGGCCAGCTGGTCCATGGAGGCATTGCAATGTAGGACACCGACAAAATCCTATGGCGTGTATCTCAAGGACCAATGGATGCAATTTTAGATAAAGATTTTGGCACAAAGAGGCACAATGCCTTTCCAAGATTCCAAGCATTTTATGGACCTGTGTGACCAAAGCGCATTAGAAGATAAGGCAAAGATGGTGGAATTCTATCTGCATAACATGGCCCTCATAGACATGAATGTGTGGGACCCTAATGCTAGGCTAGGGGACCTACAACTAATGGCCATGGCCCCATGGTTGAACCATGAAGAGTTAAGGGCAGAAAAAATAAGAAGGTTTATGATAAAGGAATAGAATGAGCCCTTAATGATAAGAGCTGAGCCATCAGACCCTATGGCACTCATCTGCACACATAACCTACTTGCAAATAATCCTTAGATTTCTCCTAGATATATCAGTGATCAGGCACAAGGCATTGCAAATTTTGACGATGTGGAAAGGTTACTTGGGGATGACTGTGTGCATGCATGTATGAGGAGATGGACCACCTTACCACACAGTCTACAGATCAGGGAGTATCATTCCCCAATGAGGATGAAAGAGACATTAAGGAGAGTTCTAATGTACAAGCACTCCATGCAGAGGTTGAAGGTCAGTTGGATTGGCCTCAAATTGAGTCCCCCACTGCTGTTAGGCATGCTAGAAGGAAAACAAGAAGAAGAAGAGCAACATAGTGGGAAGAGGTAGACATGAAGGTAGGATTCTATGAAAAGGAAGAGGAGACCACATCAGAAGCATGGGATGCTAGGGAGGCCACTAGGGTCATAAAAGATGAGGAGATGGACTAAGTTTCTCAGAGGATGAGCAACACTTTCAGTAGGGGGGTGATGATGAGCCTCATAAATGGGTAATTATATGGGCTCATCTTACCTCCTAACCTAGTAAATCAACCATTCTCTTAGCTTATTGTATGATTTTATAATTATATTTATGCTTATAGAGTGATTTGAGTTAGTTATGATGCCATGTGGTCTAATATGTTTTTAATGCAGACTATTGATGAATTTTGTGGTCAAAGTCAAGGATCCAGTGGACAAATGGCAGCAATAACTCAAATTGGACAAAAGATAGGACTTATAGAAGGGATTCCCTCTCATTTATTAATCCTCACTTTGAATTCCCCTTCATTCATCTCGGAGTGCAAGCAGTAAGTCATGCATTAGCACGCAGCCAAGCAAGTGGAGGATAACTGATGACTATCTCGAGTTTTGGGAGCCAAGCCTCCCTGATTTTAAGGAAGTTTTTTGTAGCTTCATTGGTATAAGTAGAGAGGCCTAGGGCCTCAATAGGGTTGGATTTTTGTTGGATATTTGCTGCAGTATTGCTTATGTAAACTCTGCTCAACTTTAAGCTTATTATCTTGATAATTCATGTAATCTTGTTATTGTTTTGAGAATAAAGATGGAATCCTTTTTGAGTTAGCACTGAGTTACCTCAGAGGGCTGAAGCTCTTGGGTTAGGGCCCAATCCAAGTAGCCAAGCTCCTCTTTACTTGTATTTGTATGTTTCATTTCAGTTTGTAGAATAGGTTGTTGTTAGATGTATTTCTTTTATGGTTAAGAATAGGTTGCTTTTGATGATTTAGTAGTTTGCTTCCATTTTTGCTTTCTATAGTAGGTTAAGAAGTGATAAAAATAAGATTCAAAAGGCTAGAAACAATGCATTTTCCTCTCTTCCTCCCTTTGGGACCATGATTTGAGGCAAAGACCCTCTTGCTGCCCCAAAAACACAGATTTTCCTCATTCATAGGATTTCTAGTGTTTGCAGCTTCTTAGTTGGTTCATAGTCTAGTTTAGCTTTGCTTCAGAACTTCTTCATCATGCTCATTTCCTTATTTTCAATAGTATTATTTCATGCTTTATTTTCTTGCAATGGTTATCAACATTTCCTTTCATAGATCATAGTTTACTTGATGCAAAAAGTCTATTTTTTAGATACACTTATTTCCTTGCTTGCTTAATATAATTAGTTGAATGTTAGTTGTTTATGTAGCAGATAGCTTCTAAAAATAGGAAAAACTATCATCCATTCCATTCTCCATTTGATCCATGTCCTACAGGTCACCCAAGTCTCCCCTCAATTCAACCTTAGTTTCCTGCATTTTCGATAGAATTTCTCCCTCTCTCCTTGAGAAAATCCAATCATATTTCTCTCTCCTAGTGATTCTTGGTAGACCCTAGGCACCCTAATGTTGGCATTATGATGCATGTGTTGTACTTGATGGCAACCCCCCTCATAGAAGACAATCTCACTTATATTCATTCAGAAGAGATATCAGATGTAACATAATACATAGATGCAGGATAGCTCAAAGGAATCAAATGGCAAGTTCTTAGTAAGCTTTGCCATCAAGTCCAAAGGGGGAGATTGTTGGCATTATGGCTAAAGTGTTGTCCTTGATGGAAACCCATTCAGGTGATAGTTCACTATTCTTCAAGTCAGCAGCAGAAGTTGATGATCAGCTCTCATTTTATTGAAAAATTATGAAGGACGCAGGAAGCCAGTTCAGAAGGTGCATACCCGCAGGTACACCATGCAGAAACTGCGTCCAGGGATGCAGGCTAGCCATTCAGGGGGTGCGTCCACCCAGTGCACACATTTCAAGGCAGAGAAAAGCACGTGGGGGTTTCTTGTGTGGTATCTAGCCGACGGTTTTGTGTTTCTATGGTGTCGGCTCGTGGTATTGTTCCATGTTTTGAGGAGGAGCTTGCCTATATAAAGCAAAGGAGATCATTTGGATTTGGCAAGTCTTGTGTTGAATATCTTATGAGGGCTAGATCTGGTCTAGATCTAAACAAGGCGAATCTACTGATGGACCGAGATCTTTTCGGCGCATGTTCAGATCTGTGGATCTGATTGTCTGGGTTACTTCTGAAGTCTTGAAATCATCTATGCCCGAAGGGACGCAGGTGCGGTAAGGGATCAGGTGCGCCGGGACGCAGGAGCGAAGTGTTTCAGGTGCGTCCGGGACGCAGGAGCGAAGCGTTTCAGGTGCGCCGGGACGCAGGAGCGAAGTGTTTCAGGTGCGTCCAGGACGCAAGCTAGCAGTTGAGCAGAGTGCGTCCGGACTCAGGCCAGCAGTTGAGCAGGGTGCGTCCGGGACTCAGGCCAGCAGTTGAGCAGGGTGAGTCCAGGGACTCAGGCTAGCAGTTGAGCAGGGTGAGTCCGGGACTCAGGCTAGCAGTTGAGCAGGGTGCTTCCTTCTCTCAAAATCTTTGTTTATCATTGTTGTATTCTGGGTTTGGTCCTATTATTGTTGATCTGGTTACTTCAGTTGATTGGGTGTTTCAGAAGGTTGTTTGAGCTTCAATGTTGTTGTTGGGTCCAGTATGAAAATTGGATGAAATGTGGCCTTTCAGTTTATGGGTTGTGCTTCAGTGTATCCAGTATGAAAATTGATGAAACGTGGTACTTGAAGGAGAGAAGATTGTAGGCCGGCGCCTATGTACTAGTATCTAAGCTAGTACAAGAGCTAAAGGAAATCTTTGGAGCATTGTAGTAGGTAGTAGCCTGCGTACTAGTAAATGGATCGGCTAGTACAAGAGCAAAAGGGGTTGTAGCTCCCGTACTGGTATAAGGCTGCACCAGTACAAATATTGTAAAAGAATTTTCTTATTAAGAAGAAGATTGAGATGACTTGCAGCAGGTGGTTTTTCTCCCGCATTGGGTTTCCACCTTACATCATTGTGTTCATGTGTGTGCCTTATGTGTGATGATCTACTTTATGTTCTGCATCTGTTAACTGATAATATGGTTGATAATGTTCTAATGCACTCATTGAAGATCGATTAACTTAATCATAAGAAGTTGTGGAAGTAGCATATATGAATCTGATTATGGAAATGAAAAAGTTTTATTAATATGATAATACTGATTCACCCCCCCCTCTCAGTATTATTTCCAACAATTGGTATCAGAGCTAGGTCCTTTGATAGAAGCTTGATCGCTTGAAGGGGATCCTTGGAACAATGGGAAAGAAGCTTAAGAAGAAAGCTCATAAGAAAAAGAAGTCATCTCAGAAGAACTATGATAGTGGAAGAATCGATTGGGGATTAGGCATAAGAAGCTCTTCAGATTCAGAATTAGATTCAGAATCATTATCAGGTATGAATGTGTTATCATCTGATGTTCTAGCTATATTTCCTTGTGAAAGAGATGAAAGTGATAGTGAGACTACTGAACTTGCTCTTATGGGTGAGCAAGAAAGATGTCAAATAGAGGCAGAACTTAACAGGTTGACAAACAAAATTATTGAACAAGAAAAACGTTTTGACGTAAAGAATGGTGCCCTCAAGTTATGCAAGGAAAAGTATCAAAAGTTGCAGGATGAAGCAACATCTCTAAAGAATGAAGTCATTGAAAAGAACACAACAATCAAGGAGCTCAGAGATCGATCCAGTTATTATGAAAATCTTGAAGCTACAATCCTCTCACTAAAAGGAGATCTTGAAGAATCAAAGAAGCAGAATACAAACCTTCTCCAAGCTATTGAAAAACAAGAAAACGAAGTCATCAGCTTAAAATCTCAACTAGAATGTGCCTTCCGAGTTCGTCAAATGCAGCAGGATCTGAATGAAGAACAAGAAAAGGAGATTCTCAAACTAAGGGAACAAATGGAAGAAGGAAGGAAAGCTGAAGAAGTTTTGAAAAAGAAATCTCTTAAAAAGGAAGAACAGCTTCAGGTTGAGGTAAATATCTTGAAAGGTAAACTAGAAGAAAAGGATAAGCTTTTACGATTTCAAGATAGCTCTAAATTATTGGATGATATTCTTAGTAGTCAAAGGTCCCCTGCTATAAAGACTGGTCTTGGTTTCCATGAATCTGTTGAAGGTGAATCTAGTTCACAAGGTGAGGCAAGAAACACTAAAAGGAAATCTAAAGTGATCAACGAAGAAGTGAAAGATCAATCTCATCATCAACCAAGGAAAGAGATTCCTCAAAGAAAATCCTTTACTCCTCCTATGAATAATGTTGAATGTTATGTATGTCATAATCTTGGACATGTTGCAGCTAGATGTAGAAGAAGAAGAGTTCAAGACCATTATGCAGAAAGGTCATCTCAATCAAGGTACTTTTATGGATATTGCTTTGCTTGCAATATGTTTGGTCACAAAGCTACTAATTGTTACAGGAGGAATATGAAACATGTAAGATGTTATGCATGTAACAAGCTTGGACATATAGCCAAGGAATGCAGGAACAAAGTTTGGGCACCATATCAAAAGGAGAAAATGTCATCATCACGCTTGAAGATATGGAGGAAAAAGGAAGTACAGTCAGAAAAGGATGGCACAGTACAATGTACAGACATACCAGAATCAGAGGAAGCTGAAAGTACAGGACGCAGTGCAGTAACAGGAGACCTGCATGCGGACGCAGGCCAGACCAAGTCCAGGTGCGTCCAGGACGCAGTTCAGTAACTGAAGATCTGCGTGGGGACACAGAGCGACTGAGGATCAGGTGCGTCCATGAAGCAAAAGGACGCGACGCGATAGTAATTTAGGGTGCGTCCCTGAGTAAAAGTACGCGGCGCGATAGTGTTTTTGGGTGCGTCCCTGCAACAACAGGACGCAGCGCAGCAGAAGATGAAGTGCGTACCTGTCTCAAAGCATTTATTGGCTGATTCTTCTTGATATGCATGATCAGATTTAACAGATGGCACTGGTTCAGGGGGAGCATATGTCCTAAATTCATTGTTCGAATTATGGTCCTTGGTGACAATGCTTATGATTCATCTTGCTATTATGAGTTGGTCACATGATCAGATGTATGGTTGATTCTCTAATGATGTTTGCTTGAAGTCTTTATTATCCTTGGCACATATATGGATGAGGTTGGCTGACTTCGTGGATGATTGTTGGAGACATGATGATGATGAGTTACTCATCTGCATTTCATGATGATGTTGACATGAGCAAGATGCATGATTTCTTTCTTGGCACAAATGGATGAGGATTGTTGGCTGGATACAGGGATGATTATTCATACATATTTTGATTGATGTTGATGCTTTCATTTGATGGCTCTTGATTCATGTAGATCTGGATGGTTATGAGTTGATGTTGACAGATACTATGGAGCAGATTATACAGTGCTGTTGTTTGTCATGATCTTTAGATGTTTGGAAGGTCGTAGCAAGACTCATGTTGTAATAGTCTATCTATTATCGTCATCTCTTCAGGTCATGTAACGGCCTATGTCCCCCCACTATGCATAGGATGAAGATGTAATGTATTTGGTTTTCATATTTCTGATGTATTCCCACTTGGTTGGATAGATGATCCTTATTGTGATGGGTGATGGATGTATGTATTTTATAGAGTCATGTTCTTCTTGTAGAACATCTTTTTGCAGACCTTGCTTACAGTCAGGGGGAGCTTGAGCATGAACAGCACTATATAGCAGAGCAGGCATCTCAGCTTGTTCTCAGAAAGACCATTATCAAATTGGAGCACCATGTCATATTCAAAGGGGGAGCTCATTCAGAGACTTCAGCAGATCTGGTTTATAGTCAAAGGGAGCATGTTCTTAGGGGGAGCATACCCCTTTTCCCTTGATGTCAAAGGGGGAGAGTGATCTGGTGTTGTTGCCATCAAGTCCAAAGGGGGAGATTGTTGGCATTATGATGCATGTGTTGTACTTGATGGCAACCCCCCTCATAGAAGACCATCTCACTTATATTCATTCAGAAGAGATATCAGATGTAACATAATACATAGATGCAGGACAGCTCAAAGGAATCAAATGGCAAGTTCTTAGTAAGCTTTGCCATCAAGTCCAACGGGGGAGATTGTTGGCATTATGGCTAAAGTGTTGTCCTTGATGGCAACCCATTCAGGTGATAGTTCACTATTCTTCAAGTCAGCAGCAGAAGTTGATGATCAGCTCTCATTTTATTGAAAAATTATGAAGGACGCAGGAAGCCAGTTCAGAAGGTGCGTACCCGCAGGTACACCATGCAGAAACTGCGTCCAGGGACGGAGGCCAGCCGTTCAGGGGGTGCGTCGACCCAGTGCACACATTTCAAGGTAGAGAAAAGCACGTGGGGGTTTCTTGTGTGGTATCTAGCCGACGGTTTTGTGTTTCTATGGTGTCGGCTCGTGGTATTGTTCCATGTTTTGAGGAGGAGCTTGCCTATATAAAGCAAAGGAGATCATTTGGATTTGGCAAGTCTTGTGTTGAATATCTTATGAGGGCTAGATCTGGTCTAGATCTAAACAAGGCGAATCTACTGATGGACCGAGATCTTTTCGGCGCATGTTCAGATCTGTGAATCTGATTGTCTGGGTTACTTCTGAAGTCTTGAAATCATCTATGCCCGGAGGGACGCAGGTGCAGTAAGGGATCAGGTGCGCCGGGACGCAGGAGCGAAGTGTTTCAGGTGCATCCGGGACGCAGGAGCGAAGCGTTTCAGGTGCGCCGGGACGCAGGAGCGAAGTGTTTCAGGTGCGTCCAGGACGCAGGCTAGCAGTTGAGTAGAGTGCGTCCGGACTCAGGCCAGCAGTTGAGCAGGGTGCGTCCGGGACTCAGGCCAGCAGTTGAGCAGGGTGAGTCCAGGGACTCAGGCTAGCAGTTGAGCAGGGTGAGTCCGGGACTCAGGCTAGCAGTTGAGCAGGGTGCTTCCTTCTCTCAAAATCTTTGTTTATCATTGTTGTATTCTGGGTTTGGTCCTATTATTGTTGATCTGGTTACTTCAGTTGATTGGGTGTTTCAGAAGGTTGTTTGAGCTTCAATGTTGTTGTTGGGTCCAGTATGAAAATTGGATGAAATGTGGCCTTTCAGTTTATGGGTTGTGCTTCAGTGTATCCAGTATGAAAATTGATGAAATGTGGTACTTGAAGGAGAGAAGATTGTAGGCCGACGCCTACATACTAGTATCTAAGCTAGTACAAGAGCTAAAGGAAATCTTTGGAGCATTGTAGCAGGTAGTAGCCTGCGTACTAGTAAATGGATCGGCTAGTACAAGAGCAAAAGGGGTTGTAGCTCCCGTACTGGTATAAGGCTGCACCAGTACAAATATTGTAAAAGAATTTTCTTATTAAGAAGAAGATTGAGATGACTTGCAGCAGGTGGTTTTTCTCCCGCATTGGGTTTCCACCTTACATCATTGTGTTCATATGTGTGCCTTATGTGTGATGATCTACTTTATGTTCTGCATCTGTTAACTGATAATATGGTTGATAATGTTCTAATGCACTCATTGAAGATCGATTAACTTAATCATAAGAAGTTGTGGAAGTAGCATATATGAATCTGATTATGGAAATGAAAAAGTTTTATTAATATGATAATACTGATTCACCCCCCCCTCTCAGTATTATTTCCAACAATTCGTATCAGAGCCAGGTCCTTTGATAGAAGCTTGATCGCTTGAAGGAGATCCATGGAACAATGGGAAAGAAGCTTAAGAAGAAAGCTCATAAGAAAAAGAAGTCATCTCAGAAGAACTATGATAGTGGAAGAATCGATTGGGGATTAGGCATAAGAAGCTCTTCAGATTCAGAATCAGATTCAGAATCATTATCAGGTATGAATGTGTTATCATCTGATGTTCCAGCTATATTTCCTTGTGAAAGAGATGAAAGTGATAGTGAGACTACTGAACTTGCTCTTATGGGTGAGCAAGAAAGATGTCAAATAGAGGTAGAACTTAACAGGTTGACAAACAAAATTATTGAACAAGAAAAACGTTTTGACGTAAAGAATGGTGCCCTCAAGTTATGCAAGGAAAAGTATCAAAAGTTGCAGGATGAAGCAACATCTCTAAAGAATGAAGTCATTGAAAAGAACACAACAATCAAGGAGCTCAGAGATCGATCCAGTTATTATGAAAATCTTGAAGCTACAATCCTCTCACTAAAAGGAGATCTTGAAGAATCAAAGAAGCAGAATACAGACCTTCTCCAAGCTATTGAGAAACAAGAAAACGAAGTCATCAGCTTAAAATCTCAACTAGAATGTGCCTTCCGAGTTCGTCAAATGCAGCAGGATCTGAATGAAGAACAAGAAAAGGAGATTCTCAAACTAAGGGAACAAATGGAAGAAGGAAGGAAAGCTAAAGAAGTTTTGAAAAAGAAATCTCTTGAAAAGGAAGAACAACTTCAGGTTGAGGTAAATATCTTGAAAGGTAAACTAGAAGAAAAGGATAAGCTTTTACGATTTCAAGATAGCTCTAAAGTATTGGATGATATTCTTAGTAGTCAAAGGTCCCCTGCTATAAAGACTGGTCTTGGTTTCCATGAATCTGTTGAAGGTGAATCTAGTTCACAAGGTGAGGCAAGAAACTCTAAAAGGAAATCTAAAGTGATCAACGAAGAAGTGAAAGATCAATCTCATCATCAACCAAGGAAAGAGATTCCTCAAAGAAAATCCTTTACTCCTCCTATGAATAATGTTGAATGTTATGTATGTCATAATCTTGGACATGTTGCAACTAGATGTAGAAGAAGAAGAGTTCAAGACCATTATGCAGAAAAGGTCATCTCAATCAAGGTACTTTTATGGATATTGCTTTGCTTGCAATATGTTTGGTCACAAAGCTACTGATTGTTACAGGAGGAATATGAAACATGTAAGATGTTATGCATGTAACAAGCTTGGACATATAGCCAAGGAATGCAGGAACAAAGTTTGGGCACCATATCAAAAGGAGAAAATGTCATCATCACGCTTGAAGATATGGAGGAAAAAGGAAGTACAGTCAGAAAAGGATGGCACAGTACAATGTACAGACATACCAGAATCAGAGGAAGCTGAAAGTACAGGACGCAATGCAGTAACAGGAGACCTGCGTGCGGACGCAGGCCAGACCAAGTCCAGGTGCGTCCAGGACGCAGTTCAGTAACTGAAGATCTGCGTGGGGACGCAGAGCGACTGAGGATCAGGTGCGTCCATGAAGCAAAAGGACGCGGCGCGATAGTAATTTTGGGTGCGTCCCTGAGTAAAAGTACGCGGCGCGATAGTGTTTTTGGGTGCGTCCCTGCAGCAACAGGACGCAGCGCAGCAGAAGATGAAGTGCGTACCTGTCTCAAAGCATTTATTGGCTGATTCTTCTTGATATGCATGATCAGATTTAACAGATGGCACTGGGTCAGGGGGAGCATATGTCCTAAATTCATTGTTGGCATTATGGTCCTTGGTGACAATGCTTATGATTCATCTCGCTATTATGAGTTGGTCACATAATCAGATGTATGGTTGATTCTCTAATGATGTTTGCTTGAAGTCTTTATTATCCTTGGCACATATATGGATGAGGTTGGCTGACTTCGTGGATGATTGTTGGAGACATGATGATGATGAGTTACTCATATGCATTTCATGATGATGTTGACATGAGCAAGATGCATGATTTCTTTCTTGGCACAAATGGATGAGGATTGTTGGCTGGATACAGGGATGATTATTCATACATATTTTGATTGATGCTGATGCTTTCATTTGATGGCTCTTGATTCATGTAGATCTGGATGGTTATGAGTTGATGTTGACAAATACTATGGAGCAGATTATACAGTGCTGTTGTTTGTCATGATCTTTAGATGTTTGGAAGGTCGTAGCAAGACTCATGTTGTAATAGTCTATCTATTATCGTCATCTCTTCAGGTCATGTAACGGCCTATGTCCCCCCAGTATGCATAGGATGAAGATGTAATGTATTTGGTTTTCATATTTCTGATGTATTCCCACTTGGTTGGATAGATGATCCTTATTGTGATGGGTGATGGATGTATGTGTTTTATAGAGTCATGTTCTTCTTGTAGAACATCTTTTTGCAGACCTTGCTTACAGTCAGGGGGAGCTTGAGCATGAACAACACTATATAGCAGAGCAGACATCTCAGCTTGTTCTCAGAAAGACCATTATCAAATTGGAGTACCATGTCATATTCAAAGGGGGAGCTCATTCAGAGACTTCAGCAGATCTGGTTTATAGTCAAAGGGAGCATGTTCATAGGGGGAGCATACCCCTTTGCCCTTGATGTCAAAGGGGGAGAGTGATCTGGTGTTGTTGCCATCAAGTCCAAAGGGGGAGATTGTTGGCATTATGATGCATGTGTTGTACTTGATGGCAAACCCCCTCATAGATGACCATCTCACTTATATTCATTCAAAAGAGATATCAGATGTAACATAATACATAGATGCAGGACAGCTCAAAGGAATCAAATGGCAAGTTCTTAGTAAGCTTTGCCATCAAGTCCAAAGGGGGAGATTGTTGGCATTATGGCTAAAGTGTTGTCCTTGATGGCAACCCATTCAGGTGATAGTTCACTATTCTTCAAGTCAGCAGCAGAAGTTGATGATCAGCTCTCATTTTATTGAAAAATTATGAAGGACGCAGGAAGCCAGTTCAGAAGGTGCGTACCCGCAGGTACACCATGCAGAAACTACGTCCAGGGACGCAGGCCAGCCGTTCAGGGGGTGCGTCCACCCAGTGCACACATTTCAAGGCAGAGAAAAGCACGTGGGGGTTTCTTGTGTGGTATCTAGCCGACGGTTTTGTGTTTCTATGGTGTCGGCTCGTGGTATTGTTCCATGTTTTGAGGAGGAGCTTGCCTATATAAAGCAAAGGAGATCATTTGGATTTGGCAAGTCTTGTGTTGAATATCTTATGAGGGCTAGATCTGGTCTAGATCTAAACAAGGCGAATCTACTGATGGACCGAGATCTTTTCGGCGCATGTTCAGATCTGTGGATCTGATTGTCTGGGTTACTTCTGAAGTCTTGAAATCATCTATGCCCGGAGGGAGGCAGGTGAAGTAAGGGATCAGGTGCGCCGGGACGCAGGAGCGAAGTGTTTCAGGTGCGTCCGGAACGCAGGGGCGAAGCGTTTCAGGTGCGCCGGGACGCAGGAGCGAAGTGTTTCAGGTGCGTCCAGGACGCAGGCTAGCAGTTGAGCAGAGTGCGTCCGGACTCAGGCCAGCAGTTGAGCAGGGTGCGTCCGGGACTCAGGCCAGCAGTTGAGCAGGGTGAGTCCAGGGACTCAGGCTAGCAGTTGAGCAGGGTGAGTCCGGGACTCAGGCTAGCAGTTGAGCAGGGTGCTTCCTTCTCTTAAAATCTTTGTTTATCATTGTTGTATTCTGGGTTTGGTCCTATTATTGTTGATCTGGTTACTTCAGTTGATTGGGTGTTTCAGAAGGTTGTTTGAGCTTCAATGTTGTTGTTGGGTCCAGTATGAAAATTGGATGAAATGTGGCCTTTCAGTTTATGGGTTGTGCTTCAGTGTATCCAGTATGAAAATTGATGAAACGTGGTACTTGAAGGAGAGAAGATTGTAGGCCGGCGCCTACGTACTAGTATCTAAGCTAGTACAAGAGCTAAAGGAAATCTTTGGAGCATTGTAGCAGGTAGTAGCCTGCGTACTAGTAAATGGATCGGCTAGTACAAGAGCGAAAGGGGTTGTAGCTCCCGTACTGGTATAAGGCTGCACCAGTACAAATATTGTAAAAGAATTTTCTTATTAAGAAGAAGATTGAGATGACTTGCAGCAGGTGGTTTTTCTCCCGCATTGGGTTTCCACCTTACATCATTGTGTTCATGTGTGTGCCTTATGTGTGATGATCTACTTTATGTTACTGATAATATGGTTGATAATGTTCTAATGCACTCATTGAAGATCGATTAACTTAATCATAAGAAGTTGTGGAAGTAGCATATATGAATCTGATTATGGAAATGAAAAAGTTTTATTAATATGATAATACTGATTCACCCCCCCCCTCTCAGTATTATTTCCAACAATTCGTATCAGAGCCAGGTCCTTTGATAGAAGCTTGATCGCTTGAAGGAGATCCGTGGAACAATGGAAAAGAAGCTTAAGAAGAAAGCTCATAAGAAAAAGAAGTCATCTCAGAAGAACAATGATAGTGGAAGAATCGATTGGGGATTAGGCATAAGAAGCTCTTCAGATTCAGAATCATTATCAGGTATGAATGTGTTATCATCTGATGTTCCAGCTATATTTCCTTGTGAAAGAGATGAAAGTGATAGTGAGACTACTGAACTTGCTCTTGTGGGTGAGCAAGAAAGATGTCAAATAGAGGCAGAACTTAACAGGTTGACAAACAAAATTATTGAACAAGAAAAACGTTTTGACGTAAAGAATGGTGCCCTCAAGTTATGCAAGGAAAAGTATCAAAAGTTGTAGGATGAAGCAACATCTCTAAAGAATGAAGTCATTGAAAAGAACACAACAATCAAGGAGCTCAGAGATCGATCCAGTTATTATGAAAATCTTGAAGCTACAATCCTCTCACTAAAAGGAGATCTTGAAGAATCAAAGAAGCAGAATACAGACCTTCTCCAAGCTATTGAAAAACAAGAAAACGAAGTCATCAGCTTAAAATCTCAACTAGAATGTGCCTTCCGAGTTCGTCAAATGCAGCAGGATCTGAATGAAGAACAAGAAAAGGAGATTCTCAAACTAAGGGAACAAATGGAAGAAGGAAGGAAAGCTGAAGAAGTTTTGAAAAAGAAATCTCTTGAAAAGGAAGAACAGCTTCAGGTTGAGGTAAATATCTTGAAAGGTAAACTAGAAGAAAAGGATAAGCTTTTACGATTTCAAGATAGCTCTAAAGTATTGGATGATATTCTTAGTAGTCAAAGGTCCCCTGCTATAAAGACTGGTCTTGGTTTCCATGAATCTGTTGAAGGTGAATCTAGTTCACAAGGTGAGGCAAGAAACTCTAAAAGGAAATCTAAAGTGATCAACGAAGAAGTGAAAGATCAATCTCATCATCAACCAAGGAAAGAGATTCCTCAAAGAAAATCCTTTACTCCTCCTATGAATAATGTTGAATGTTATGTATGTCATAATCTTGGACATGTTGCAGCTAGATGTAGAAGAAGAAGAGTTCAAGACCATTATGCAGAAAGGTCATCTCAATCAAGGTACTTTTATGGATATTGCTTTGCTTGCAATATGTTTGGTCACAAAGCTACTGATTGTTACAGGAGGAATATGAAACATGTAAGATGTTATGCATGTAACAAGCTTGGACATATAGCCAAGGAATGCAGGAACAAAGTTTGGGCACCATATCAAAAGGAGAAAATGTCATCATCACGCTTGAAGATATGGAGGAAAAATGAAGTACAGTCAGAAAAGGATGGCACAGTACAATGTACAGACATACCAGAATCAAAGGAAGCTGAAAGTACAGGACGCAGTGCAGTAACAGGAGACCTGCGTGCGGACGCAGGCCAGACCAAGTCCAGGTGCGTCCAGGACTCAGTTCAGTAACTGAAGATCTGCGTGGGGACGCAGAGCGACTGAGGATCAGGTGCGTCCATGAAGCAAAAGGACGCGGCGCGATAGTAATTTTGGGTGCGTCCCTGAGTAAAAGTACGCGGCGCGATAGTGTTTTTGGGTGCGTCCCTGCAGCAACAGGACGCAGCGCAGCAGAAGATGAAGTGCGTACCTGTCTCAAAGCATTTATTGGCTGATTCTTCTTGATATGCATGATCAGATTTAACAGATGGCACTGGTTCAGGGGGAGCATATGTCCTAAATTCATTGTTGGCATTATGGTCCTTGGTGACAATGCTTATGATTCATCTTGCTATTATGAGTTGGTCACATGATCAGATGTATGGTTGATTCTCTAATGATGTTTGCTTGAAGTCTTTATTATCCTTGGCACATATATGGATGAGGTTGGCTGACTTCGTGGATGATTGTTGGAGACATGATGATGATGAGTTACTCATATGCATTTCATGATGATGTTGACATGAGCAAGATGCATGATTTCTTTCTTGGCACAAATGGATGAGGATTGTTGGCTGGATACAGGGATGATTATTCATACATATTTTGATTGATGCTGATGCTTTCATTTGATGGCTCTTGATTCATGTAGATCTGGATGGTTATGAGTTGCTGTTGACAGATACTATGGAGCAGATTATACAGTGCTGTTGTTTGTCATGATCTTTAGATGTTTGGAAGGTCGTAGCAAGACTCATGTTGTAATAGTCTATCTATTATCGTCATCTCTTCAGGTCATGTAACGGCCTATGTCCCCCCACTATGCATAGGATGAAGATGTAATGTATTTGGTTTTCATATTTCTGATGTATTCCCACTTGGTTGGATAGATGATCCTTATTGTGATGGGTGATGGATGTATGTATTTTATAGAGTCATGTTCTTCTTGTAGAACATCTTTTTGCAGACCTTGCTTACAGTCAGGGGGAGCTTGAGCATGAACAACACTATATAGCAGAGCAGACATCTCAGCTTGTTCTCAGAAAGACCATTATTAGATTGGAGCACCATGTCATATTCAAAGGGGGAGCTCATTCAGAGACTTCAGCAGATCTGGTTTATAGTCAAAGGGAGCATGTTCTTAGGGGGAGCATACCCCTTTGCCCTTAATGTCAAAGGGGGAGAGTGATCTGGTGTTGTTGCCATCAAGTCCAAAGGGGGAGATTGTTGGCATTATGATGCATGTGTTGTACTTGATGGAAAACCCCCTCATAGAAGACCATCTCACTTATATTCATTCAGAAGAGATATCAGATGTAACATAATACATAGATGCAGGACAGCTCAAAGGAATCAAATGGCAAGTTCTTAGTAAGCTTTGCCATCAAGTCCAAAGGGGGAGATTGTTGGCATTATGGCTAAAGTGTTGTCCTTGATGGCAACCCATTCAGGTGATAGTTCACTATTCTTCAAGTCAGCAGCAGAAGTTGATGATCAGCTCTCATTTTATTGAAAAATTATGAAGGACGCAGGAAGCCAGTTCAGAAGGTGCGTACCCGCAGGTACACCATGCAGAAACTGCGTCCAGGGACGCAGGCCAGCCGTTCAGGGGGTGCGTCCACCCAGTGCACACATTTCAAGGCAGAGAAAAGCACGTGGGGGTTTCTTGTGTGGTATCTAGCCGACGGTTTTGTGTTTCTATGGTGTCGGCTCGTGGTATTGTTCCATGTTTTGAGGAGGAGCTTGCCTATATAAAGCAAAGGAGATCATTTGGATTTGGCAAGTCTTGTGTTGAATATCTTATGAGGGCTAGATCTGGTCTAGATCTAAACAAGGCGAATCTACTGATGGACTGAGATCTTTTCGGCGCATGTTCAGATCTGTGGATCTGATTGTCTGGGTTACTTCTGAAGTCTTGAAATCATCTATGCCCGGAGGGACGCAGGTGCAGTAAGGGATCAGGTGCGCTGGGACGCAGGAGCGAAGTGTTTCAGGTGCGTCCGGGACGCAGGAGCGAAGCGTTTCAGGTGCGTCGGGACGCAGGAGCGAAGTGTTTCAGGTGCGTCCAGGACGCAGGCTAGCAGTTGAGCAGAGTGCGTCCGGACTCAGGCCAGCAGTTGAGCAGGGTGCGTCCGGGACTCAGGCCAGCAGTTGAGCAGGGTGAGTCCAGGGACTCAGGCTAGCAGTTGAGCAGGGTGAGTCCGGGACTCAGGCTAGCATTTGAGCAGGGTGCTTCCTTCTCTCAAAATCTTTGTTTATCATTGTTGTATTCTGGGTTTGGTCCTATTATTGTTGATCTGGTTACTTCAGTTGATTGGGTGTTTCAGAAGGTTGTTTGAGCTTCAATGTTGTTGTTGGGTCCAGTATGAAAATTGGATGAAATGTGGCCTTTCAGTTTATGGGTTGTGCTTCAGTGTATCCAGTATGAAAATTGATGAAACGTGGTACTTGAAGGAGAGAAGATTGTAGGCTGGCGCCTACGTACTAGTATCTAAGCTAGTACAAGAGCTAAAGGAAATCTTTGGAGCATTGTAGCAGGTAGTAGCCTGCGTACTAGTAAATGGATCGGCTAGTACAAGAGCAAAAGGGGTTGTAGCTCCCGTACTGGTATAAGGCTGCACCAGTACAAATATTGTAAAAGAATTTTCTTATTAAGAAGAAGATTGAGATGACTTGCAGCAGGTGGTTTTTCTCCCGCATTGGGTTTCCACCTTACATCATTGTGTTCATTTGTATGCCTTATGTGTGATGATCTACTTTATGTTCTGCATCTGTTAACTGATAATATGGTTGATAATGTTCTAATGCACTCATTGAAGATCGATTAACTTAATCATAAGAAGTTGTGGAAGTAGCATATATGAATCTGATTATGGAAATGAAAAAGTTTTATTAATATGATAATACTGATTCACCCCCCCCTCTCAGTATTATTTCCAACACCTAACACCTCATTCCAACCTTCATCCACCTCTTCCACCCACTCTCACACCCTAAAAATAGTGAAAACTACTCTTGGCCCCCTCCTGTAGGCCTCCTGAATGTTGTTTTCCTCCTGTAGATTTCCTATGTCCTCCTCTAGATTTTCCTGTAGGATTTATTTTGAAGGTAGAGTGTGGGAAAAGCCTCCAAAAGGCCACCTGAGACCTCCTAGGACCCATCCACACCATCATACATCCTCTCAAGTCCCAAAACTACCCTCCATCGCCACCTATTCGCTGCCACATTCACAAACAAATAAATTACATGCATGACATATTCACATAAAAATACATAAAAATCCAAAAAGATGCTTTTTGCTCATTTACTTCCAGAAATAGCTTAGGTAGATGTTGCTTACTTCGTTGAGTAGGTAATTGTATTCTTTTCATGGTGTTCATAGTGCTTTTGACAAAAGTAGGATTAGTGGTTAACTAGGATTTCCTTGGTTTGCTTTACATTTCAGTCTTCCTTTCTGCAAGTAGAATAACATTAGTAGAGCAATCTATTTTTTTCCTTTCATCACATATAGAGCTTCTTCTAGAATCCATAGAAGTTGGCTTGAGCTCCTAGTGATCTTGCACCATTTGACAAAGTGACAACCTGCAGTAAGAAGTCGTACTTGTGCATATAGCACCGTCGCTTCCAAGTTTGTTATGAACTACCAGGTTGATAAGAGTAAAGTAGGTAGCGCAGGAGTTGTAGCATTATTGCTGCAATATTGGTGCTCACCAAATAGTTTATTTACCAGAGAATTAGATTGTTACAAAGTCCCTAACTTGTCCCACAAAGCCTTCATCGTAGCTTCCCGTGACACATTCAACAATACTGAATCTGAGACACACAATCGTATTGTGCTCTTTGCCTTTCTATCCAACTTCTTCCATTCTTCATCAGACACTCCCGTTGGTTTAGTACCAAAATCTACCACAATCCTCTGATCTTTATTGACCAATAGATCCTCCATCTTGAGTTTCCAAAACTCAAGACTCTGACCATTAAATTTATCGATCTCTATCTTTCCACTGCTCACCATCTTCTTTCACCACTAGAATCGATCACGCAGATCTCCCACTGAACAGGGTCTACCATAGGCCTGAGCGAAACCCCTTAGCAACAAAGGCATCCCCTTGAAGCCAAAACAACTCTCAGACCAAATCTAGGTTTTAACCCCATATAAAATTACCTACATACGAATTCTAAAAACACAGAAAATAAACAATGCAAGAGCATAACACATAAAACACATATACACAGATATTTTCCCTTGGATCCCAAAACCGGGACAACCAGCTTGATTTTTTATTATTATTTTCCTTTCAATGTTATAATACATATTTATACATGCCAAAGCATCCAATACCATGGACCAAAAACCATTGCGTCCAAAACCATGGACCGAAAACCATCACATCCAAAAATATGTGCGAAAATCATGCACAAAACCATAGGTGGGTCCGCCCAACCTAACATAGGTTCCAAAACCAAAATTTTATGGGGTGCTACCCTGGACCCCATAGAGTGGGGTTACCTACACCCCTCAAACCCCTTGTGACCCCCCCCACTACACAATCATCACAACGAAGGGGGGGCTCCGCCTCCCTTTTAATCCTCCGGTTAACTATGTGGGATAGTCATGGAAAGAATATAACACAACCCAATAGGGAAGGGATCTCCATTAAACTTAACCAACTCGATCGTGCCACTGTCGGTAATATCCTTAATAACAAAGGGCCCCAACCAATGCATTCTGAATTTCCCTAGAAATTTATTGAACTTACTGTCATACAACAACACCAAGTCATTCACCTTAAAGGTGTGCAGCTTAATATGTTGATCATGCCATGCTTTTTCGTGCTGCTTTTGGACTAGTTGGTCAAATCTAGCCAAAAATATCTCTTCTTCGAGCTCATGTAGCTGTGTGGGCCTCTCTTCCAGGGTTCCATGATCTGTCATACCTATGAGTGTTGCTATGCATCGACAAGACACAATGTATTCCATAGGCATTACGACTTCCACACCATATACAAGCCTAAAAAGGGGTTTTTCCTGTCAGCTTTTTGCATGTTCTTCGATAAGCCCATAATACTGCAGGTATGCATAGGTCCTAATCACTTCTCTAAGTGTCACAAACCTTGGTAATTGCAGTCTACATTACTTTTTTGAATGCCTCCACTGTCCCGTTAGCCTGTGGGTGATAAGGTGTGCTCTTTTGGTGATACACCTGGAATTATTTCATTAGTGCGCTAATTGTCTCATTCAGGAAGTGCATACCCCGATCACTCATAAAAATCTTTGTACATCCAAATCACATTAATACATGCTCAAATAAAAACTGTGCATCAGTCGCACTTGTGCAATCGTTCACCAACTATGCTTCTGCCCAACAAGTAAAGTACTCTGTCGCAGTGATAATGTACATTATGCCTATCTTTCCTTGGGGCTAAATAGATTCTACAAAATCTATTGCCCACTTTTTGAAGGGTTGCAAAATTATTTGTGGATTCAAAGGCATTTCATCCCTCCGTGATGGCTTACCTGTTCACTGACATACATCACACACCTTGCAATATGCTTTTGAATCTTGATGAAGGGTTGGCCACCACAAGCCTATGCGTAGAATCTTTTGCACGATTTCTCTCCTTGCATAATGTCCTCCTGCGGTGCCCCCATGAGCATCTGTGAGGATTCTACCTTGTTTAAACTCAGTTACATACCTTCACAATATCTCATCAGTCCCCATCTTGTATAGATGCTCAACAATGATAGAGAAATCTGTTGCGCACACTATTAATTCCTTCTTTTACTAGACAAAGTGTCCTTCTGGTGTAGTTCCTGTTGTTAGGATTTGTATTATATCCTCGAAATGTCCATCCATGATGTGCACAACAAATAGCTCCGTGTCAGGTAATCCTGCCTCCATGTTAGTGGGTTCCTCCCCTGTCTTGATGTGTGACAAGTGGTCAGGTCCCGCATTCAATCATCCAGGCTTCACAAGAACCTTAAAATCATATTCTTGGAACAATAAGAGCCATCTACAGATTCACCCCCAAACACAAGCTTATTGACTAGGTACTTTAATATGAAGTGATCCGTATAAATATTAAAGTGGCCTCCCAACAAGTAGTCTTGGTACTTCTGGAGCGTATACACCATAACTAGCCCCTCATGCTCAGTGGTGGAATAGTTCTTTTATACTTTGGATAATCAGTGGCTTGCAAACGCGATAGGGTGGTCCAAGCCTTCTCTAACATCATGTGTTAGTACTGCCCCCAGTGTTATACATGACACATCAACATGTACATGAAACTCTTTCTTCCAGTTCAGGAAGACTATAATCTGTGCGGTAAGCATCTTTTCTTTCAATATATCCTGGCTTTTCTTACAGTCATCGTTCTAGCAGAATGAGACATCCTTCTTCAACAATTTTTCCATCGGCGCCATTATCTAGGCATAGTCTTTGATAAACTCTTTGTAATAACACATATGTCCCAAAGTAGCACGCATATGTTTCACACTCATCGGCACTTCCAAGTTTAGAATTATCGTGGTCTTTGCAGGTTCTACCATCAGCCCTTGTCTGCAAACCACATGCCCTAATAGGTTCCCAAAAGGAATGCAAAATAAACACTTCTTGAGGTTGAGTGCAATCTGGTATCTTCGACATGTATCCAACTTCAAGCGCTAGCTTGCTACATGGCACTTAACTAGCCCAAATACAGTCCAGTCATCAAAATAGACCTCCAGGAACTTATGAATAAATTCCTTGAATGCCGCGACAACCACTCGCGAAAAGATAGTAGGTGCATTCTTCAACCCAAACGGCATTACAATGTATTGAAAACAGCCCCACTCAGTCACGAAGGTTGTCTTGATCCTATCCTATGGAGAGATTTTTATTTGGTGGTACCCAGAGAACCCATCAGTGAAGGAATATGCTTCCTAGCCACCTACATTGTCCAACACTTCATCCGTGAACGTAGTTGAGAAAGGATCATGCACACAAGCGTCACTCAGTTTTCTAAGATCTACACATATCTTTATCTCATCCTTCTGCTTCTTCTCTTGCACCACCATTGGGCTTACCAAATTAGACTATTCCACAGGCTCAATTATTTCGGCCACTAACATCTTATCTAGCTCTAAGCAAACCTTCTCCTTGTATTTTGGATTTAGGTAGTAAGGCCTCTGCTTAACTGTCTTCACATCAGGTTTTAACGTGATCTTCATCACTCCTATATCTCCGATTATCCCTTTCAAATCCATAAACTTGGTAGGGAATAAGTCCTTATATTCGTGGAGTAATTTAGCAACCTTATCCACCACCATGTCATCCCAGTAGTCTCCAATCTTCGTGAATTTGGGTTCTGCCTCCATACCAATGTTCACCTATTTAGTTCTCACCGGCACAGTTATATCAGGTTTCTCAATCTGCGGTCCCTGAACCTTGTGGTGGCCTTCTGTCTCTGGAATGTTAATCTTCTGTGGATCCCCGTCCTCCTATTTAGCAGTTACAGTATAACATTTCATCGTGCGACTTGTAGGAATTTACAGGGTAAGTTCCACAGAAAGAATACCAAAAGGACACCGCTCACAACCAGATCTCAAATCAATACACCAGTATTTTTGACGTGGTTAAAACCCTCAGAGTGCAAGGAGGGAAACAGTCCACGGCCTGTCCCAACGTGGGTACTACAGGCAATTTATTAATCAAAGAATGAAAATTTACATAAGCTTCTCTCATGCACGGATTACCCGAACAATGACCCTCCATGCGCTTTAAATAGAACTCATGGACCAATCGGGTGTCAAGCCACGGATCAAGTGTCGGTAATACCGAGGTGAGAGTGAACCGTCGGATCACTACATATCGTGACCGTCGGATTGTAAGTTACAAAATGTACAACGGTAAAGAAACACACTTTACCTAACTCTAACCTAACTCTATACTAGACCAAGTTGAACTTAACTATATCCTATGTGTCGGAATATCCTAACATCCCCCCTTAAGAACAACTTGGGATAGGATTGAAGGATTTACAAATATGACACAATAGGAGAAGGAAGGAGGCACTAGAGCCTATCCCCCCTTAGTGACAACTTCCTGAACTCCAAGCATATATCGAAGTTTAGTGAACTTCGCCTCTGTGAGAGCCTTTGTGAAGATGTCTGCAACCTGATCATCTGTTGGACAATATTGCACTTCAAGAACATGGTCATGAATGAGCTTTCTGATGAAGTGCATGTGTAGTTCAATGTGTTTGCTGCGCTGATGCTGGACTGGATCTTTGCATAGTTGAATGGCACTTTGATTATCACACCAAAGTGTGGTTGGATGCTGCTGCTCAAAGCCAAACTCTGATAGGATCTGACGAAGCCACAAGGCTTCCTTACTAGCTTCCACGGCACCACGATACTCTGCTTCTGCTGACAAAAGAGAAATGGCAGCCTGTTTCTTACAAGCCCATGTAATAGGTCCTGAACCAAGAGTGAAGACATAACCGGCAGTAGACTTCCGATCATCAGGGTCACCAGCCCAATCAGAATCAGTGAAACCAACTAACAGAGGAGCTGCTTTGGCACTGTAATGAATCCCAAACTGTACTGTACCTCGAACATAACGAAGTATTCTTTTAGCTGCTTTCCAATGACTTTCACGGGGGTTTTGCATAAAACGAGCAACAAGGCCAACAGCAAAGGAAAGATCAGGACGAGTATGGGTTAAATACAAGAGTTTTTCGACAAGTTGACGGTATAAGGTAGCATCAACTTCAGGAGAAGTACAAGAGACTGAAAGTTTGACTCCAGACTGAAAGGGAGAAGGGGCTGGCTTACAGTCTTCCATGTGAAAATGACGAAGAATATCACAAGCATACTTGGACTGGGAAAGGAAAATACCCTCTTGGGATTGCAAGACTTGAAGACCGAGAAAATAGTGTAAGTGGCCTAAGTCTGTCATTTCAAATTTCTTTTTAAGGCTTGACTTCACATGGTTTATAAGGTTGGGATCACTACCAGTAAGAATAAGATCATCAACATAAAGAACAAGGATGATAAGAGAGTTGCCCACTTTCTTGGTGTAGACAGTATTGTCAGAATGACACCTAGAAAAGCCAGATTCTAAAAGAAAGCTATCCATTTTGGCATACCAAGCCCGAGGAGCTTGCTTGAGGCCATAAAGGGATTTCTTAAGTCGACAAACAAGGCTGGAGTCTGTTTGTATGAAGCCAATGGGTTGTTCCATATAGATTTCTTCCTGCAAGTCCCCATGCAAGAAGGCAGATTTAACATCCATCTGATGGACTTCCCATTTTAAAGAGGCAGCAAGGGAAAGAACAAGGCGGATAGAGTTCATTTTGGCAACAGGGGAGAAGGTTTCAGTGTAGTCAATGCCTTCAACCTGTGAAAAGCCCTTAGCAACGAGACGAGCTTTATGTTTATCAACTTTCCCATCTGGTCCATACTTGGTTCTGTAAACCCATTTACATCTAACAAGTTTGCGTCCCTTTGGTAGAGGAACAAGATCCCATGTATCATTTGTCATCAATGAATGATATTCTTCATTCATAGCTGCTTCCCAATGTGGATGGCCTGAAGCTTCTGCAAAAGTGTCAGGATCATGATTTACTGGAGCTTGAGCCAGTAAAGAAGAGGCTCTTTCAAACTGAGAACGTGTACGTCGCTGATCTGTAGGATCACCGGCAAGATCACCTGCTGCATCCCGAGTAGCACGGACCCATCTTGGAAGTTGAGGATCCTGAGAAGGTGGGGGAGGATTATCATCCTCGCTTTCATCATCTGAAGAAGAAATGTTTTCAAAAGTAGAAGAGATAGGAAGAGGTGGCACATCCGCCGGACTAGGCTCGCAGGCCGATTTATTTTCATCAAATTTTACATCTCTTCTAATGATAACATTTTTGGACTTAAATGGAATAAGTCTATAACCTTTTACATCTTCAGAATATCCAACAAAAGTACATTTCTCACTCTTAGGTTCTAAAGCTTTATGCTTTTCATCTGGAATATGGGCCCATGCTTCACTTCCAAACACACGAAAGTGACTTACATCTGGTTTAATGGAACTCCAAGCTTCTTCTGGAGTGATATTCTCTAGAACCTTAGTAGGAGTGCGATTGATTATATAATTTGCACAATTAATTGCTTCGGCCCAAAAACTAAGACTGAGTCCTTTAGATTGCAGCATACAATTAGCCATTTCCTTTAAGGTGCGATTTTTCCTTTCAGCTACACCATTTTGTTGTGGAGTGTATGGAACAGTATGTTGCATTTGAATTCCATTTTCGGTGCAAAAGTTGATGAATGTGTTTTTAACATATTCTCCACCATTATCAGTTCTTAGCTTAAGAATTTGATGTCCAGATTGTTTTTCAACAAAGGCTTTGAAGGCCAAAAAAGTGTTAAATACTTCGCTCTTGAGTTTTAAGAAGTATACCCAAGTGCGTCTGGAGAAATCATCAATGAAAGTTAAGAAGTACTTGCAGCCAGAGAATGAAGCAACAGGAAGAGGACCACATAAATCACTGTGCACAAGCTGTAAAGGGGCTGAGGCGTGCCAAGAGGCACGTTTGTCAAAACTGTCCCGATGATGTTTTCCGAGTACACATCCGGAACAAACACCATCTCTGCAAGATACCATAGGAAGACCTGTCACCATATTTTCTTTACATAGATGCTGAAGGGAGCGATAGTTTAAGTGACCAAATCGCTCATGCCAAAGTTTGCTCACTTCATCATTATGAGCAACAAATACTGAGGGAAGATTGGATGACCCAAAGTTGTGAAACTTATACAACCTTTTGGAATCATCAGCAAGACCAGTAGCTAGAATCTGTTTAGGATCTTTTAGATCCTTGATTACAACATCATGAGGTGAAAATTCAACAATTTTACCTTCACCTGAATGAGTTATCTGATAGACAGATAGAAGGTTGCAGGATAAGGTTGGAACACATAATACATCATTAAACTGACCATTGTCTAGATGAACAGTTCCAGTCCCTACAACATTAAGAGATCTATCATCACCAATATATATATTTTTGGTGTTACAATCATTTAAAGAAGAAAACATGGCTTGATTTTTGGCCATGTGACAAGAGGCTCCAGAATCAATGAGCCACTCATGAGAATGAGAAGAAGAAGAAGATACATTTAATGCATAACCAGACTGAGATGATTGATAATGACATGCAGAAAGTGCCATTCCGGAAGTTGAAGTTGAAGTAGGCTCCACATGGATGTTATGTTTCTTCATTGCGGCTTCCAAGGCTTCCATCTTCTTAAAGCATTTAGATTCTAAGTGGCCATCTCGATTACAAAAGTTACAATGTCTATCAGACTTCTTCCATTTGTTTTTATTGGTCTTATCATTTTGCTGAAATGATCTTTCATTTTGAGGCTGAGATGGTTTAGGACCATTCTTTTGAGGATATGACTTCTTAGGATTCTTTGAATTTGGTTGCTGCTGGGCGGCTAACGCTTTCGTGGAAGAGTTTCCAAGATTAAGAAGACCAAGGTGTAAGAGTTTTTCTTGTTCTCTTATTAAGGCATCACAAAAGGAGTCAAAGGAAGGGGCCTTGTATTCTTGTCCTTGACAAATGAAAGCTTCCCTTGTAGAATGGAAAGTGGAAACAAATACAGAGTAGGCTGGTCCCAACTTAGTAAGGATGGAATAAATGAGGTTACCATCTTCTTTCTTAACTTTAACACCTTCCAAAAGATATCTAAGGGTCTTGAATTTGGACAAGAAATCTTCTATGCAAGAAAAATTATTAGGATCCAAAGTAAGCAGCTCATTTTCAAGTTGATGGGCTCTAATTTCATTTTTAATTCCAAAAACTTTAGCAAGTTTTTCTAATGCTTCATGAGGAGTCTCAAGTTCTGCAATGTGGAATCTAAGATCAGGAGAAACAGACATCCCTATCAAACCACGTGCTTGATCTTGTCTATTTTCCCATTTTGCCGCCTTGTCTTCATCTTTTGGTTTCTTTTCTTGGTCTGTGGCTATTCTGTAGAGACCTTTACTTCTAAGTAAATCTCCCATGTAGGCTACCCATTGGAAGTAGTTAGTGCTGTCAAGAATGACTTGGCATGGACTTTCCATTTTTAAAAAAAACTGAAGCTGAAGATGCTGAAAGTAAGTGTTCCAATGGATAGATCTCAAAAAAATAGGCGGTTTTAAAAAAAACGGCTCTGAAAAAGGCTTCCAGATGAAGAAGTTATGGCTTTTTGAAAAAAAACAAAATGTTGACGTTGCCGGCAAAGTGCGCAAATGTGCGGGAATGAAAAAATCCGCCCCCACAAAATGGAGACTTGAACCCAAGACCTCTACTCTCTTAAAATAGCTTTGAACCAATTGATCTATACAAAAAATTTGAGAGAGAGAGAGAGAGCGAGAGAGAGAGAGAGAGAGGGGGGGGGGGGGGGGCTTGGTTTGCGTGCTTGCCTTGAGAAAGCTCTTTTTCCCTACAAAACACAAAACACAAAACCCAACACGAATATGCAAAGAAAAACGAACCTTACGGCTCGAAGTTAGCTTTAGCCAAAAAAACTAGAAATTTAAAAAAAAAAATCTCAAAGTTAGCTTTAGCCGAAAAACTAAATATTTTTCTCAATGTTTCTGATTTTCCGAGATCACACTAAGGTGCAGGGAAAAGAGCATACGCATGAGAAAAATCCTTCCTTTCTGTTTCTGATTTGCCCAGATCGCACAGGGTCGCAGGGCAAAGAGCATACACAGAAATGAAAGGTATAGATCCGGTTAAAAAAAGGCTAAATAAACTGAGACCGAAATAAGCAGAGAGAAAATAACAGTAAACTGCAAAAAAACACTGTATACCTCCCGATCTGAAAAATGACGCAGCTAGGGCTACCGGAAACCTTTTCGCGTGAAACGAAAGGGGTTCCTCACTGGAACAGATGCTCTGAACGCAACAGAGCAGTCGTCTCGGCCCGAAAGCAGTCAAAAACAGCAGATCTAGGAAACGACAGCAGAGCCTTTGTGAAGATGTCTGCAACCTGATCATCTGTTGGACAATATTGCACTTCAAGAACATGGTCATGAATGAGCTTTCTGATGAAGTGCATGTGTAGTTCGATGTGTTTGCTGCGCTGATGCTGAACTGGATCTTTGCATAGCTGAATGGCACTTTGATTATCACACCAAAGTGTGATCGGAAGTCTACTGCCGGTTATGTCTTCACTCTTGGTTCAGGACCTATTACATGGGCTTGTAAGAAACAGGCTGCCATTTCTCTTTCGTCAGCAGAAGCAGAGTATCGTGGTGCCGTGGAAGCTAGTAAGGAAGCCTTGTGGCTTCGTCAGATCCTATCAGAGTTTGGCTTTGAGCAGCAGCATCCAACCACACTTTGGTGTGATAATCAAAGTGCCATTCAGCTATGCAAAGATCCAGTTCAGCATCAGCGCAGCAAACACATCGAACTACACATGCACTTCATCAGAAAGCTCATTCATGACCATGTTCTTGAAGTGCAATATTGTCCAACAGATGATCAAGTTGCAGACATCTTCACAAAGGCTCTCACAGAGGCGAAGTTCACTAAACTTCGATATATGCTTGGAGTTCAGGAAGTTGTCACTAAGGGGGGATAGGCTCTAGTGCCTCCTTCCTTCTCCTATTGTGTCATATTTGTAAATCCTTCAATCCTATCCCAAGTTGTTCTTAAGGGGGGATGTTAGGATATTCCGACACATAGGATATAGTTAAGTTCAACTTGGTCTAGTTTAGAGTTAGGTATAGAGTTAGGTAAAGTGTGTTTCTTTACCGTTGTACATATTGTAACTTACAATCCGACGGTCACGATATGTAGTGATCCGACGGTTCACTCTCACCTCGGTATTATCGACACTTGATCCGTGGCTTGACACCCGATTGGTCCATGAGTTCTATTTAAAGCGCATGGAGGGTCATTGTTCGGGTAATCCGTGCATGAGAGAAGCTTATGTAAATTTTCATTCTTTGATTAATAAATTGCCTGTAGTACCCATGTTGGGACAGGCCGTGGACTGTCAGCTGAGTAGCCCATTCATGTTGCGTCAGGTCTAAATGATGCTACGGTATCCTAAATATAGTCCTCTTGTAGAACTTCATCAATACCGTCAAACCGTCCTCAAAACTAAATGTCATCATGAATCCTTTGCACAGGATATCCCATTCACCTGTCCCATGGTAGAACTATGTTTCTATATACCAATTCATTGGGATAACATCTAAGGTATGATAGAATAGGTGCACCCATTCAAGTTGTGGATTTTCTCCATAGGCCTGCATCCACTTGGCCAAATGTGCACGTGGATCATTCTACCCATCATACTTGTTTGTCAGTCACATTGTAGGCTTCCCAAATCATGCTCTCATAATCCACCTACATTCGCGCCAATCATTAAAAATTCCCTTGTGTGTACCCCACCATCTTGTAGGCGTAGCGTGCAGTGCCCAGTCCAAGGCCTGGAAGCATTTATTTTCTGGAACCTCCCTTTAAAATGCATCCAAAACAATATCTACCTCATTCAGTCCATCATAAGTAGGCAGAGTTCTTACCTCTGACGACACACAACACAAGGACCATGTCATGATCTTGCAATTCAGCATAGTTACTTCATGTAACCAATTATGCTAGCTTTCTATTTCTTCGTCAGAGTACGAAGTGTAGGAACTCTCGTGATCCCACGTAATCTATCCATCCTATCCCCCAGTCTTGGTCTTGCACTGTTATTTTATAGATGCATTCCATATCATCTTCACTGTCATAATCGCGGACTAGTTCCGTATAGCGCGATCCTTCAGCAGGATCCAGGGATATTATTACGCGTAATGATTTCTTCTCAAAGATCATTTTTCTATTTTTTCAGATTGATTACCCCATTCATATCAGTAGCCCAATCAATTCCCAGGAGCGTAGGGTAGGGATTGCTGTCATCCACAATCTCAATTATTTCAAAATCTGCTAGCGCGCTCGCTCCCTCAATATGCATGGTCACTCCCTGCGGCCGCCCCATGGGTATGATTTTCTGCTGATTCGTCGTCCTTATCTGAATCAGAGACCATTGTAGTGCAGGTATCCCCATTCAATCTCATGTTTGTTTTGGTAGAACATTTGCATCTGACCCAAATCCAGAATGACTTGATCTAGAATCACTTGAGTCTCATTCCACGCCCCGTCCTTGTCTTATGCATATTGATATTTTGGACTACGTGTAGTTCACCTGGCGTGGTCCCAACACATATATTGATGAGTTCTTATAACCCTTTCATAGCCTTATTCTTGCACAACAACTTCATACATGTTTCCATTAAAGTTGTTAGCATAGAAGGGTCCATCTCTGGCTCAGGTTTATCCTTGCTTCCTGAGGTAGAGGCCTCAGCAAAGCTTTTCTTATCTTCCATGAATGCTTCACAAGCACGCTCCAAATCAAACTTAGCCCCTCTTTTTGAGGCCTTGCAAAACCATGTACTATCTTTCAGTTGTTTCCCCTTGTCATCTCCCATCGCGATTACACTCTACAGTACTATATTTATGTTTGGATCTTCCTCATGTGGCTCAGACCTCATCATCCACAGGTTCTAAGCCAGGGGAGGTGGTAGCACCCCTTTGTCACTTATCTTAGCTATCAACGTAGGAAAATGTTCTGTTTCATGATCAAACTGTTAGAATCCTCTAGTGATAGGATTCATAATTTTAGATTAGCTGAGGTTAAGTCTTGTAATATTGTACATACCTTTTCTTTTTGCAATTTTTTTTCATATTAAAATTAAAAAATTTAAAGAGGGTATGTCCTAAAAGAAATATCAAAGGATAAGAAAAATAAGAAAATATCAAAAAATGAAAACATATGAACCCCAAACAAAAAACATATCATGAAAGTGGGCAAGTCCAAGTGCCACTACTCTTTACTTTACTGTCTTAAATAATGGTTGTGTACAACTTGTCATATATGCCACAACCCATGATAGTCAAACTATTTAATCTTGACTACTTCATGCTTTGAATTTCATGTTTATAGTTAGAAAAAAAATCTGACCAAACAATTTAATATTGGCAGATTAGTAGATAGGTAGAGAAATAAAAGGAGCTCATCAGCTTAATCTGAGCCCTTAGAAGATATAAGGTTAGAATTAGATAGTTTATTACATAAAAGAAAAAGGAAAGAAATGGGTTTTCTAGCTTAAGTGCACCCACCAAAGTGAAGAAACAATGTTACGGTAGGAAAATGGATAGGTAGAAGAAAGATTGTGTTAGTGTCGGTATCTTCATCCCTCCATCAGTGATCAAATTTCTCTTTTTGCATGCATTTTAGGTGTCCCATCTGATCAGCTGCATTCCATTAGGTCATGGATCATCTGATGGTAGTGGGCCATTATCAAATTTCCCTCGTGATTTTTACCTGTTGGCCTATTTGCACAAATTCAGGTCATCTGCTGTCATTTTTATTTCATTACACTTTGTTAGTGTCGGTATCTTTATCCCTCCATTAGTGATCAAAATTCTCTTTTTTTATGCATTTTAGGTGTCTCATCCGATCAGCTGCATTCCATTAGGTCATGGATCATCTGATGGTAGTGGCTCATTATCATTTGCCCTCATGGTCTTTACCTGTTGACCTACTTTTACAAGTTCAGGTCATTTACAGTCATCTTTTGTCATTACATTTGCAAAAGCCATTTTTAGTGTTTTAGGTCTCATTAGGTCTAGGGTTTGTGTCACACGGAATGAGTCAATCTTGCAGACAAGATAGACCTTCCTAGAATCTAACGATATCTAGTGACAAGCAAGCCAATCAAAAACTATCTTTCTCTAAATATGCAATTATAAACAAAGGCAAACAAGTGGTTTAGGCCTACCTTGGGTCCAATGCAAGTTTGTGGAAGCCTCGCTCCTTTGATCCAAATGATCTCCCTTGTAGCGAATCTGCAAACACAAACAAGCAAACAAATTAAATAGCACCTGAAAAGACAATATCATAAAGCATACTTATCATGATGATCAAGGAATTCATGAAACAAATGACATAAGACAATTTGTTGAGAAAAATGAATCTCATTGTATTAATTCAAATCAAAGAAGAACTTTACAACCTGTGCCTTGATGCTGTACAAGCTCCTCCCAGGGTCCAACAAGAAGTTTCCTCTACTTTGACAAGTTTCACTCTCTTCCCAATGAAGCCAAAAGATATGTGATCTCTCCTCTCAAGCTTAACTAGGAAGTCTCAATTCCACCAGCATTTACCCTCAAAAATGGTCAGCTTCTAACCTCCCTAGCAACCAGCCCAATGCCTTAATTTATAGTGCAATGGAGGGAAGTTACTAGGTCCTCCTTCAAAGGGATAGCTCCTCTCATCAAGGGATTAGCTCCTTCTCTTTTGGGATGCATGAACCACCTAAGAGCAATCAATCCACGTCAAAATTCCTTCTAGAATCATCTAGAATTAACCCAAAGTGAGTTTTTTAGAATAAACTTGCTTCCTTTTGACTTTCACAGGGGTCTGCATCCACTCCTTTAGGGACAGAGTGGGCAGGTCCGCAGGTATTGTGAACAGGGGGTGCGGGACCACAGGCAATAGTGAGAGAAAGTGCGAAACCAGAGCTTTGTTTATTTTCAATGTCTTTCTCTCATTTTCAAAGCTTGACTTGAAGAGATGAGGTCTGAGACTTGCTTAGGAGGACAATACAAGTGATGATAGACCCATACTGACTGCAAATAGTCATGGTGACGATATTTTTGTGTAAAAGATTTCCCCCTAAAGTGTGAAGTTTGTAGTAGATGAGGATTTCATTTATCATTTAGGAAGAGTGAAGTACTTTATCATTTCAAGGATCATCTTATGGAGAGCCCGGTCGGAACCTATAAAAACATTCAATGCAAAATATATATATATAGATCATATCATAGCTGAGGTAGGCATTCCCATACTCAGATCAAAACTGACTAGAAAACTAACTACTGCTCTGATATAGGAATGATCTTGTAATACATCACTAGTATAGACACATGTAGACATAGTATGGATGCAACCATATTTTTATGAATAGTCCACAATATAATGAATACAAAATTCCTCGCAGCCTGGATTGCGGAAACTAGATCTAGGGTCTTCATTTCTACTTCCCGAAACAGTATGATTCTAACCATGCGAATGAATGTGTTGAAGTCGAACATGGTAGAAACCACTTGATTACCAGTCAATGATGTAAACTGTTAACAAGTGTGAGAGAAACCACCAGTAATGTCAATGGCTCTGAAAATACCCAGTACAATCCATGAGATGTGAATAGATGTGTTGATGTCAAACATGTCAAAGAGTCCTTTGATCGAAGGTCAATGATGCAACCTATCGTCGAAGGCGAGAAACCTTCCATTGAGGCATGTAGATCCCAAGGTACTGATGACTTCTAGATCATCTTTCTAGATAATGAGCTGAAGTCGATAGAAAGCAATCCGTCGTAGGCAAGCCCACAACACGAAATCATAGATCAAGTTGAAGAAATTTAGTTGCAAGAACTGACTCAGGGATGGTCAAGATGGATGACAGATATTTTGCAGATGAACGGCTTATTGGTACTGACCTCTTGAACACATAACGACACAGCAGATGGTTTGGTGACAATTGACCCAAAGTTAATACCCAGAAACCGGCTGAAGACTTTCAATGTGGTTTGATCAACTGTTAGGCAAAGGATTTCCCAACCTAGGTGAATAAAAAGTTTCGTGTTCAAGAGTGGTTACAAAGTATGACAAACAGGCTCATTTTTCTCTCTTTTCCCCCACCATTTCTGGCAAGTACCTCTTTATTTTTGACAAGCTTGAGGAGGATAACATTTGCTTGATTATAAGCTCATCCTTCAGATGAGTCCAACTTAGTTTAAATTCGAACCCTAAGAAGGAGTGGTTTGTTCCTGTTTGTAATTGAACAGGTCCTTTATTGTTAAATTTTAACGAGTCCAGTATAGGAGAAACTTGGCGTTTTTCAATTTTAGAGAGTCTGAAAAAACTTAAGAAGACTCCACGGTTGACCTTTTTCGTAAATTTGTGTCTCCCAAGCCCGAAAAAGTATAAAATAATACTTGAGAGAACCGCTTGACCTTTACGACCAAGGAGTACTTTTTGTAATTAGTGCCCCTGATCCGAAAAAGTAAAAAAGCGATCAATGACACGTCGTTTTATAACCAATATCGAATTTGAAATGACAAAAATCTGGAAATCTTTTCATGTTTTCATGGTCAGAAAAAGAGCTGTAAGTGGACCATCTTTTTAGTTCTGTTTTAACGAGTTTAAAAAGAAAAACACGACGATCTTTTCTTGTTTTAGGAGTCAGAAAAGAGCTTAAAGGTGACTCTAAATGTTTTTTCGTTGAAAATGACCGATTTCGCCTGAAAAATCTGTTATCCTGAACAAAAATGCAAACATTACTCATACCTTTTTGAGATGGATAAAAATGCTGCAAAAGTTACCTTTCTAAAGTGAAACATAAACAAATTTACAACTCATTTATTCAAAAAACTTATAAAAAGGGCTTTCGTCAATTCATTTTTACCGTTTGAGATTTGGGTGAGAAAATAGTGCTTTTGGTCAGAAACTTCCCGTGAAGATTGCGGAAAATCCATCCGTCGGAATCGAGCGCTATCTCCTCCAGGTAATCCACATCATCCTACTCTTCAATTTCATCCATTTCAACTTGTTTTTTAGGGTTTTATTTCATTTTTTAGAGGGTTTTTAGGCTAGAAACCCACGCGCGGGGGCCTGCAGGCACAACACAGGTAACCTGCGGACCCCGAATTTTTCTCAGTGGGGAAAAATTCAGGGGTCCACACCTGCCGTGAAGGCAAGGTGCAGACCCATGCATTGTCTCTAACAGAGAGGGTGCGGTCCCCGCAGCAACTGTTTTTAACCCTAAATTTCTCAAAATTTACCCAAGCAATTCAATATTTTGCCTTCTAACTTGCCTTTTTGTTGGATGTGGAGTATACATCATGCTTGATTGGCGAGAATGGGAGCATGAGGATGTAGATCTTGCCGCTTTAAATCACCAACCTTCGATCGATGCATTGGAGGCATGCGGCTTGTACAAATTCTGGGCCATACCTGGCATGAGGGCCCATGTGGACTTCTTGCAGTGGCTGGTAGACAAGTGGAGCATATAGGACTAGTGCTTCTTCATTGGTGGCCACCAGCTTGAAATTGAGTCGGCATACATATACTTTTTGACTGGTTTGCCTAAGAGAGGCGAAGACTTGACTCTATTCGGGACTAGGCCAGGTGGCCAGTCTGTTGATAGCCTCCAGCTAGAGTTCTGCAACAACCAGACTAGAGACAAAGGGATAGACATCAAAACCATATCCCGTCCTGAACTCATGGTGATCGTGTTTACTTTTACCAGGCTCTGTGGGAGCGTCGCACTACATATTGCCATTGGATCCCAGATGCAGATGGCAGTTGACTGCTTTCGAGGCACCATCTTCAACTGGTGTGATGCTGTGTTGGCTAATGTAAAAGGCCAACTGACCAGAGCCAAGAACGGACAAATGAAGAACTTTGGATATGGTGCTTTGGTTGTGAGCTTTTGTCTGGACAGGGTCCCAATGTTGGTCCTGCAGCACCTCATTGTTGGAGCTGGACTTCCTCGAGACCCCAAACTGATGTGATGGGTTGCAGTTATGGCCCGTCATCTTGACGAGGGGACAGAGGTTGTTCGATTCAAACATGAGTATTTCCATTGGTTGGAAAACCAGGTTTTTGCTATTCAGGACTTCACTTACGCTGGGGTAGATTTTCGCGGTGACCCAGACATGGCTCTTCCACCAGGAGAGCAATGGGATGACTGAAGTAAAATCATTTTCAACATTTTCCTATTTTAATTTCTTTTTTTTGTTTTTATCTCGTCCCAAAACTGATAGTAAAAGTTTCAAGTGCAGATGTGGGTCCACAGCGACTAGCCACTCTTCGGCCTTATGAGAGGAAACAACCAGCTGTAGCAGCACCAGCCCCACCAGATGAATCAGCAGAGACCTTGGCCGAATTGGAGAGCCATCTAGAGCATTTGACAAGAGACATTCCAGAGACCGGCATAGATGACATTCCTCATCGACTACAGCGCTATGTGATTGGGGTCCCAGGACCTTTTAGGAGGTTCCTTTGTAAGGTGGCTCGTATAGTGGTTTCTTATCGAGATCATCACCAGTGATAGGATGATCGCCTATTGTAGACACATATGTCATTTTTGCTTTTTGTACTTATCATTTTTTCTGATCATAAGGTGTTTTTCAACCTATGATCGAGGACGATGTATATTTTGACACACTCCTATATTATACTATATCACTATTACCGGCTTGTCTTGTAAAACATGTTATGGAATGCTTTTAAATTTACATGTATGATTATTGCAAATGTCTACTTAACATTCGAGAAGCAATTACATCTGCTAATGTATTTAAAGATCTTGGAATATGCTGATATTCAATATAATCAAATTCACGTTCCAAGAGACGCACTCTCAAAAATAATGTCAATAACATTGGATTTCTAATGGCATATACTCTATTAAGCTGTAATACAATGAGTTCAGAATCTAACCTCACTATCAAACTCTGAATCCCAAATGAAATAGATTCAGATAATAACTCAATCACTGCACTATACTCTGCAATGTTGTTCATTGTTTGACCGAGGCTTACCCCATGCATAGATACCAACTCGTCAGAGGGCAAATAGATAACCCAAGTTGCGGAAGAAATGTTCCATGTATTATGACAAGCGCCATCAACAAAACCAATGTATGTTTGGAGAGGCATCGACATCTGCAATATCAAGAGTAAAACCAAGATAAGCAGGAATAATGACGGAAAACACTCTCTAAGCTAAGCACACTTTTTAAACTAAAACACACCAGCTAGAAAGAAAACTAACCTAACTAAAAATCTCCACACCCATTTTTAACCATAATACCTCTTCAGGTAAATACCATTTCTAGGTTTACCTAAAGAGTCCCCGTCAAAGTCTACCAATTCATAGGCCCCTTTTGCTAGCTTTCACTTGACAACATAGGGACCATGCCACATAGGAACGAATTTTCCAGCGCCTAATTTATCATTAGCTTGATCGTACAATAAGACTAGGTCTCCTTCCGAAAAATTTCGAGGGGTCACATTTCGATCATACTGAGCTTTAATATGTTTTGTATGAGTTTCGATCGCTAATGCAACATCACGTCGATTCTCATCTAATTGAGCCAAGTATAACAAACATTTTTCCTCTTTGGAAGTCGCTGGAAGTAACTCGATATACATTTGCAATGACGGGATTTCGCATTCAATGGGTAACACAGCTTCCAGACCATAAAATAGTTGGAAAGGAGTGAACCCTGTTGACGTTTCTACGGAGGCTCGATATGCCCAAAGCGCTAAAAATAGCATGTTATGCCAATTTGACCGATGAATCCCAATGATTCGTCGGATCATGATAACTAAAACTTTGTTGATGGATTCAACCAGAGCATTAGCTTGTGGATAATAAGGAGTTGAACTATCGTGATGCAAGCCAAGCTGGCCTGTAAGTTCAGTCATCATAACGTTTCGAAAATGACGCCCATGATCAGTGATAATCACTTGTGGAACACCAAACCTAGCAATTATATGATTGAACACGAAAAAAACAACTGTTTTGTCGTCTGCCTCAAATGTAGGCTTCGCGTCGGCCCACGTGGTAAAATAATCTACCGCAAGGATGATATACGCATGCCCCCCGGCCGAGTGAGGGTTACATGTTATAAAATTGATACCCCATTTGGCAAAAGGACCAACGGAAATTATAGGGTGGAGAGGAGTAGGTGGAGTGCACATCTTTCGATCAAAAATTTGGCAGTTGTGGCATTTTCAGATTGCGTTAATACAATATTTAAACAAAGACGGCCAGAAGTATCCAGCATGCAATATCTTTTGGGCTGTGGCATACCCAGACATATGACCACCACACGCTCCAGAGTGACTGTCATTTAGAACCCTTTCAGCTTCCTCATGAGTTAAACAACGTCGAAAAACAGAGTTCGCCCCACGACGATAAGGAGTATCTCCAATAATTCTGAATTGTTGGGACTGGAATTGTATTTTTCAACGTTCTGACCTTGAAATTTCTGGCCGAAAGGATTGGGTCTGGAGATAAACGATGATATCCCCATACCACAGATCTAAAGTGCTAATTAGAAACAAGGATTCGTTCGCAATGGGCTCCTCCGCCAAAGTTTCCGTGTCAGCACGCGGGAAGTCACACATTAACTCCGCAAAAACTAAAGATTTCTTAGATTAGACTTTTCAAATTCCAAGTCGAACTCCTGTAGGATCACAATCCATTTGGAGTACTTGCCCCCTAGCAATTTCTTGGTCAAAATATAGATCATAGGGTTGCAATTAGAAATTACTGTAGTTTTACGTAGTAAAATGTAATGACAAAAACATTGGACAACTTGAACAGCTGCCAATGCTAATTTCTCCACATGTGAGTATTTTAGCTCAGTTAGATTTAAAGTTCGACTAAGGTAATATATCACATGTTCAGTACCGAATTCATCTTCTTGAACTAACACCATTCCGATGGTGGAATGGGAAGCGACGAGATACAAGAAGTAGTCCTGGTTGTAGTTGGGAGGATACAATAATGGTGCATGGGTCAATGCGTGTTTTAGTGCATCAAAAGATTTCTGAGCTATCTCATCCCAATAGAATGGAGTATTCTGTTTCAACAACCGCATAAAACCCTTTGTAACCTTGGCGTAGTTAGGAATGAATCGTCGTAAAAAGTTTTCTTTCCCTTGCAAACTTTGGAGTTGGCAAAGACTCGAAGGAGGAGGCAATTTGACAATAGCTTCAACCTTCGAGGGATCGACGCGAATGCCGGCTTTCGAAACAACAAACCCCAGTAACCGACCCGTTTCTATACAGAAAACACACTTGTGTGGATTCAACCTAATCCGATAATGCCTACACCTCATAAAGATTGCTCTTAAATGGATGAGATGATCAGCTCGATGTAATGAATGAGCAGGCAAATCATCAAGATAGGGTTGCACAATGTGCTTGATGTCATGAAACGCATAATACATGGCCCTCTGAAAAGTTTCTCCGGCGTTCTTGAGCCCAAAAGGTAATTTTCAATAAGAAAATGTCCCCCATGGACAAATGAAAGCCGTTTTTGGTTGATCAGCAAGTAGAATATTGATTTGATTGTATCCGGAAAAACCATCCATGAAGGAGAATATTTCACTGCCGACACAATCATCAATGATTTGATCGATATAGGGAGTTAGGTAATTGTCCTTTGGAAAGGCTCGATTAATGTCCCTATAATCGATACATTTTCTTATTTTCCCTTGCTTTTTGTTAACCGGAACAATATTCGATACCCAATCCGTTAACGAAATCGGATAAATGAAACCTGCTTTGAGTAATTTTTCAACTTCTGCTTTAATAGCAACAGCTTTTCTCAGGTGAATCTGATGTAAACATTGCCGGACGGGTTTAGCATCCGGGTAAGTCTTGATTTCATGAACAACAATTGCGGGGTCAATTCCTAGCATTTCCTCATATGACCAGGCAAATACGTCGCGGAATTCTTGAAATAGGGCCTTATATATTTGAATTTCATCTTCTGTACACGAGGCACCTATATGAATGTTTTCAACAATTCCAGGCTTAACCGAAATATCAATAGAAATAGTTCGAGAAATGTTTCCCAAATTTAACTCGGAATCAAGATTTTTCATTGGATTTTGAGGTTCCTTGACATATTCAGTCGTAAAAATTGATGAGAAATCATTTGCAAAATGATCATTCTCGGGTAAAAATGAAGATCTGAGATGAAGTTCTTCCCATGGTAAATCATCGACACATAGGATTTCATGAATTTGCTCATCAGAGTGAACAAGTTCAGAAAATGTTCTTGAATCCGAGTTTGATCTGAAAAGTGATTCCTCAGGGACCACATTCATTAAGTCAATTTTGGTTGAAGATGGGTCGGAAAACGATTGAATGGCCTGATACGCAATTTCATATGGACTCAAAGGCATAACATCACCAAATGAGTCTATCTCGGATTCGGAAGGTACGATCCAAGGATCATCATAAACAATGGTGTCTGATGAAATCATATGAATGGTTGCAAAAGAAGATGATGCGTTGATAGTAGGAAAAGGAAAAGTTCATAGTAAACTGACATCTTTAAGTAGTCCTACTCCAACATCCTTATACGGGATAGTCGTTTTACCGACATGCTGAATGCTTTCAAAAGAGGCTGGGTCGGACGAAAAGTAAGCCAGTTGGTCTATTGTTACGATCTTTCCATTATGAGGAAACTTTATAACCTGAAAGACTGATGAAACGATAGCTGTCATAGCATAAGACCAACTATGACCCAAGAGAAGGTTTTAATCTAGAGGGGCATCAACCACCTCCACATCTAGATTAAAAGTTTTTCCTTCAACCCCTATAGGTAAATCCTGTAGAATGCCAAAAGGATGAAACCCACGGCCATCAAAGGCCTTTAGAATCGTCGGGGATTGATTTAGTGAAGGAGAACCAAGCGATCTCCAACAATGTATCAACATAATACATGTTGAGGCTCCCTCATCAATCACAGTCCTATGGATAGGTCTGTTTTTGACTATCACTGGGATATGGAAAGCCATTTGATGAGGTAAGCACGGTGTACTATTTTGTAGATTGAAAATTATAAGGTTCGAGTCTTGAACGTCAACAGCTCCTATAGCCGACAATAGTAATTTACGTTGTGCTGGACATGATTGCAACACTTCCAAAGCCGACATTGCTGAAGGTGAAATAGCTAAATCTTCAAAAATGTTATAGTTCTGAGCCGCTCTCGCATGTGGATTGAAAGCTGACTTTCGAAGTATACCCTTGGCGGGTGGTTTGATTACTAAGTCTGGATTATGTATCTCAATCTGTAGTGGATCTAACTGGGAGCTGAGGTTGATGGGTTAGAATGAGAAGATTCTGCTTCTTTACCATCAACAGGACTTTTACTACCATAATCATGCGATCGAGTAGCAATCCTAACATGGGACATCATCAGTATGGGTTCTTCATTGGCATTTGAGGAAGAACCTATCATCTTACTGTCTTGACTTGGAAAATGATCCTTCAAAACAACAGGCGTTTGGGAACCTTTGACAATTTTCACAACCTCTGCACGATGAGGACAGTTTCTTGTAAAATGCTCTTCATCACAAATGAGACAAGGATAACGAGGTTTGTGTTTCTCATTATTTGATTCCGCATTTTCTGGTTTCTCTTTCGAATTTTTATCTGTTTTATTTTTCTTCTTCCCTTTCTTCTTACCACTGTATTTTGATTTCACTGTAGATGACTTTACAACATGAATATCGGCGGAAATCTCCGTGAAAGAATCTCCTGTCGGGGAATCTGGCAAGGTTATGATAGGAGAAGAATTCTTGGAAGACTTCTTCTTACTTTTGGTATTAACCATACCAATCATACCATCAGCGGCATGAGACCCTGAAGGAGCTGCAGCGATTTGATTTTGCTTAGGAAGATTGGGGATTTTCTTGTGTAACGTACTTGACTGAGTATAAACTAAGTCAAGTTACTGCGCTTGAGAAATTACTTGCTCCTCAGTAACGACTATGGCCTTAGCTACATCCTCAGTGATCTTTGGCAATAAAGATTTTACGAACCATTTGGCTAAGATCTGATCCATAATAAAAACCTTCACTAAACGCCGTCGACGTCTCCATTCATGAATGTGATCTGAAATGTAAGTGGATGTCGACTGCTTTAATGAAGTTAGTAATTCCGTGCCCTTTTCATATCTGACTGGCAACTGAAAATGAGTTAAAAACGAAGTAGCTAACTGACTAATGTTATAAAAAGTGGCTCGTGGTAACTCAATGTACCACTTGGCCGCAAGACCAATTAGAGTGCACTGGAAAAGCCTTAAACGGATTGAATCATCTGAAATGGAATTAGACGCACACCAGAGGTGATAAGTCATCACATGGTTCGACGGGTCCTCTCCTGATTTGCCTTCAAACTTAAGAATATGACTAGGCAACTTATTCGGCATTGGCGGCCAAAACGGAAGATAGTTAATGGGATCGTTCGCTAGGCGCGACAAGTCAAACAAGTCCAAAGTTGTGATAAATGGTAACTGACGATTAGGGTCCTAAAACTCTGGGTCATGAGACCAGCCGCAGGAGGAGGATATCCAAGATAACTAGGAATTGGGATTACATTTGGGATATTGTATCCTCCCAGAAAACCAGGATTAACTGGACCATACTGGGGTTGTTGAGGTTGTTGATATGTATACCCAGGGTATGGTTGATACTGATAGACTGGTTGTTGCACAGTAGGACCGAATTGGTACTGTCCCTAGTACGGTTGATAAGTAAATTGAGGTTGACTTGTGACAACCGTACTTGAACCAGGTTGTCCTATAGGCATCTGAACCAAAGTTTGAATTGTGGATCCAGAATAAGGTAAATATGTCTGAGGAGTTGATACAGGAACAGTAGAAACTAGAGCTGTCGATACTCCAGAAGTAGGTGGGGTTGATTGAACAGATGTTGCAGCAGCCGTTTGAGGCAGAGTACGAGGCGTACTAGGCCCAGGTTGAGAAACTACTGAAGGTACAAAAGTTTGAATAGTTGACTAGACAGGTTGCTGGGGTGAACTAGAAACTAAGGGTTGTCCAGTTTGAGATGACAACTGTACATTCGGTTGAAAGACCTGTTGAGTTTGCGATGGATCCCACACTAAGTTCATTCCGGGGTACGGACCCATAATAGGTTGAGAATATTGAGGACCATAACCAAGTTGAGGGTAGGGTTGATACTTCAGAGGTACATTTCCAGTTCCTTGAATATATGATTGACCGGAAGGTGGTTGGAAACCTTGGTTCGAGTACTGACCTTGGGGTTGATAACCCTGAGGCATGTACTGATACTGGGGTTGACCTTGAGGTACATATTGATACTGGAGTTGACCTTGAGGTACATATTGAGTCTGGGGTTGACCTTGAGGAACGTACTGTCCTGTAGGTATGTACTGTCCTTGAGGTTGCACCCCAGGCGAAAATTGGGTACCTTGAGGTTGCCCCCAGGTGATACTTGAGGATTTTGAGGCTGCCCCCCAGGCGGTAACTAGACACCTTGAGGTTGAGGATTAGGAATAGTACCTGACATCATGAGAATATCTTCTACACTCAACGGCTTAGTACCATTATTTCCAGTTAGTAACCCTTGTTCAATGGGTTGAGGAGACGCTCCCGCAAAAGTACTAGAAAGTGACTGATACCCAGAGGGAACAGAAGGACCGCTATACAAAAAGGTTTCTGGCGATTGAGAAAACATGGACAGCTGTCTTGACATATTTAATGGAGGATAGTAACCTCTAGGTGTTGGGTGATAAGGAATACGAGGTGGTGAAAAACTTAGTCCCGGGTTTTCCAAAAAATTGTCAATGAGAGATACCAAGCACTGCTCCTAGATGGACTGTAAAAAATTGATTCACGCTCCCTAAGTTCGATAACAGGTTGATTTTCAGGGATAGGGATGCCTACTTCTTCTTCCGGAGTAGCAAGTTCGTCAATAGCTATAAGTCTAGAAGGAAGATTTTGGGTAATTATTCTTTCTACCCTGGGTGAACCAGGACCACTAGAAGTTGGAGAGGTAAACCCCGATGTTGGAGTAGCAGCAAATTCAATTTTAGGTTCAGATATTTCAGGTTCCTCACCTATATCACTAGTAGATGAAAAACTACCAGTAATTTCGGAAACAGACACCGATTGTGGATTATAATCTGCTACTAAAGCTTGAAAATCAGGATGTACCACCAAAGAAGACTCTCCTTCTTCAGGTGACCCAACTCTACTGTCTCTAGGAGTTACGAGGGCTCTTAACCCTTTAGGTTGGCTCGGTGAAAACTCAGGAGGTTGACCCTAAAGTCTACGAGACTTCCTCGGTAATTCAGCCACGATTAAATATTTTAACTACTTCACACGCAAACAAAGTAAAATCTCAATGAAAACCACCTAAAGCCTCTAAAGAACCAAACAAATTTGAATCACACGCCTAAAGAATCTAGGAGATCAAACCACACACAAACAATAACTTTCCGTACTGAAAACACTAGTTGGTGATGAAGTCCAACGTCGCAGAGTTCAATACATAAATGGCGGTTGGAATAGTTACCCCGACAACCTGCTTAATGAATAAATTGGCACAAGTTCCTCCACTAAACCATCTCGAGTGAAGAGAACCCCCCAGAAAATTGAAGTGAGTCGAGCCGACGTCTGCTCCAGGTACAGTGGGATCTTCCCACCACTGTCAGCTTAGGAAGAATCCTATAGAATATGGTCACTATGGTTACCAACGGAAACAAATACACCTGGGGGAATAGTCTACGATCCGATACGCACGCAAGGACAGAGTAACAAGCTCAATCCCCTTGAAGGCTCCTTGAATAATCCAAGGTTTACCAACAAGTGACCCCAGGCTCTTCGACAATGGTTACTTCGAGGTTTACCGTTTTTAATACGTGAATATCTCGCGTTGTTCCCAATGAGGAAGGATTGATTCCCCCACTGATTCAGACACGATCTCGTGCTTCTCCTTTAAGAGGAGCTTCCCCAGAGCATAGATGCAACAATTGAATTTTTCTCCTACCGCAAAATACAGCTACTTGTTTGTTTTACTGTCTTGGAGAGTTAATTACTCCCTACTCCAAGACACTAACCTAAGCTATGTTGGTGTATTAGAGCCCTAGAAAGAAAAATATTACTAGATAGATTTTACTTTAAGCGTTATTTTTATTGGTTTTGGTTTAAGTCAAGAGGTGCAGAGATGAAACTCGTGGTGTGAAGACTTGACTCGAAATCACTAAAAAATGCACTTAAGATGATTAAGCAATCTTTTCCCTTCAATGAACTTCTAGCTAGGAAAGAGTTTGAGAATGCAAATACTTGTAAACACAAATCTTTCTTAACCAACAAATTAAAAGAAGAGTTTTTTGTCTTTTCCAATGCACTCAAAATGAGACAACTAGTTATTTTCACAAAAATTTCCCTTTTCTTTCAAAACACTCAAATACTACAAAAACAAACTTTTTCCAAAAGAGATTTTTTATTTTTTATAAAACACTCAAAACTATGGAAATGACTAATCTTGAGATCTATAAACTATAAAAAACTATTTGAAGTCAAATCTTACAAGATGTCTTTTTCAAGGATGTTTTACTTAGCTATAAGCAAACTAAGGACTAATTTGTCCAGAATCACAAATCAGTCAAAAAACAACCAATTTTTGTTTTCTTTTCTAAAAATGAAATCCAAAATTTTAACACAAGCCTTTTCGAAGTTTCGTAAAGAGAAAACACAAGGTGGATTCCTCAACAAAGGTAGATTTTGCAAACAGTTAGACTCATAAGAAGGCTAGTAAAAACCAAGGTGATTTGAGGCTTCTACAGCTTCTAAGCTCTGAGCTACTACACGACCAAAATGAAAATCAAACCCAACAACCAAAACTTCTAGGAATTTCACCTAAAACCCTAACACCAATGGAATTAACCTAAGGAAAGCTTCTGACAGGTTATATGCAGGTCTGGGAAGGGGATAATAACATATAAACAAAAAATAAGCTGACTAACAGAGAAAATCTTAGGTTTTCCAAAATTTTGACAGGGTCCGCAGGCCCACCGTTTACATAGGTGCGGTACCGCTCTGTGCTAAAAGCAAAAGTGAGGATGGGTCCGCACTGTGTCGCAAGCCGAGGGTGCGGTCCTCTCCCAAAGTTATGAAAAACAAAAAATAATCCTATATCTACTAAATCTACCCAATTCCACACACAACAAGCCAAAAACAAAAACAAAACACAGTTTCTCAGGTCAAAGTAAAAACAAGGAAAAAATCAATTCTCCAATGGAGTCGCCATTTTGTCACACGGAATGAGTCGATCTTGTTACGCAGTAATTTGTCACTGTCTCCCTATCAGTCACCCTACTGTGTCAGGAATTCATAATAATCAAGTTCATGCCTTCTGAACTGGCCAAAAACCCACTTTTCCAAAGTTTTCCTCATCAGCGCGTCTGTTTCTAAAATATCCGCGATGACTGGTGCTTCATAACAGACCACGTGCGCTGCCAGCGCGGAAGCACACGACTTTTCCGCGCTGATCGAATTTCATGACCAGCGCAGCCTCTGTTTGTATTTACCCGCGCTGACATGGCCCTTTCCATTATGTCTTTGCGACGTCAGCGCGCCAGACCAGTTATGCACCCGCGCTGATCCAGTTTTGGCGAATTTGTTCCAACAGCCAGCCTTCCAGATAACTCCAGACTTGGTTGTTGGCCTTGTGAGTATCGACTCCTTTCTATGGCATGTTTGTTCGACCCTTTCCAACTACTTCCCTTGAAGATAAGCTCATCCTTCCAGCCTTTTAGGAGGCTCCTTCTCCTATATAAACTTCCACCATTACTATGAGCAGCTAGTTTGGAATAGCTTGGATTGTGTAGAGCTTATAGTGCTCAGATTGTTGCTACTATAGGTATTTGGTGTGCTAAGTGTGGAAGTGTATGATAGCTTAGGGAAGGTTGTGTTGTGTTGCTTGTGTGAGAGAGATAGTTTCTTGTCTTGGGAGAATCATTTCCAAAGGTGAATGCTTGAGACACTTGCTGACTGGCCCCTCCTGAGAAGGTTACCGACGTTAGAACATTTGGTTGTACTCTTCTATGCTTGATTAATAATAGATGACTACTATTATTGTTCCATTCTCATTTGTCTATGCAATGGTTAATGTGAATTACATCCTTTCTGACTGATGTATGGTTGCTTTTATTAGATTTCACGCTTGTGTTTGTTCCCTCTTCGTGTGTGCAGGTATCTATTCGCGGAGATCGCGGAGGATCGTGACCAGCCAAAGCGAAGGAGCGAAGGTGGTATCTCTTCATCAAATAGCAGCGCTGGAATCCAAGTAGGTGCTCTTTACCTCTTGTTTAAATGCAATTAGGAACTTGCATAGTAGCATTGACTGATTGTTGCTAGACCCTTGCTGGGCTAGTAGGGATCGCCTCTACCCGTAGAGGGGATTTACCTCTCCAACAATTTGGCGACTCCGCTGGGGAGCAGCCTTTTGTCTCTTGTGTCCATTCTTTGTGTTTGAATTTGATTGTTCTCTCTTTTCAAGTTTTGGGGATTGTTTCTCTGCTTGTAGCCTTCCTGGGTCCATCTGGGAAGTGTCTTAATTGCTAAAAGAGTTTCTACCTTTGGTTTGGGAGCTTTTTGCTTTGATTCTACTCGTTTTTACCCTCAGCGCGGTTTAATTCAAAACAGACGCACTGATGTCGCGCACCTACTTCTTTGTTTTCCCTGTCATCGCTCCTGTACAATTAACAGTCGCGCTGACCTCGTTTTTGAGACAGCGTGCTTTATCCATGTGCTTCCGCGCTGACGTCGCAAAGTTGCTACAGGCCTTCTCTTGTCAGCGCTGAGTTGCTGAAGGCCACCCGCGCTGATCCTGTAGAATTCATTTTTGTCCAAATCAGCCTCCTGAACCTGTTGCTTTGACTTTCCCCTCTTCTCTCCACTTGGTTTGTGACTTGTTTTTCATTACTTGAACTCTGAGCCACTTGTTTGCGAAGTCTTGTTCCACAGGGTTTCGTTTTTGCTCATTTTTCGGTTTTGCAAATACCTTCCTCTTTGCTTTCGCTGCTTGGTTTGTATTTCCACCATCACTTTTACAGTTGTTGGATTGTGTTGAATCTCTAATTGACTGGTTGGGACTCTTATCCTCCGGGTGTTTGCTTTTCTCCATTGATTTCGCACTCTAGCCTTAGGACATCTGGTGGCCGTGTGTGTGTCAAGCCTTCCGTAGGGATCTTGTTCTCTTGTTCGACCAGCCAACTTCAGATTTGTTTTTACACTTGTTCGGTAATTGGTGAAGTGTTTTTTTGGTTGCGTTCCTGAGTGGTTTGTACTTCTTCCTTGCTTGCAATCCTTGCTTGTTTTGCTGAGCTTAGATCACATAGCTCGTGCGGAACTTGGATTTCCTTTTGACTTGGAGATCTTTGTTGGATGTTTTGGGAACTTTGTGTGCTTTCATTAAGTGATTTGCTTGGTGTTCTTTGTTGGAAATAATACTGAGAGGGGGAGTGAATCAGTATTATCTAATAAATCTTCCTTATTTGTTCTTTGAATTAGTTTTGCATGTCAGTACCATAAAATAATGAGCATGAACAAAGAAAACAGATAGTCACACCAAAGAACACAAGATGTAAGGTGGAAACCCAATGTGGGTGAAAACCACCTGCTGCAATATGTCTCTATCTTCTTTCAAATTAGAAACTCCTTTTACAATGGTTTTGTACTGGTGCAGTCATTTACCAGTACGCAGGCTGCAACCTGCAGAGAGCTACAACTCTCTCTCTCTCGTTTTCCAGTCTCTCCTGGAAGGGAGCTACAACCCCCTACTTCTTTTCATAAAGCATCAAATGATCATTAAGTACATAAAAGTTACAGTCCACTACAGTTATCAGATCAGCAATAACAGAACTAACCCAGAACACCTTATCAACAGAAAAATTCAGTCAACAGAACATTTTAAGACAGATACGCAGTTTTCCCTTCTGTGGCCTGCGTCACTACACAGTTCACCTTCTGCTTTCCTGCGTATACCCGCAGGGATCCTTCTGCCAAACTGCGTGCCCACGCACTGTTCCTTGAACTGCGCTGCGTACTATTACTGCAGGACGCACCCAGAGACATTATCGCACCGCGTACTGTTACTGCAGGTACACACCCAGAAATACTATCGCGCCGCGTACTTTTACTATGCGTACGCACCTGAACCTTAGTCGCTCTGCGTACCCACACAGTTCTCCTTCTTCTGCTCTACGTACCGACGCAGGTCCCCTGTTTCTGCTCTGTGTCCCCATGCAGATCTCCTGTTTCTGCACTGCGTACCCACGCAGATCTCCTGCTTCTGCACTGCGTACCCACGCAGCTCTTCTGTTAAACACCTGCGTCCTTCTGATTAGGGCCGAATAGGCAGTCCACCAGAGTGGCACAGTTGCTCAGATCTGATCATGCGCTCGAGAGATCACCCTTCACAGATTCGCCTTCAACTTTCCTTTCATATAGATCAAGCTTTTAAGACCATAACCCAATATTTCAGATCTAAAGATATTCAATTGCAAGGGATGCTTAGCCAAGTGATCTCCTTTGCTTTATATAGGCAAGCTCCTCCTAAAATCATGGAACAATACCACGAGCCGACACCATAATAACCCAATACCGTCGGCTAAATACCAAGAGTAACACATAAGAAAACCCCACATGTGAATTTCTTTGCCTTGAAATGTGTGCACTGGGGGTACGCACCTCCTGAACGGCTGGCCTGCGTATCTGGACGCGGTCCCTGCATGGTGTACCTGCGGGTATGCACCTTCTGAACTGATTTCCTGCGTACTTCTTAATTTTCAACAAATTGAGAGCCTTGCCACGGGAGTTGCCATCAAGTACAACATCTGTAACATATAGTCATACCAGAAACATAATGCCAACAATCTCCCGCTTTGGACTTGATGGCAACCTCACAAACTTCAGCTTCATTCTCCCCCTTTGACATCAAGGGCAAAGGGGTATGCTCCCCCTAAGATCATGCTCCCCCTGAAAATGAACCAGATCTGCAACAAAGAACCATAATCCACCATGGAAGAGATAGAGACATATTGCAGCTATTTCCAAGATATCCTTCTGACCATCCTCCATAATGCCAACAATGCATTATATGCTCCCCCTGAACCTGTACCATCAATCAGAAAAGGTTCAACAATAAGATGATGCATCAACAACCCCCAGCTTTTGCCTGAGGTATTCAAAAGTGTCCCTGGGCAATGGTTTGGTGAGAATATCAGCAACTTGTTCCTTAGAAGGAACATACTCCAACTTGACCTTCTGTTCAAGTACTTGTTCCCGGAGAAAATGGTACTTGATTGGTATGTGCTTGGTTTTTGAATGCATAACCGGATTCTTTGAGATGCTGATTGCACTTGTGTTATCACATAAGATGGGGATAGGTGGTGTACAAGTGATTTGAAAATCCTGCAAAGTCTGCATCATCCAAAGGAGTTGAGTGCAACAAGATGCAGCAGCAACATATTCCGCTTCAGCTGTAGACAAGGCAATCGAACTCTGTTTCTTGCTGAACCAAGATACCAGTCTGGAACCCATAAAGAATGCACCACCACTTGTGCTTTTCCTGTCATCCATGCTTCCGGCCCAATCTGCATCTGTATAAGCATGAAGTGTAAGATCTGTATCTCTAGGATACCATAAGCCATAATTTTGAGTCCCTTGAAGATATTTGAAAATTCTCTTCACTGCCTGAAGATGAGTCTCCTTCGGATTTGCCTGAAATCTTCCAACTATTCCAACTGCATGCACGATGTCCGGTCGGGTACCTGTCAAATAAAGTAAACTTCCAATCATAGATCTGTAGGTTGGTTGATTTACTGCTGCAGATTCATCATTTGCACTGAGGCTACATCCTGTGACCATGGGTGTACATATTGGTTTTGCATCTTCCATACCATATTTCTTCAAAATCTGTTTGAGATACTTGGTTTGAGATAAAAAGATTCCTCCTTCTTTTTGTTGGATTTGCAAACCAAGGAAATATGTCAGTTCTCCTAGCAAAGACATTTCAAATTCTTTCTGCATGACCGAGGCAAAGCTTTGACTCATAGCTTCTTCATTGCTCCCAAAAATAATGTCATCTACATACACAACAAGTATTAGCAATTTGTCATTTTCAACTTTTATATAAAGATTGCTATCTGCTGATCCTTTTGAAAAACCTTGTTGATGAAGATATTTGTCCAAACGGTAGTACCAAGCCCTTGGAGCTTGTTTGATACCATACAGAGCCTTTTTTAATCTGCATACAAGATTTGGATCATTTCCAAGAATGAACCCATCTGGCTATTCAATGTATACTTCTTCTTCCAGGTCTCCATTCAGAAAGGCTGATTTCACGTCCATTTAAAATACTTTGAAGTTTTGAAAACTTGAGAGAGCAAGGAACATTCGGATGGCCTCAAGTCTTGCAACAGGAGCAAAGGTTTCTTCAAAGTCTATTCCTTCTTGCTGCGCATACCCTTTACAAACAAGTCTGGCTTTGTTTCTAATTACTTCTCCATTTTCATTCAATTTGTTTTTGAAGACCCATTTTGTTCCGATAACATTCTTATCCTTTGGTCTAGGAACCAGCTCCCAAGTGTTGTTCTTTTCGATTTGCTCAAGTTCTTCATCCATTGCTTTTACCCAACATTCATCTTTGCATGCCTCTTTCACACTTTGTGGTTCAGTAGAGGAGAGTAATGCCAAATAGCTTGAAGCTTCTGCAACTGTTCTTCTTGTTTGTACACCTGCTTCTTTCTGCCCCATAATCTGAGATTCTAGATGATTCTTCTGAACATATCTGGATGGAGTCTTTTCTTCTATTCTTGTCTGCTCCTCTGGTTCTTCTTGAGGTTCTTCTTCTTCATCATTCTGTCTTTGAGGGTAGCCTTCATCTCCTTCGATGTCTTCATGATGTACTTGCCTAGGAATGTATCCCTTCTCATCAACCACTACATCAATGCTGTCAACAATTCTGCCAAGTCTTTTATTGTAGCATTTGTATGCTTTGCTATGTGGAGAGTAGCCAAGAAGAATGCCTTCATCTGCTCTAGGTTCAAGTTTGCCAAGCTGCTCATCAGTATTCTTGATATAGCATTTGCTCCCAAAGATTTTGAAGTGCTTTACTGAAGGAGTCTTACCACTCCAGAGCTCATGAGGAGTTTGAGTGCTGTTCACTCGGACATTTTTTTTGTTGAGAATAACAACCGCAGCATGTGCAGCTTCACCCCAGAAAGTTGCGGGAGTTCCTGATTCATCAAGCATAGCACGAGCCATTTGTTGGACTGTTCTGTTCATTCTTTCCACAACTCCATTTTGCTGAGGAGTTCTAGCTGTAGAGAATTCTCTTCTTATCCCATGTTCTTCACAGAAATCGAAAAATTCATTTGAGGTAAACTCCCCACCTCTGTCGGATCTGAGACACTTAATTTTGTGACCTGATTCATTTTCAACCAAGGCTTTGAAGGATTTGAATTTTTCGAATGCTTCATCTTTGTGCTTCATAAGTCCTAGCCAGACAAACCTGGAGAAATCGTCAATGAATAATATCAAGTATTCTTCTCCTCTAGGTGTTCTTTTCCTGAATGGACCGCATGTATCTGTATGAACTAGCTCAAGAGGCATGCTAGTTGATCCTTCCTTCTCTGGAAAGTTAGTTCTGGTTTGTTTTCCAAACTGACATGATTTGCATATGGTGTTGTCAGGAATTTTGATATCTGGAAGATCACGAACTGCCTGATATTTGCATGCTTTCCTTATTTGTGAAAAGCTTAGATGCCCCAACCTCCGATGCCATAACCAGTGCTCATCATCCTTGCTCATATAGCATTGTTGTTGTCCTTCTTCAAATATGTACAGATTATTTGGAGTTCTTTTGGCTTTGATCACTGTTTTACCTGTATCAAGATCACGAACAAGACATCCATTTGATCTGAATATAACCTCGGTTCTTTGATCACACATCTGGCTGACACTTAGAAGATTATGCTTCAATCCATCAACATACAAAACATTTCCAGCCTTGACCTTTTCTTTTAACTGAGCAATGCCCTTTCCTTTTATAGTTGCAGGAGTATCATTTCCAAAAGAGACTTTCTTTCCCTTTTCTAGAGTAGAATAAGACTCAAGTTTTTCTTTATCACCTGTCATATGCTTCGAACATCCACTGTCAATGTACCATAGATTTTCCTATCCCTCTGCATAAAATGCTATCCCACATCTTTCTGTTTGTGGTTCCTTTATTCTCCATGTTTTGGTGCTTGAGGCTTGTTCTTTTTTCTGCTGAAATCTGCTCCTGCATTCAGAGTCTTCATGACCAAAGTTATTGCAAATAGAACATTCAACTTCATTTTCAAGAACCGAAAAGTTGTTATAGGTCCTTTTTGTAATCCCGGTCATACTTCTTTGTTTTTAAGCTTCCCTAGTCATGATTGTTTTATATGCAACACATTGAGCTGCTTTGTGACCAAAGTTATGGCAAGAAAAGCATTGTCCATTGAAGAAACTTCTGCGGTTATCAAATCTACCGGCCAAATGATTGTAATTTCTATTGTCATCCATTCTTGAACCAAATTGAGAAGATTTTACTTGTGGCTGGTTGTAGCTTTTGTTCACCCTTAAGATGGATTGCCCCTGATAGTTTCTGTTTGTAATTCGTCCCTGCTTTACCTGATGATCTTCATTTTGCTTTTGCTCATTTCTTCTTGCTGCATCAAGATAACTTTTTGAGGTGGATGCTTGAGAAGTTTCTCCATTATAGCCTAGACCTGTCTTGTTTAGTGGAGACCGCTACACATTGATAATCTCATCCAAAGTTTCAGATCCTTTGACAAACTTGAGATTAATAGCTTTTGTTTTCTCAATCTCTTTTCTAAGACCAACAATTTCACCTTCTAATTTTTCAAGATGTTTTTCCTTTTCATCAATTTGAAATTGTAGAGTATCAATGATCATGTTCTTTTCTTCTATACATCTCTTGAGTCTAGTAATTTCATCATAAAGGTTATACACATCTATAGCATCCATATAATCATCATCTTCAAATGCCATTAACAACTTATATTCATTACCTTGTTCATCTTCATCATTGTTTGATAGACCATCACTATCTTCATGAGTGTAGTAGCTTTTCTTATTTGCATTCTGTTTCTTGTTCCATCTAGCAGGTTCCTTTCCTTTATCCTTATAAGGACATTTTGCAGCATAATGACCTACTCTTCCACAAGCAAAGCATTTAAAAGGTAACTTACCTTTGAATCTTCCAGAACCCCTTTGAAGATTTCTGACAAAATTTGATTCTTCTTCCTCTTCTTCTGGGACGTGGCTTGCTTCATAATAATCTCCTTTGCCTGATGCCTTGAAAGCAGCTTCTCTTCTGTATGATGGACCTCCCTTTCTCATTTCATAAGCAGTTAGAATTCCATGTAGCTGAGACATAGTAAGAATTCGTAGATTTTCCTTTTCTTCTATTGCAGATACTTTAGATTCAAACTTGGGGGACAATGATCTTAGAACCTTTTCAACCACAATAGCCTCTTTTATTTCTTCACCCAAATTTTTCATACAATTAACAACCTCATCTACCCGAAGAAAATAGTTAGCCACACTTTCATCATTATACATTTTGAGAATCTCATACTGAATTCTGAGAGTTTGAAGTTTAGCACGCTTTACCTGTTCATCTCCTTCATAGCTTGTGACAATTTTGTCCCATATCTCTTTTGCGGATTTATAGTGCATTACCTTCATGAATTCTAATTGAGATATACATCCTAATAGAGTACTGAATGCTTTCGCATTTGTTTCATACTTCCTTTTCTCGGCTGCATCTGTAGGAGTAGCTGAAGGAAAAACGTAGCCTGTCTCTACTATGTCCCAAACTTCTGTACCCAGAGATTGAAGATAGGCAGTAACTCTTACCTTCCAATAATTGAAGTTTGTCCCATCAAAAACTGGTGGCCTGATTGATGCTTCTCTCTCGTAGTTGCTCATGATGAACGATCTACCTTCAAGCGATCAAGCTTCTCTGAAGGACCTGCTCTGATACCAATTGTTGGAAATAATACTAAGAGGGGGGGTGAATCAGTATTATCTAATAAATCTTCCTTATTTGTTCTTTGAATTAGTTTTGCATGTCAGTACCATAAAATAATGAGCATGAACAAAGAAAACAAATAGTCACACCAAAGAACACAAGATGTAAGGTGGAAACCCAATGTGGGTGAAAACCACCTGCTGCAATATGTCTCTATCTTCTTTCAAATTAGAAACTCCTTTTACAATGGTTTTGTACTGGTGCAGTCATTTACCAGTATGCAGGCTGCAACCTGCAGAGAGCTACAACTCTCTCTCTCTCGTTTTCCAGTCTCTCCTGGAAGGGAGCTACAACCCCCTACTTCTTTTCATAAAGCATCAAATGATCATTAAGTACATAAAAGTTACAGTCCACTACAGTTATCAGATCAACAATAACAAAACTAACCCAGAACACCTTATCAACAGAAAAATTTAGTCAACAGAACATTTTAAGACAGATATGCAGTTTTCCCTTCTGTGGCCTGCGTCGCTACGCAGTTCACCTTCTGCTTTCCTGCGTATACCCGCAGGGATCCTTCTGCCAAACTGCGTGCCCACGCACTGTTCCTTGAACTGCGCTGCGTACTATTACTGCAGGACGCACCCAGAGACATTATCGCGCCGCGTACTGTTACTGCAGGTACGCACCCAGAAATACTATCGCGCCGCGTACTTTTACTATGCATACGCACCTGAACCTTAGTCGCTCTGCGTACCCACGCAGTTCTTCTTCTTCTACTCTGCGTACCGACGCAGGTCTCCTGTTTCTGCTCTGCATCCCCACGCAGATCTCCTGTTTCTGCACTGCGTACCCACGCGAATCTCCTGCTTCTGCACTGCGTACCCACGCAGCTCTTCTGTTAAACACCTGCGTCCTTCTGATTAGGGCCGAATAGGCAGTCCACCAGAGTGGCACAGTTGCTCAGATCTGATCATGTGCTCAAGAGATCACCCTTCACAGATTCGCCTTCAACTTTCCTTTCATATAGATCAAGCTTTTAAGACCATAACCCAATATTTCAGATCTAAAGATATTCAATTGCAAGGGATGCTTAGCCAAGTGATCTCCTTTGCTTTATATAGGCAATCTCCTCCTAAAATCATGGAACAATACCACGACCCGACACCATAATAACCCAATACCGTCGGCTAAATACCAAGAGTAACACATAAGAAAACCCCACATGTGAATTTCTTTGCCTTGAAATGTGTGCACTGGGGGTACGCACCTCCTGAACGGCTGGCCTGCGTATCTGGACGCGGTCCCTGCATGGTGTACTTGCGGGTACGCACCTTCTGAACTGATTTCCTGCGTACTTCTTAATTTTCAACAAATTGAGAGCCTTGCCACGGGAGTTGCCATCAAGTACAACATCTGTAACATATAGTCATACCAGAAACATAATGCCAACATTCTTGTCTCTCAAAATTCGTTTTAAAGTGCATTAGTGCCATTGAAAGAGAATCGAACTAAATCTTTTGCATTCAATAGTTAATGAAAAGAAGAGCATTTTAGTGATTTGTGTTTTTTTTTTTTAAAAGAAAAAAGAAAAATTTCATTTCTTTGTCATTAGCTGCATTAGGTTGTTTGATGGTTTGATTTCATTTTGTTTGATTGAAAAGCTCTTAACCTTCTCATAGTTAGAATTCATCGAACAAAATGGTATTCTTTGGCATATAGCTTGCATCTAGGAAATTGTGAGAGACCATACGATAGGGCCTGAAATCGAAACTTAATTTCAAGATCAACCATAAAATGAACCGAATGAATCTAAAAACGCATTGGAACTAAATGCAAACATATAGAGGTCTAGGTTAGAGACGTGTTCCGGCGTCTTTAAACATAGTCACTGTTGTTTCACATTATGGTTGGGTGATTCCTCCTTCTGTGACTCGATAGTGGTCTAACATGGACTGTGCTCCCACGTACCGTTGCGTATATAGGGAGACCCCACTAGGCTTTTATACTTTATCCATAGGAAGCCGAGTCTGCCGCCTTGTGAACCGTAACGCACCGAACACAGCATTCGGGAAGATTGACTGCAGTACGGAAAGTCCTTGGCTCTCATACGATTGCTAAGGTGTATAAGTAGTTTTACGGGTCGCTTGGTAAACCCTATACCTAGAGTCTCCAGAGCAGTCACTTTTGATCCTTTTCGGACTCCCTAAATGAAAAGGTGCCTGTGAGCGTCTTCTCACTTCGTGCTCATTAAACATTCGAAGGAGACTGGAGTCATCTTTTCGTCCTTTTCTCGACTCTTGAAACATGAAAAGGTCAAGTTTGGTTCTTGTGTCTTAAAATTTATTCGGCCACGATAACATCACCTGGTTAGATTTTGTGTGCGTTAGTTTTGAGTAGGGTCTTTATCGTTAGTTTGCTTTAGATTTTCTAAGGGGTCTTGTCATCCTGGCTGACTCGTCAACTCCCGGTCCAAGTGATCAAGGTTCTCCAACTTCTGTTGCTCTAGAGGTACCAGTTGTAAGCCATACTCTTCCCATTGTCCCGAGTATCCAACCTATCAACGTACGTGCCCCGGGCGACGAAGATTACATAGAAGATTGGAATCCTATCTGGGAGCCTGACAGCGATTATACCCCTCGTACCCCTCTCGGTATGTCGTCTCCGATGTCTACTTCCCCCATGGATGAGACATTTTCCAGCACAGGTGAGACACCCGTGGTGACAGACATTGAAACTCCGATCCCGGCTTCCTCTCCACTCCCTCCACGATATCAGTCAATGAGGGATAGGATAGCTGCTAGAACTACTTCTACGACTATATGGGATCCTAGTCTTATTGCCACCACGGGGCCCTTTATTTCGCGACCTCTTAATACACCTATTACTTCAGGTCTTAATACGCCTGTTACCTCAGTTCCTACCAATCCAACCGTTTGTGTAGCGCGCCCGACTCCGGTCGTCAGTGCTGTGACAGCATCCTCATCCACAAACCCTGGAGCTGGTCCCTCTTACAACCAGGGCCAGCCAGGGGTTTCGTCTGGAGTCATTGATCCTGCACAAAGTGCTCAGCCCTCTTCTGGTGGTGTTCCAGGAGCAGGGCCGTATGATGCCCATGGGCAGCCCATTGTGGACCCAGATTACCAAGGTCCACTCTTTTATTATGATGCTAACGGTCAGTACCTCGAGAACGTTTCGTCCCTGCCTCGTCGTCCTTTCGAGGAGAACCCAGAACCGTTGGACGTTACATATGATCCCGTTACTCACATTTTTCATGGGCGCCGGAATCCTCCCGGACAGCCCCAAGGACCACCCAATCAAGGCCAGCCGCCTTATGTGCAAACCCCGCAAGGGCAGCCACTTTATGGCCCGCCTTACCCAGGACAATCTGGGGGCCCACAGGGACAACCCTACCTGGGACAACCCTCGGTCGTTGGAGGTCCGTCGTATTCATATCAAAGTCAACCTACTGGATATCCAGGGCAACCTGGTACCCAGCAAGGTTACCCAACTGGACAACCCGGGCAGCCTTACATTCAACAAGGCCAACCCGGTTTCCAGCAAGGGTACCCATCTGGACAAACTGGGCAAGTTTATACTCCTCAAAATCAACCAGCAGTCCAGCAGGGATATCCTCTTGGGCAGGGGGGGCAACCCTACTTACAGCAGGGCCAACCTACTGCCCAGTCTGGTCATCTTTCTGGGCAGGGTGGGCAACCCTACGTTCAGCAGGGTCAACCCACTGCTCAATCCATCCATCCTTCTGGGCAAGGGGGGCAGCCTGCTATACAGCAAGGCCGACCCACTGCTCAGCCTATGCACTAGGGGGGGCAGCCTGCTATACAGCAAGGCCTGCCCTTTGCTCAGTCTGCGCACCCTGGGGGGCAGACGGGCCAACCTTCTATGGAGCAAGGTCAACCCGCTGTCTGCCCTAATCATCCATCTAGACAAGCTGGCCAACCTCAGGGTCAACCAGCTGTTCAGCCAGCTCAGTCATCCGTTCCGCAAGGACAACCCTTGGTGGCTCACGGACAGCCTGGCACCCAGCAAGTTCATCCTGCTGGCCAGCCAGGTCCATCTCAAATCCAACCAAGTCAACCTTCGGGCCAGATGATTCAACCCCAGCCGGTTCAAGGACATTACTCTGGGCCTCAAACTCAGACGGGTTATCAAATGCAAGGTGGGCCACAGCCTTAACCTTCTTACCAGATGCAGCCTCCCTATCAGGCTCAGTATGGGGCCCAGCAACCGTATGGCTACCAGCAACCCCAGGGGCAAACTCAATTTGCTCCTTATCAAAATTATCAACAGCCACAGGTCACTCCTTACCAAAATTATCAGTATGCTGCACCTGTAGGGCAAGTTTCTAATACATGGGGAGCTGGGGGGCAGACACAGGGACAGCCGTCCGCATATGGCCAGAATCTGTATGGACAGAACCCCTACGGACAAGGTCCCTATGCACCAGGCCCTTTTGGGCCAGGTCCATCGGGACAAAGTTCTTACACGCCAGGCCCTTTTGGGCCAGGTCTGTCTGGACAGAGTTCGTGGGGGCAACCACCATCTGGTTGGAACCCTAATGTCGCCTCGAATCCGCAGCCACAAATGTCTTTTAACCCACAGTTACCATTCTTAGCGACGTTGGAACTACCTGATGTGTCCAAGTTAACAAATGATCCCATTTTGCATAATCCATATTGGCCACCGGTTCCAACCAAAATACCAAGTGATTGCCCAAAGTTTGATGGCAAAGCTGGTGAAGACCCTCAGGCCCATGTAATGACTTATCACCTTTGGTGTTCATCGAACTCATGGCTTGATGATTCTATCCGGCTCCGCCTCTTTCAGAGAACTCTCACTGGTTCAACAGCTAAGTGGTATATCGAACTAAATCGCGGCATGTTTCAAGATTTCAACTCGTTGGCTATGGCCTTCTTGACTCATTTTCAGTTGCCCATTCGGTACAAGAATGGGACACATCTCCTCACATCTCTCAAACAGGATACGGCTACGCACATCTCTGATCATATACATGAATGGAGAAGGCGTCGTCGCTTGATCAAATTTTGGATTCCTGATCAACTCCTGACCGATTGGTTCACGACTTCCTTTGTCCCTAAGATTGCAAAAGACATCGCAATGGGAGCGTGTGTAACTGAGGAGCAAGAAATCGCGCGAGCTCAGTACCTTGACTTAGTGTACTCTCAGTCGGGTACTTTGTATGAGTATTTTCCAGACGCCCCGAGGCCTGGACAACCCAAGGCTCCACCAAAGCCTTCTGTTGATGGAGTCATTGGTTCTGTGAATTCGTCGTCAAAGAAATCGGCTGCGAACCCTGGGAAGCAGAAACAGAACGCTTCTAACGAAAATGCTTCTCAGGGCCAATCAATTTCTGGGAGTACCTCCGAGGTAAACGCCGTTCAGTCCACCGCGGCAGACAAATCCTCAAAAGGGAAAAAGAAAGGGAAGGCTAAAGATAAATCTGGACAGCCCAAGCAGGACCCTCCTAAGCCTCCCTCCGAGGAAGGAGCTAAACGAAAGCCTAAGTATCCTTGTCTCATCTGCGATGAGGATCACTACACCAAGGATTTCCCAAGGCGGTTCGAGGTTAGTCGACTTTTGAAAGGTGCTCCAGGGCCTCCTGCTGTGCTAAAAGAGCCTTTCCCTTCCCAGCAGACCCAAATGGTGGCAGATCCCTCTCAATCCTCTTCCTCGTTCGGTTCTCAAGTGTTCATGGCTGGAACGATTCCCATCCATGTTTCAACTCGAGCAAAAGATTATCCATCTCCAGCCGGGAAAGAGCCGGAGGTTCCCTCCAGCGCTCCTCCGTCCAGTTCTGGTCCCCTTCACATCGAACGGCCCAGCATTGAGACGATCCCCCGACCCCCTCCTAAAGGTGTACTCAGGAAGTCATCTTATAACCCCAATGCTCATGCTGCCCAACACTATAGCATTGTCGAGGACTTAGCTCAGGCTCCGTCTGCTATGTCCACGTTAGAAGTCCTCCAGAGCTGCCCCTCCCAGAGGAAGTCCTTGCTATCAGCAATTGGTGGCATCGACTCGGCAGATTCAGATTTAATTTCTTTTGATCTCGAGGGTTTCACACAGAGACTGCCTCATCAGGTGGCTTTGCTTATACAGGTCCTCATCAATGGCAAAACGATTCATCGTACAGTCATTGATGAGGGTGCCTCAACCTGCATCATGTCAGTTGCTTGCTGGAAGGCTATTGGTTGTCCTGCTCTGAGCCAGTCTCCTACGACCCTGGAAGCTTTCGATGGAAGAGAATCTCGTCCATATGGTATCCTCCCACGATTGCCTATCTCTTTAGAAGGGAAAACCATAGAGGTAGAGGTCAAAGTTGCTGACACTAATCTCACTTACAACCTCCTCCTTGGACGAAGCTGGACATACGCCATGCAAGCCGTGGCTTCCTCCTTGTTCCATGTCGTTCGCTTCCCCCATCAAGGAAGAATCGTCATGGTGGACCAGCTGTCCTTTTTTGCTTCTTCTTCTGAAGGAAATGTGCCATTCGTGGAGCATACCTCCAAGTCATTAGTGAGTGTGGGTGCCGGACTGTTCAAAGATCTCTCCTTAATGGGAGTCTTTCCCCTCCCACCTCCGAATCTCGCCCCTGTCAACATGATTTCAGTACATTCTGATCCATGGGTTCTTCCTCCCTTGAATCAGGAAGACTCTTGGGGTGATATGATGCCGTTGAGTCCCGCCGAGCTCAACTACATCAAGATTGTCGCTGCATCGGCTCCCCCTCCTGAACCTGCTTTTTCAAGCAGTATTCCTGATTCATATGATCATTTCCCTTGGTTGGGTGATGAGGCCACTTCGGATCCCCTGAAGGAAACATTTCCCTCCGATGAGGCCATCATAGAGACTATGTCTCTCGAAGAACTCCCTTGGTTAGATCACCACCATCGTTCTTCGTTTCTCCCTCCACATTCGGAAATGGTCGCATGTCTCGAGCGGTTTGCTTCATGTGTCCCATTTCCGCCTCTCCAAACACCTGTTCAGCTATATCAAGTGTCTTCGGAAGGAAATATGGGTAACATCACGTAGACCCAGCCTATCGACATCTCTGTCAAACTAGGGATTGTCGAGAATATTTTCATTGGAGTCACATGCACTCCTGAGGAAGTTCAACTTTATACCACTTTATTTCGTGAATTCCGTGATGTCTTCGCATGGTCTTACGAGGAAATGCCCGGCATCGACCCTAGTATTGTGGTGCACGAAATACCTACTTATCCAGGCGCTAAGCCTGTTCGTCAGCGCTTACGTCCAGTGCAAACTCGAAAGGCTGCAGCCATCAAGGCCGAAGTCGAAAAGCTTCTTCGAGCTGGTTTCATCTATGCCATCCCCCTTACGGAGTGGGTGTCCAATATAGTCCCTGTGAATAAAAAGCAGGGCACTATCCGGGTCTGTGTTGACTACCGCGATATCAATCGTGCCTGTCCAAAAGATAACTTTCCTACGCCTTTCATTGATCAGCCTATTGATGACTGCGCAGGAAGTGAGATTTATTCATTTATAGACGGCTTCTCTAGTTATAATTAGATCAACATAGCCCCTGCAGACCAGCATAAGACAGCTTTCATTTGTCCTTGGGGCACCTTCGCTTATAAGAAGCTTCCTTTCGGTCTCAAAAATGCCGGGGCCACTTTCCAGCATGCGATGTCCTATGCTTTTCATGATATTTGACACATCGTACAGCCTTACCTGGATGACCTTCCAGCTCATTCAGCTAAGCGTCAAGACCATCCATCTCATCTACTCGAAATCTTTCTCCGCTGTCGACACTACCGTATTCGACTCAATCCGCATAAGTGTGTCTTCTACGTAGAATCTGGCCGACTGCTCGGGTTCATCGTCTCCTGGGAAGGCATCCGTCTGGATCCCCTCAAAGTCGAGGCCATTTTAAATCTTCCTCCCCCTGCCTCTTTGCAGCAATTGCAGAGTTTGCAGGGTAAAGCTAATTTTCTCAAACGATTTATTCCGAATTATGCCGAGGTGGCTAAGGCTTTCACACGGTTACTAAAGCGAGACACACCCTTTCGTTGGGATGCTATCGCCCAGGAATCTTTCGAGCATCTTAAAGACCTTCTTGTCTCAGCTCCGCTCTTAAGACCTCCGAACTATCACCGTGATTACACTCTCTATCTAGCTGCCACTGACACCACCATCGGCATGGTTCTAGTGCAGGATGATGATGCTGGCACCGAGCACGTTATATATTATCTTAGTCGCAACCTTCTGGATACGGAAACTCGCTACGCATATGTCGAGAAATTGGCATTGGCAGCTGTCTGCGCCGTCCAACGATTCCGGCATTATATCCTGTTGCGCACAACGACCGTGATCTCTGATTGCAACCCCATGACCTACATTTTGTCGCGTCAGCTGCTGGGGGGCAAATACTCAAAGTGGATTGTAATCCTCCAAGAGTTCGACTTGGAATTCACTGCGGCTAAGTCTAAGAAATCTCTGGTCTTTGCTGAACTACTCTGTTCCTTACCATCTCACTCTGCACCATCTCGTTCGGAGGAGCATATCCCGGATGAAACATTATTTCTCATCAGCACCCTCGACCCGTGGTACGGGGACATTATCATATATTTGCAAACGTCTTCCTTCCATCCAAATGTATCGAAAGATGCTCGACGGCGAATTCGTCACCAAGCTCAACCCTATCGCATTTTGGGCGATACCCTGTACCGCCTCGGCGTTGATTCTGTTCTCCGCCGATGTTTGACTCTCGAGGAAGCCGAGCGAGTGTTGAATGACTGCCACTCTGGTGCTTGTGGCGGTCACATGTCCGGATATGCTACCGCCCAGAAAATTCTTCGCGCTGGTTACTTTTGTCCTTCTATCTTCAAAGATTGCATTCTTGCAGTCCGCGCATGCCATGAATGCCAAGTATACCACCGGAAAATGCGTACTCCCCCTGCACCACTGCACCCTGTTGTCACCGTAGGTCCATTTGCCAAATGGGGCATCGATTATACGTCCTGTAACCCTCGTTTGGCCGGGGGGCATGGGTACATCATCGTTTTCGTGGATTATTTCACCAAGTGGGCCGAAGCGATGCCTACATTGAACGAAGACGGTTACACAGCGGCGCAATTTTTATTCAATCATGTCATTACTCGTTTCAGAGTCCTGTTATAGACATTTTTGTGCCTAACAGCATGGAGCATGAAATGTCAATAATCTGAGGGATCCAAAGTCCCTAAACATGTTGTTCTTACCCTTAGAGGAACAAGGTCAACAAACCACAGCACTGAAAATCAGTTCTCCACCTGAATACACTCAAAAACAGGCTATTTCTGGATCATGTCAGCTGCTCCACTGAGCATCTGCGCTGAATTTCAACTGCTCCACTCTGTACCTGCGCTGAATGTCAAAACTAATGAAGGCTACCTGCGCTGGGCGAGATTGGCCAAGTGGCACAGTCATTCTGCAAGGTGTCAACTACCCAGGAAGCTTCCAAACTGACACTTGGGTCAAGGAATTCGCCTTGTGATGAGTAAGAGGGTCTTGATCTCCAAGTGGAAGCAAGAATCTCCAAGTGGACTCAAGAACTGAAGATTAACTGAAGTGGGAGAGGACACTAGTCAGCTTCATGCCAGCCTCAAGCTGACTCATCCTTTCTCCAAATCTCCTATATATAGAGCTCTCTCATGAGGTCTAAAGGGAGGCTGGAATTTTGTGCAAGTAAGGAAGTGCTGTTGGTTTGTGTATAGAACTATTGGGTGATTGCTTTGAAGGAGGTGAAGAGGAGATCTCTTTCTGCTGGGAGGTGTTGCTGGATTGGGCCTATTATAGTTGTAACTCTCTCAGAACTTTGCTTCTTCTATTAATAAAGCATTTGAGGTTCTTCTATATGCATGTGTCTCTATGGTGAATTGATGCTTTTATATTTGATTTATGCTAATCCTTGAATCGATTATGGATGTATGCTTCTTGTAGTTTCCTATTCTTTTGCTTTTACAGGATCTTTGTGTAGCTGGGCCGGTGAAAGAGCAAGGAGCTAGGAGCAAGCAGCAAGGAGAGAGAATTGGATCGACTATTAGCGCAAGATAACGGTTAGTAGATCATCCTTCTCTTCTCTATCTCATCTCATAAAGAAGTAATCTTGAATAGCTTTGCATTCAGTTGTTGCTGAGGTACTATCACCCTTAGAGTGGGATAGGGTCATTCCGTATTGGATACTTTTCCCAACAACAAATTGGCGACTCCACTGGGGATCGTATCTTGTTGGTTGTTTGTGTTTTTGCTATTCATTTCATAAATAAAGGGAGTACCGAATCGAACTGTGTTTGAATCTTTCAAATGCAAAGTAGAGGGCAGCTACTCTAGCTCAGTTTCTAGGCAAGTTTATGATTTGAAGAGCTGATCCACAAGGACTCTAATAAGCTCTTAGTGATAGCTTTTCATCTTCCTTGTCATTGTTGGCATTATGATTCAAGTGTTGTCCTTGATGGCAACTCACTCAGAGGTTGGTACAGGTGTTCAGAGGTTGGTACAGGTGATGGCAACTTAATCAGAAGACAGATCTTAGTACAGCATGCCAAGGAAGTTCATATACGCAGGTTCGTTAAGCTCAAGTCGCGTGTACACGCTAGTTGGATTCAGAAAAAGCGCGTGTATGTGGAAAAGTACCTTTTGGTCCATGGTGGTTAGTCCTTGGAAGTTGTGCCTATGATTTCGGACCATTGTGTCTCGACGGGCGTGTCGATCCCTAGTTTTGAAGTTGATGGTATTGTGTTACTATGGTTTTGGCTCTTGGTATTGAGCAAGGCCTAAGGCTATATAAGGAGAAGAAGATCATTAGGCAAACACATCTTTCGACAAGGCTTGAATATCTAAGAGAGAAAGAGATCTGATATGCAGGTGCTGGGTTGCTTGATCTAAGCCAAGGAGAGATCACATCGGTTGATGGAAGACTAGATCTAAGGATGGATCGGGATCTAATGGTTTGAAATGCACTATCATGATTATGCGTATTTCTAGATCTGCATATTGTCGCAGTGTTATGTTCTGGGTCTAACTGATGTCTGGTACAGCTGCAAATTGAGAAAATTTATTTTTAGATCTGTACGCAGGTTGGCTTCGGCAAAAGCGCGTGTATACGCGGGTTTTGCTCATTGAAGTAGCGTATATCTTTTGAAGCTTGATTTTGGGTTTATAGTGGGGTCTGACTGTTATTACAGAGTTCTGTAGTCTGCTCTGTGTTCTGGTAACTGGTGATTGACAGGGTTCAGTGGTTCAGTGATTCAAAGTTTGGTTGTTTTATGCTTCAATGATCTGTTGTGAAAATTGAATGAATTGGGGTCTACAGATTGTAATGTTGTGCTTCAGGAATATCCAGTCTGAAAATGTATGAAAGGTGGTACCTGAAGGAAAGAAGATTGTAGGTCAGCACCTACGTACTAGTATCTTGGCTAGTACAAGAGCAAAGGGGGTTGGAGCTCCCTTCCAAGGAAGTTTGGAGAACGAGAGAAGGTTGTAGCCTTCTGCAGGTTGTAGCCTGCGTACTGGTATAAGGCTGCACCAGTACAAAAGATTGTAAACTGAAGTTTCATATTAAAGAAAGATAGAGACAACTTGCAGCAGGTGGTTTTCACCCACATTGGGTTTCCACCTTACATCTTGGTGTTCATGTGTGTGGCTTTTGATCTATTCTGTTATACTGCACCGGTTTACTATTAATGTGGTGAATAATGTCCTGATGAACTTAACTGAAGAATAAGCTAACTAAATTATGAGTTTTCTTCTTATACGCTGTTTTGTTTAGTCATAGTAGCGTGTACACGCTGGTTCACCTAACTGAAGTAGCGTATATGTTTCTGAGCATTGAAAAAGTTTGATTGATCTGATAATACTGATTCACCCCCCCTCTCAGTATTATTTCCAACAATTGGTATCAGAGCAGGTCCTTCAGAGAAGCTTGATCGCTTGAAGGTAGATCATTCATCATGAGCAACTACGAGAAAGAAGCATCAATCAGGCCACCGATTTTTGATGGGACAAATTTCAATTATTGGAAGGTAAGAGTTACTGCATATCTTCAATCTCTTGGTACAGAAGTTTGGAATATTGTAGAAACAGGCTATGCTTTTCCTTCAGCTACTCCTACAGATCCAGCTGAGAAAAAGCAGTATGAAACAAATGCAAAAGCAGTCAGTACTCTATTAGGAAGTATATCCCAAACAGAATTCATGAAGGTCATGCACTTCAAATCAGCAAAAGAGATATGGGACAAAATGATCACTAGCTATGAAGGAGATGAACAGGTAAAGCAAGCTAAACTTCAAACTCTCAGGATTCAATATGAGACTCTCAAGATGTATAATGATGAAAGTGTGGCTAATTATTTTCTTCGGGTAGATGAGATTGTTAATTGCATGAAAAATTTGGGTGAAGAAATAAAAGAGACTATAGTAGTTCAAAAGATTCTAAGATCATTATCCCCCAAGTTTGAATCTAAAGTATCTGCAATAGAAGAAAAAGAAAATCTTCGTGTTCTCACTATGTCTCAGCTACATGGAATTCTAACTGCTTATGAAATGAGAAAGGGAGGTCCATCTGACAGAAGGGAAGCTGCTTTTAAGGCATCAGGAAAAGAAGATTACTATGAAGCAAGCCATGTTCCAGAAGAAGAGGAAGAAGAATCAAATTTTGTCAGAAATCTTCAAAGGGGTTCTGGAAGGTTCAGAGGTAAGCTACCTTTCAAATGCTTTGCTTGTGGAAGAGTAGGTCATTATGCTGCAAAATGTCCTTATAAGGATAAAGGAAAAGAACCTGCTAGATGGAACAAGAAACAAAGTGCAAATAAGAAAAGCTACTACACCCATGAAGATAGTGATGGCTTATCAAACAGTGATGAAGATGAACAAGGTAATAAATATAAGCTGTTAATGGCATTTGAAGATGATGATTATGAGGATGCTGTAGATGTGGATAATCTCTATAATGAAATTACTAGACTCAAGAGATGCATAGAAGAAAAGAGTGTGATCATTGATACTTTGCAATTTCAAATTGATGAAAAGGAAAAACATCTTGAAAAACTAGAAGGTGAAATTGTTGGTCTCAGAAAAGAAATTGAGAAAACAAAAACTATTAATCTTAAGTTTGTCAAAGGATCTGAAACTTTGGATGAGATTATCAATGTGCAGCGGTCTCCTCTAAACAAGACAGGTTTGGGCTATAATGGAGAAACCTCTCAAGCATCCACCTCAAAAAGTTATCTTGATGCAGCAAGAAGAAATGAGCAGAAGAACAATGAAGATAATCAGGTAAAGCAGGGACGAATTACAAACAGAAACTATCAGGGACAATCCTTCTTAAGGGTGAACAAAAGCTACAACCAACCACAGGTAAAATCCTCTCAGTTTGGCTCAAGAATAGATGAAAATAGAAATTACAAAGTTGGCTGGTAGATTCAATAACCGCAGAAGCTTCTTCAATGGACAATGCTTTTCTTGCCATAACCTTGGTCACAAAGCAGCTCAGTGTGTTGCATATAAAACAATCATGACTAGGGAAGCTCAAAAACAAAGAAGTATGACAGGGATTACAAAGAGGACCTATAACAACTTTTCGGTTCTTGAAAATGAAGTTGAATGTTCTATTTGCAATAATTTTGGTCATAAAGACTCTGAATGCAGGAGCAGGTTTCAGGAGAAAAAGGAACAAGCCACGAGCACCAAAAAATGGAGAATAAAGGAACCTCAGACAGAAAGATGTGGGATAGCTTTTTATGCAGAAGGACAGGAAAATCTATGGTACATTGACAGTGGATGTTCGAAACATATGACAGGTGATAAAGAAAAACTTGAATCTTATTCTACTTTAGAAAAGGGAAAGAAAGTTTCTTTTGGAAATGATACTCCTGCAACTATAAAAGGAAAAGGTATTGCTCCTTTGAAAGAAAAGGTCAAGGCTGGAAATGTTTTGTATGTTGATGGATTGAAGCATAATCTACTAAGTGTCAGCCAGATGTGTGATCAAAAAACCGAGGTTATTTTCAGATCGAATGGATGTCTTGTTCGTGATCTTGATACAGGTAAAACAGTTCTCAAAGGCAAAAGAACTCCAAATAATCTGTACATATTTGAAGAAGGACAACAACAATGCTATCTTAGCAAGGATGAAGAGCACTGGTTATGGCATCGAAGGTTGGGACATCTAAGCTTCTCACAAATAAGGAAAGCATGCAAATATCAGGCAGTTCGCGATCTTCCAGATATCAAAATTCCAGACAACACCATATGCAAATCTTGTCAGTTTGGAAAGCAAACCAGAACTAACTTTCCAGAGAAGGAAGGATCAGCTAGCTTGCCTCTTGAGCTAGTCCATACAGATGTATGTGGTCCATTTAGGAAAAGGACACCTCGAGGAGAAGAATATCTGATATTATTCATTGATGATTTCTCAAGGTTTGTTTGGTTAGGGCTTATGAAGCACAAAGATGAAGCATTCGAAAAATTCAAATCCTTCAAAGCATTGGCTGAAAATGAATCAGGACACAAAATTAAGTGCCTCAGATCTGACAGAGGTGGGGAGTTCACATCAAATGAATTTTTCGATTTCTGCGATGAACATGGGATAAGAAGAGAATTCTCTACAGCTAGAACTCCTCAGCAAAATGGGGTTGTGGAAAGAATGAACAGAACTATCCAACAAATGGCTCGTGCTATGCTCGATGAATCAGGTACTCCTGCAACCTTCTGGGGTGAAGCTGCACATGCTGCTGTTATTATTCTTAACAAAACAAATGTCCGAGTAAACAGCACTCAAACACCTCATGAGCTTTGGAGTGGTAAAACTCCTTCCGTGAAGCATTTCAAAATCTTTGGGAGCAAATGTTATATTAAGAATACTGATGAGCAACTTGGCAAACTTGAACCTAGAGCAGATGAGGGCATTCTTCTTGGTTATTCTCCACATAGCAAAGCATACAAGTGCTACAATAAAAGACTTGGCAGAATTGTTGACAGTATTGATATAGTGGTTGATGAGAAGGGATATATTCCTAGGCAAGTTCATCATGAAGACATTGAAGAAGATGAAGGTTACTCTCAAAGGCGAAATGATGAAGAAGAAGAACCTCAAGAAGAAGAAGAATCTCAAGAAGAACCAGAGGAGCAGACAAGAATAGAAGAGAAGACTCCATCCAGATATGTCCAAAAGAATCATCCAGAAACTCAGATTGTGGGGCAAAAAGAAGCAGGAGTACAAACAAGAAGGACACTTGCAGAAGCTTCAAGCTACTTGGCACTACTCTCCTCCACTGAACCACAAAATGTGAAAGAGGCATGCAAAGATGAATGTTGGGTCAAAGCAATGGATGAAGAACTTGAGCAAATCGAAAAGAACAACACTTGGGAATTAGTTCCTAGACCAAAAGATAAGAATGTAATAGGAACAAAATGGGTCTTCAAGAATAAATTAAATGAAAATGGAGAAGTAATTAGAAACAAGGCCAGACTTGTTTGTAAAGGGTATGCACAGCAAGAAGGAATAGATTTTGAAGAGACCTTTGCTCCTGTGGCAAGACTAGAGGCCATCCGAATGTTCCTTGCTCTCTCAAGCTTTCAAAACTTCAAGGTATTTCAAATGGACGTGAAATCAGCCTTCCTGAATGGAGACTTAGAAGAAGAAGTATATATTGAGCAGCCAGATGGCTTCATTCTTGGGAATGATCCAAACCTTGTATGCAGATTGAAAAAGGCACTCTATGGACTCAAACAAGCTCCAAGGGCTTGGTACTATCGGTTGGACAAATATCTTCACCAACAAGGCTTTTCAAAAGGATCAGCAGATAGCAATCTCTATATAAAAGTTGAAAATAACAAATTGCTAATTCTTGTTGTTTATGTAGATGATATTATTTTTGGCAGCAATGAAGAGACTATGAGTCAAAACTTTGCCTTGGTTATGCAGAAAGAATTCGAAATGTCACTTCTTGGAGAATTGACATATTTTCTTGGATTGCAAATCCAACAAAATGAAGGAGGTATCTTCTTGTCTCAAACCAAATACCTCAAGCAGATCTTGAAGAAGTATGGCATGGAAGAGTCAAAGCCAGTTTGTACACCCATGGTTACAGGATGCAGCCTCAGTGCTAATGATGAATCAGCAGCAGTTCACCAACCCACTTATAGATCCATGATTGGGAGTTTGCTTTATTTGACAGGTACTCGACCAGATATTACACATGCAGTAGGAATGGTTGGAAGATTTCAAGCCAACCCAAAGGAAACTCATCTTCAGGCAGTCAAAAGAATCTTCAAATATCTTCAAGGGACCCAAAACTATGGCTTATGGTATCCTAGAAATACAGATCTCACTCTTCATGCTTACACAGATGCAGATTGGGCTGGAAGTGTGGATGATAGGAAAAGCACAAGTGGTGGTGCTTTCTTCATGGGTTCCAGATTAGTATCTTGGTTCAGCAAGAAACAGAGTTCGATTGCCTTATCTACAGCTGAAGCAGAATATGTGGCTGCGGCATCTTGTTGCACACAACTTCTTTGGATGATGCAGACCTTGCAGGACTTTCAAATCACTTGCACTCCACCAGTTTCTATCTTATGTGATAATACAAGTGCAATCAGCATTTCAAAGAATCTAGTCATGCACTCAAAGACCAAGCACATACCAATCAAGTACCATTTTCTCCGGGAACAAGTGCTTGAGCAGAAGGTCAAGTTGGAGTATGTTCCTTCTAAGGAACAAGTTGCTGATATTCTCACAAAACCACTGCCCAGGAAACTTTTGAATATCTCAGACAAAAGCTGGGAGTAGTTGATGCTTCATCCTGCTGTTGAAGCTTGTCTGTTCTACAAAAAAGTTGGTATACGCAAGTTACGTAAGGTATATACGCGTATACACGCGGATTTAGGCTGGGAAAGTCGCGTGTAAGGTGTACGCTTGTTGCAGGATTATATCCACGTACATACGCTGTTTCATGCAGGAGAAATCGCGTATATGAAGTTCTGAACAGCAAGGGCAAACTCTGGAGTTCTGAACAGCAATGGGTATGTCAGAATTCTTCAGGCACGGTTTCAGGGGGTGCAGCAGGCACAGGTTCAGGGGGAGCAGCTTAAAAGTCTCATAAAGCATTGTTGGCATTCAGATGTTTTGGTTGTTGATTTCAGGAAAAGGAGCTCAGAAAGAAATCCCGGTTGCTGATCTAAAAAGATGTTTATCATATGCTGCTGGTGACTTTCATAAGTCTTGGTCTAGATCTGTTGTCTCTATGTCATGTATCTCTCTTGCGATGTCTCTTTTATGGTGTCAAGGTCATGTAACGGCCTATGTTGGTTTCCCCACTATGCCTGGGATGAATGCTGTAATATAATTGGTTGTTTCTGTTATGTCCCCTCTTGGTAGGGAGTCTGGATGTATGTATTGAGTCTTTTGGTGATAGGAAGGTCCCTTATGGTGTATAAGTCTTGGTTCTTGTTGAAGAACATCTTTTGCAGATCTGGCCTACTTTCAGGGGGAGCATGAGTCAGCCAAGCAGAGGTATCAGCATGTCCTCAGGGGGAGCACAGCCCTTTGCCCTTGATGTCAAAGGGGGAGAGTGACTTGGTGTGGTGGTTGCCATCAAGTCCAAAGGGGGAGATTGTTGGCATTATGATTCAAGTGTTGTCCTTGATGGCAACTCACTCAGAGGTTGGTACAGGTGTTCAGAGGTTGGTACAGGTGATGGCAACTTAATCAGAAGACATATCTTAGTACAGCATGCCAAGGAAGTTCATATACGCAGGTTCGTTAAGCTCAAGTCGCGTGTACACGCTAGTTGGATTCAGAAAAAGCGCGTGTATGTGGAAAAGTACCTTTTGGAACATGGTGGTTAGTCCTTGGAAGTTGTGCCTATGATTTCAGACCATTGTGTCTCGACGGGCGTGTCGATCCCTAGTTTTGAAGTTGATGGTATTGTGTTACTATGGTTTTGGCTCTTGGTATTGAGCAAGGCCTAAGGCTATATAAGGAGAAGAAGATCATTAGGCAAACACATCTTTCGACAAGGCTTGAATATCTAAGAGAGAAAGAGATCTGATATGCAGGTGCTGGGTTGCTTGATCTAAGCCAAGGAGAGATCACATCGGTTGATGGAAGACTAGATCTAAGGATGGATCGGGATCTAATGGTTTGAAATGCACTATCATGATTATGCGTATTTCTAGATCTGCATATTGTCGCAATGTTATGTTCTGGGTCTAACTGATGTCTGGTACAGCTGCAAATTGAGAAAATTTATTTTTAGATCTGTACGCAGGTTGGCTTCGGCAAAAGCGCGTGTATACGCGGGTTTTGCTCATTGAAGTAGCGTATATCTTTTGAAGCTTGATTTTGGGTTTACAGTGGGGTCTGACTGTTATTGCAGAGTTCTGTAGTCTGCTCTGTGTTCTGGTAACTGGTGATTGACAGGGTTCAGTGGTTCAGTGATTCAAAGTTTGGTTGTTTTATGCTTCAATGATCTGTTGTGAAAATTGAATGAATTGGGGTCTACAGATTGTAATGTTGTGCTTCAGGAATATCCATTCTGAAAATGTATGAAAGGTGGTACCTGAAGGAAAGAAGATTGTAGGTCAGCACCTACGTACTAGTATCTTGGCTAGTACAAGAGCAAAGGGGGTTGGAGCTCCCTTCCAAGGAAGTTTGGAGAACGAGAGAAGGTTGTAGCCTTCTGCAGGTTGTAGCCTGCGTACTGGTATAAGGCTGCACCAGTACAAAAGATTGTAAACTGAAGTTTCATATTAAAGAAAGATAGAGACAACTTGCAGCAGGTGGTTTTCACCCACATTGGGTTTCCACCTTACATCTTGGTGTTCATGTGTGTGGCTTTTGATCTATTCTGTTATACTGCACCTGTTTACTATTAATGTGGTGAATAATGTCCTGATGAACTTAACTGAAGAATAAGCTAACTAAATTATGAGTTTTCTTCTTATACGCTGTTTTGTTTAGTCATAGTAGCGTGTACACGCTGGTTCACCTAACTGAAGTAGCGTATATGTTTCTGAGTATTGAAAAAGTTTGATTGATCTGATAATACTGATTCACCCCCCCTCTCAGTATTATTTCCAACAGTCATCCCTTTGTGTGTCCTTGACTGATAGCTTCTGATTTGAGCAAAAACTGTGAATTTTTGAGCAATCTGTGACCCGGAAACCACCAGAAACGAAAGTTTCGTTCTTCAGTGCAGGCTGTACAAAGGCTGTTTGCATTTCAGCGCAGTTCCCGAAGGGGCTACCTGCGCTGAAGGTCAAACAGGCAGTGTTCCACCTGCGCTGGACCAGTCCTGCCTTGTGCTGCTGGGGTTTCCTGTTGTTTCTTGCCCTGTTTTCACTCTTGTTTTTGCTGTTTGTTACCAGTCAGTGTGCCTATCTGAAACCAACTTTCCTTGTCACTATTCCGCCTCGGTTGTATAAAGAAACTGTGTTTGTTCTTTGTGTATTTCTTGTGCATTTACAGTTTCCCATAACGAAAGTGAACTAGTCTTGCTGTGACCTCTTAGATCTAGACCTGTGATAAAGTGTCGTTTTGATCTTAAGAGTTAGTTTGTTTGCTGTTCATAGCTGATTGAGCTTTTGCTTTCGTCATTTGGTTTGAGTTTATATATTTTCAGTGTCGAAACAAGTAAATCTTAAGGTGTCTTTTGATTTTGGACAAGCTTGTTTGCTTTCACTTGAAATTGAATTCAAAATTATACAACAGCTTTCTTTTTGCATTTCACCAACATTAAGAAAGAGAAAAGAAATACCTGCATCTTTGCATTTTGCATATAAGTTTGTATGTTGATTTAGGGAGAAAGTGCATTAGCGAGTGCTCTTTGATCTGTGTGAAAAGATTTTGTCTCTCTTTTCCCTCAGTAGTTAAGATTTTCATAAGTCGAAAAGATTGAAAAAGTTTGCTTCTCATCTTAGACTGCATTTAGGAATTTGTATCAATACATCTCGTGGTGAACCTTGAAAGGCAAACTTTAAAAAAGATCAACTTAAAATATATTGAATGAACCTAACAACGCTTTGAAACATAACGCAAACATCTAGAGGTCTAAGCTAGAGACGTGTTCCGGCGTCGTTAAACGTAGTGACTGTCGATCTCGACGAAGGTGGGTGATTCCTCCTGAGAGTCGGTGGCACTAATACGGACTTGTGCTCCCACGTACCGTCGCGTATATATTGGGAGACCCCTATAGGAATAAAGCCTTTATCCATAGGAAACCATGTCAGCCGCCCTACTGATCACAATGCAGTGAACACAGCATTCACGAAGATCGACCACTCGTACCGTAAAACGTATTCTGTGGTTTTGCGAAAGGTTTGGCACACCCTCTGCCTAGATCTCCAGAGCAGTTTCTTTTGGCCTTTTTCAAACTCTATAACTGAAAAAGTCCAACCGAGCATTTGTCACTTCGGGCTCGTTAATACATCGAAGGAGACTAGAGTCATCTTTAGCTTTTTCTCGACTCTTAAAAAGTGAAAAAGCAAGTTGTGTCTAAAAGCGTCTAATAAAATTCATTCAATCCGGAAACACAAATTTCCCCTTTTAATATTATAGTTGATCGAGTAATCCGCAATCGTGGAAGAAAGTCAATTGAAACCCCGTCGTTCGCGGAGGCTTACGAGTCAACCGTCTTTGTCCCCGGAATCGAAAATAGTACGGGCAAAGCGAACTCGTTTAACTGGTTCAAAATCTCCTTTGAAAGTTAGAACAGGTGTTCCAACTACATCTGAGGTTCCGGTTACTCCTAACATTTCTGGAAACCCTGCCTCTATAAAAGAAGACCAACAGCCACAGAAGGACAGTAATACTGATCCTAGTCTGGGGGCAAATACTTGTTTAACTGAACCAATTCCATCTGTAACCGGTCCAGAAAGTTTTGTTCCCCAAACAACTGTCGCTGTCGAAGCAACCCCTTCTTCGGCACCAGAAATATTTTACGGACCTGACGGTCTTCCTCTTCCATCGGGTTTGATTGCGATAGAGGAAATTGCAGAGGATCCGCAAGCAAGTACTCCAACTCATTTTGGAGTCAGGGTCACTCTATTTCCTTCATCAGAAGTTAATCCACCACAAGTGGAAGTCCCTGTAGAATCGCTAGGCAATCTATTGGATAGACTTAAAATGTCTGAACAACTGTCATCATCTAGGATTGTGTCAAATGACACAGCGACAGCAGAAGCCCCTGCCGTCATTCCAATGATGTTTGCCGGCATACCAGCTGTCCCAACTAGCTCTCAACAGCTAGAAGGAGTCCACCAAGGGACTATTTCGACAGTATGGTCTGTTCCAGTTTGTTCATCCGGAGTAATACCCGGTAATTCTTATGTTGAAACTAGACAGATTGATCCTCATGGAGGTCAATTTGGGCCATCTAGTCCTCAAGGACTAACAATCCCTCTGAGTTCCGAATTGCTACCATATGGGGGGCAGTATGCCCTTTCATTACCCCCTCCGGGAGGATATCCATATGGCAGTTCTCAACAGTATTCTGGTTATACTGGAATTGCATCAAGTAGTTGGGTACTTATGCTACCTCAACAACCAAGGATTGTATATTCTATGCAACAGTGTGTACCTGTGACGAACATCCCAACCACCCCGGCTATTGTAACCGTGTCGCAAGTTCAAGCAATACCTGTTACATGTCAACCTCAGATTTCTCAGGTTGTAATGCAACAGTCGCTTGATCATGGGTCACAGCCACAATCGCCAACTGGTGGGATGACACAAGTACAAACGGGTACAATTACCCCACACCTTGGTCCAATGGTTAGCATGGCGCAACAGAACATGGCATCACAACCATGGCTTGTACAATACCAACAACCGCAGTTCCAGCAAGTGTACCAAGGTTCTGAGCAGCAGATCTTTGCGAATAGTGGACAGCCGTATATCCAAAACGGTCAAAACCAACCACTTTACAGTGGTCAAGTCCACCAACCGTATCAATCATACCAACATCAATTACATTATGCTGGTATGCAAAGACCCACTGCTCAAGCGATTCCATCGTACCCTGGTTACGCTTCGCCTAACTTGAATCAACAGTTACCATTCGTGGCAACTTTAGAGTTACCCGATTTACACCGTTTAACCAACGATCCGATTGCTTATGCCCCTTGGTGGCCAGCGATTCCTCATAAACTTCCATCTGACATTCCTAAATTCAATGGAAATCCAGGTGAAGACCCGTCGAATCACGTGATGACTTTTCATCTGTGGTGTTCGTCGAACACCCTTAACGACGATTCAATAAGACTTCGCCTTTTTCAGAGGACATTGACAGGTCCAGCGGCTAAATGGTATATTGAATTGCCAAGAGCCTCTTTCGACAATTTTTGTTCCCTAGCCACGACTTTCTTAACTCATTTTCAATTACCAATAAGGTATGAAACGGGAACAGAAATATTAACCAACTTCAAACAGACAACTGCTACCCATATATCTGATCATATACATGAGTGGCGTCGTCGTTGTAGGATGGTGAAAACATATGTTCCCGATCAGCTGTTAGCTGAATGGTTTATAAAGTCGTTACTTCCAACCATTACGGAAGATGTGGCCAAGGGGGGAGTCGTAACAGAGGAGCAAGTAATTGCTCATGCACAGTATTTGGACTTAGTTTATACTCAGTCCGGCACGCTCTATGACAAAATACCTGACGCCCCTAGACCAGAGTTTTCAATTCCTCCACCTCCTAAATCAAATAGTGACTCTCATGCCGGTGATGGCATGATTGGCACAACAAATGCGAAATCGATAAAGGCTTCGTCAAAGAAAGCCTGTAAGAATTCGGATCAAAATGCAAAAGAAGAAATTCTTGCTTCGGAAGTAAATGCCGTATCGGAAGATAAGGGCAAAGAAACCAATCAACCAGGAAGCAAGAAGAAACAAAACAAAGGGAAGAAGAAGAAACAGGGTGAGTCATCCCCTAGAAAAGATTCTTCAAACCCTCCTGGCAAAGGGAAACAAAATTATCCATGTCTAATATGTGATGATAAGGATCATACCACAAAGAATTGCCCATTCAAAGCTGAGTTAAAGAGGTTCTTTAAAAATTCCCAAACCTCAGCTGTGTTAACTGATCCATTTCCCAACCCAGGTCAAAATCTGGTTGATAGTGGAAATGCTTCCCCGTCGCAAGTCCTAATGTTGTCGGTTTCGAAACAGCAGAATGATGCTTTGATTTCGACAAGGAACAAAGATTATGGGAATCCTCAGGTGTCGAACGAAAAAGGTAAAGATCAACCAAGTAGTTCGACAACAACTTCGACAGAAGTTGTAACGCCCACCATCCCTGAATTAACGATAAAACCGCCGAAGGGTGTAGTACACAAGTCGACATTTAATCCTCGTGCCAGAGCGGCGCAGCATTATAATATAGTGGAAGATTTGGCCCAATCGCCATCTGCTATGTCGACTCTTGAAGTGCTACAAAATTGTCCAACCCAAAGGCAGGCATTGTTATTGGCAATTGGTGGGGTTGATCCTAAAGATTCCAATCTTGTATCCTTTGATCACAAGGGATATGATCCTCAGTTACCAGCTCAGCTAGCTTTCCTTATTCAAGTGAAAGCACTCAAAAAAACTGTTCACAGAACGATAATTGATGAGGGAGCCTCGACATGTATTATGTCAATGAGTTGCTGGAAAACTTTAGGATCTCCAACCTTGTCGCGATCTTCGACGACATTAAAAGCCTTCGACGGAAGGACTTATACCCCTTACGGTATCCTTAATAACTTGAAAGTTGAACTAGGAGGAAAGACAGTAGAAATTGATGTAGAAGTCATTGATGGAAATCTTGACTATAACAACCTACTGGGTAGACCATGGATTTATGCCATGGCGGCTGTCGTGTCGACTTATTTTAGGAAGATCGCATTCCCGTTTGAAGGAGGGATTACGATCGTCGACCAACATAATTTCCTCCCTAATGGTTCACAAGTTACAGGAAGCATTCCCATGATCCATGAGAGCAACCATTCAATTCAAGACATCGGAGTAGGATTATTGAAAGACCCCACATTGATGGGAACTTTCGCGCTACCACCTCCTATTTATATAGGAAATGTACCGTTTGTAGCAACCTGCAACATGATATCTTCCACAAAGGTCAACATGGATCATTCAATGGTTTTGCCCCCAAGCCCTTTAGAAATATTGTAGCAATCAATGTTTCAAGCATGGGAGGCGAGCCCAAATCAACGCTCGTCAAGCGTTTGGGTAGATAGATCTAGAGAATATGGAACCCCATTAGATCCTTGGTCGAAAGTACATGGGACTGACGAAGGAATCTTACAATCAATGATGATTGAGGGGGCACCATGGAATGATCACCACCATCGTTCCCTTCTTCCGGAATATGAAGAAGATACTCAAAGTGACCTTTATCACCCTTCAGTATTTGAGTTCCTAACGAATATTGTAAATACGGTGGATTCCGAGCGAAACCTATCCAATATTGAAGAGACTATAGCCATAAATATCTCGACCAAAACAAATGTTGTAGAGAATATTTATGTCGGCAAAGGTTGTTCCCCTTCAGAACTGGAAATATATAACGCTCTTTTTCGCGAATTTAGAGATGTCTTTGCATGGTCATATGATGAAATGCCCGCCATTGACTCGAGTATCGTTGAACATGAAATTAAAATGTATCCTGATGTCAAACCAGTAAGGCAACGACTTCGGCAAGTGCACCCGAAGAAAGCCGCTGCCATTAAGGCGGAAGTTGAAAAACTCCTCCATGCTGGGTTCATCTACCCGGTTCCTCTAACCGATTGGGTATCGAATATTGTCCCTGTTATGAAAAAACAAGGGATGATTAGAGTGTGTGTCGATTATAGGGATGTAAACCAAGCTTGTCCTAAGGACAACTACCCTACACCCTTCATCGACCAAATAATTGATGAATGCGCCGGATGTGAAATCTTTTCATTTATGGATGGATTTTCCGGGTATAATCAAATAAATATCCGCCCACAGGACCAGTCAAAGACTGCATTTATTTGTCCGTGGGGCACATTCGCTTATCGAAAATTACCCTTTGGTTTAAAGCATGCAGGGGCGACGTTTCAGAGGGCAATGAATTATGCCTTCCATGACATCAAGAACATCGTTCAACCTTATCTCGACGATCTTCCGGCTCATTCGCGAAAGCGGACTGATCATCCGCAGCATTTAAGAGCGATATTTCTACGTTGCCGACACTACAAGATAAGACTCAATCTGCACAAATGTGTGTTTTGCGTCAGTTCTGGTCGTTTACTTGGCTTTGTAGTCTCTAAAGATGGGATTCGTCTCGACCCCTGTAAGGTTCAGGCAATCATTAATTTTCCTCCACCTTCAAATTTGCTTCAGATTCAGAAACTCCAAGGGAAAGCAAACTTTCTGAGGAGGTTCATTCCAAATTACGCAGAACTTGCTAAGGGTTATACTCGTCTATTGAAAAAGGATGTACCTTTTGTCTGGGACCAGGTGGCACAAGCTTCTTTTGATGCTCTGAAAGATTGTCTAGTAAAAGCATCATTAATGTACGCCCCGGACTATCAAAGAGATTTTAACCTGTATCTAGCTGCAGCAGATACGACCATTGCGATGGTTTTAGTTCAAGAAGTCGATGGAATAGAACATCCTATCTATTATTTAAGTAAAAACTTAAACGATACAGAAAGTAAATATTCTTATGTTGAAAAACTAGCGCTTGCAGCTGTTCAAGCGATTCAAAGGTTTCGACATTATGTCCTCTTTCGGAAAACTACCATCTTGTCAGATTGCAACCCCATGACTTATATACTATCGCGACAGTTGCTGGGGGGCAAATATTCAAAATGGATAGCAATCCTTCAAGAGTTTGATCTGGAATTTGTAAAATCCAAATCAAAGAAAGCTCTAGTTTTCGCAGAATTGTTATGCGATCTCCCATCATTGTCCAACGATGAAACATCGGAAGAGTCAATCGTGGACGAAAGTTTGTTTATGATATCTGTAAGCGATGAGTGGTATGGAGATATCATATTTTATCTCCAAACCCAAAAGTTCAGGCCTAACACCTCTCGCTCCGAACAAAAACGTATACGATACCAAGCAAAAGACTACATGATCGTCGGTGATACACTTTACCGTCGTGGTGTCGATACAGTTCTGAGGAGGTGCCTTACCCATGAGGAGGCCAAAAAAGCCCTGAATGATTGTCATTCAGGCACGTGTGGGGGGCATCAGTCTGGATATGCAACAGCACAAAGAATCTTACGAGCAGGATACTTCTGGCCAACCATGTTCAAAGATTGCATAACCGCAGTCAGAAGTTGCCATGCTTGTCAAATCTTTGATAGCAAAACTAGACGACCACCTGCACCTTTACAGCCGATAGTTGCTGTTGGGCCCTTCGCCAAGTGGGGCATCGATTTCATGCAATGTAACCCCACCTCGACCGGGGGGCATGGGTATATTATAGTCGCTGTTGACTATTTTACCAAATGGACCGAGGCGATGCCTACATTGGATAACACTGGTGAAACAACTGCCCTTTTCTTTTTCAATCATGTAGTCGCCAGGTTCGGCGTACCACAGGCTATAGTTACAGATCATGGGTCGCATTTTCGCAATCACATGATGGTCGAATTAGCTGCCAAGCTAGGGCTATCTCACGACAGCTCTACCCCATATTATCCGCAAGCCAACGGACAAGTTGAGGCAATCAACAAGGTCCTGAAGCGTATGTTGCAAAGGATGATCAGGGTTCATAAAAGAAGATGGCACCTAATCCTGTACTCAGCTTTGTGGGCTTACCGGACCTCGGTAAAGAACGCAACCGGGTTCACACCTTTTCAATTGGTGTATGGCCTGGAAGCAGTCTTACCGATCCAGTGCGAAATTTCGTCGCTTAAACTCGCAATTGATCTTCTCCCCGGAACCTCAGAAGAAGAGGCTCGTTTCTTGGAATTAATCCAGTTGGATGAAACCCGTCGTGACGCCGCTTTGGCTAACGAAGCTCATAAGAAACGAGTCAAGGCTCAGTTTGACAAAAATGTCAAACCCCGTGTCTTCTCAGAAGGTGATTTGGTCTTGCTTTATGACCAAGAATCCGATAAATTGGGAGCAGGTAAATTCAAGTCCTTATGGATGGGCCCCTATATTGTTAAAAGGGTGTTAGCAAAAGGAGCCTACGAGTTAATGGATTACGATGGAATTCCACTGGCGCAGCCCCACAACGGGTTGTACCTCAAGCGTTACTATGCTTAAATAGTAACCTGCATGCTTTTGTTGTATTTTGTTTTCGCTAAAGTGTTTGTTCTGGTCGAGTGATCCACCTTTTTTCCGTTGCAGATGTCAAACCTTCTGGGGACATGTGTTGGATATGCCGACGGAGCGAGTCGTAGTTCGCGGAACCTGTCCTCCGCAGCCTGGGCCATTTTTGATCCAAGCGGCGAGTTAGTAAGTTTCATAGGTGTATGTATTGGGCAATCAACGAATAACATCGCTGAGTATAACGCGTTGATAGAACTACTCTCTGATTCCATCACACGTGGCATACGCCGACTAATTGTCAGGCTAGACTCACAGCTTGTAATGCTACAACTCAATGGTATATATTCTGTTCGCAATCCAGCTATTTATCGCATGTTCCTAAGGGTTAAGATCTTGGAAAGATGATTTGATTCAATTCAATATCAACATATTTTAAGAAACTTAAACACATTAATTGACTCATTAGCAAACTATGTGTTAGATAGACATTTGCAACATTTATAAAAAGGACACATCATCAAAAATTGTACATATGGATCACGTAAATCAACCAGAATAAAACCCGAAAATCAAAATATATAAGCTGTTTATATAAGTTCATACATAATGTTCTGTAACCAAGACAAAATTGGTCATATGACCTAAAAACTCAAAAAGATGCTAGGGGGCACCCTAGCCTAGTGGTGCTCATGATAGTACGTCACGGCCTGTGCAATCATGCGCAAGAGACGAGTCCATCGTCTAGGCACACCAATGGTATGCCGTTGCATCTGTAAAGATAACTCGTCAATCTGTACATCTGGAAGGCCACGAGTAAGGCTCTCAACCTGCTCCTGCACAGCTGTAAGGGTCTCGGTGTCGTCAAGATCGCGGATAACAACTGTCCTAGCAGGCTCCCCTGCCGGGGCAGCAGCTGGCGACCTCGGACGAACTGCTGGACGAACAGGACCAATATCTGCATGCACCCAAGAGTACAATTAAAAGTCTTGATAGAATAAAGCACAACAACATTATGAGTCAGAACAATAAATAGTAATATGGTCAAAGAGTTTACCAATGGCACCCCACTGCTCGCCATCCGGTAGCACTAAATCCGGATCACCTCGGAAATCCATACCCACATATGGATACTCAGAAAACGCCATCTCCTGGCGCTTGAAACACCTAAAGAAGGCCTCAGTAAAAGTAATCTGAGGTTGACCTGCATGCCTAGACATGTGGTCAACCCACCTCTGCATTGCGTGGCTCGGTCGGAGAAGGCAAGTCAGGTATGATGTACTGAAGCTGCATCAGTGGGATTTTCTCCAAGGCGAAGGCAGTCAGAATAGAACCAAATCCAAAGTTCTTCAGCTTCCCGTCCTTTACCTTGGTCAATTGACTTTTCATCTGAACAAGTACCACATCACACCAGTTGAATACTTTCGGTTGGAGACACTCCAAGGCATGCTGCATATAAGACCTGTTGGCAACATGTAAAGCTGCGCTGCCGGCCATCCTACCAATAGTGAACAGAATGGACCTGAGAGCCCGATCAGTAATCTCACGGATAACAATCTTGCCGTCTCTGCTTGGCTGAGAACCTTCCCTACAATACTGGCGGACATAATCTCTAGTGGAATCAGTCCCCCGGGCCGTACCTAATAAGGAAATGGGGGCACCTCGTCTTGACAGTCCAGTCAAGAAGTACATGTCCTCTATGGTCAAGGGGATGGTCTTCCCCCTAATCTGGAACACTTGGTTAAGAGGATCCCAAGCATCAAGCATATACTGCAGTAAAGAAATCTGTGCTCTCATGCTAGAGATACGGAAGAACTTCAGCAGGCCACAGTTCCGCAGCGCGTTCACCGTGATCGGGTCATGGAGGGCAATCATGTCCTCCTCTTCATGTTATCGTTCTCGCCATGTAAGGGACATTTTGTTCAAGGTTCCTTGCAAAGCAAACAAGAGATAGAGTGAATTCCTGATTTGATGAAAAACTGGCGAAAAAATCATCAAAAATAACCTTAAAACTCAGTCTTTTTGAGCCCAGCGCAGGCAGGAAGTCTCCCACTTGCGCTGAGGGTCAGGCTGCCTTAAGGCAGCTTGACCTTCAGCGTAGGTTTCGAAAGGGAAACCTGTGCTGATCCTAGGGCGCCCTGGAAAAACCCCAGAGGCTCAGAAAGACCGGAAAACAGGCAAAAAACAGGAAAAGGAAACCGTGAAAGGAAAGAGCTAGGGTTTAGCTCCTACCTGGTCCAGACGGCACCGAAAATCGTCCGCAGAATCTCCCGGAATCAGCTGGTGAAAATCAAGGGGGAAGAGGCACCTCGAGAGCTCCAACCAACCAAATGCAAATGAAATGGTAAATGAGAGGTAAAAACACCTTTTAATGGCTTTTTACACAGTTTAAAGTGAAATATTAGGGTTATAATCTCATTTTCATGCAAATATTATTCATTTCTAACAAAGTTTGTTGCAGCAATTGAAAATGCAGTACTATATTTGAAAAAGAGAAAAGCTAGTAATGGTAAAAATCAAAATTTGACCATATAATCGAGCAGTTTTACCGCGGAATTTATGCTCGTTAAAAAATAGAAAAGCGAGATCCGAGCAGTTTTAGCGTCATAGTTCATGCTCGTTAAAAAATAAACATAAGCTTTTGAGCAGTGTTTTGGCGCATTCAAGATCTTTAAAAAATGAACCTAGTACCGGTAAATAACCATTGTGATCGTAAATTTATTAGCCATAAAAGCCTTGGTCGTGTTTGCACCCGCCACCTCCATTTCATTTGGCCAATCGTTCACCTCCATATGATTGTTTACCCATTTTGAGGAACAGCTGCGAAGAGTGATTTCACTTAGCCATCCTTGTGACACTGCCGTGATTGGAAAATTCCAACCTGTACCTGGAATCTGCTGCTATCCCTGTTTATCACTCGTTCCTCAAAAGACGAGTCTTCTTTGAGCTCTTTTCATCTGACTCGTAAAATATGAAAAGTTTGCCGAGTTTTGGCCTTCCAGCTCGTTAAAGTGACCGGAAGAGCTATCCCTCCTCTAGATTTTAATCTTTTTGGACCTGAGGGATTATTACACAAAAAGGTCGAGAACTTGTTTTATTCGGCTCGTTAAAGTTATCGAAAACTCATCCCTTCTGTATTGTTTTATACTTTTTCGGACTTAAGGGATTAGATGATGAAAAAGGAATTTTGGAGTTAACTTTCTGTACCTTTTCAGACTCTCTAAAAATGAAAAGGACCGAGTTTTCCTTGTCGTTAGACTCGTTAAAATGATTAAATAGCGACAAACTTGTCTTTAGACGAGAATGAGTTTCCCTATCGCTAAGCTCGTTAAACCATAGAGATGGGCTTGCCCGAAGGGCAGGTTATAGAACAAGCATATGTTATCCTCCTCAAGCTTGACAAAAATAAAGAGGTACTGGTCAGAAATGACTGGGGAAAAATTGGGAGAACCTCAAAGCTTTAATGGTAGCAAGTCGCTCTTGAACATGACACTTTGTCCTCCATATCACATCGGGTTGGGTTGTTTCATCCACCGGTCTCATCACCATGGTCCTCGCCAAACCATCCACATTTGGGGTAATGCTACCGATCCATCACATTAGTGTCGTTATATGTTCAAGAGATGTGTTCAGAAAGAGTCAACCGTGTCCCATCCACTGCCATACATTATCCTTCATCCACCCATGATCGCCACCCTGAATCATATTTCACAGATTGTTTCCACCTCCACTAAAATCATTAGCTCCGTTCCGTGTCACTGATGTGGGATTCATTAAGGCCCTCCTTTGACGGATCGCTTCTTGTCGACTTCAGCTCATTATCCAAGAAGTTGATCTAGGAACAAACCCCCCAGTACTTTGAAGCTTGCATGCCTCAATGGCAAGTTTCTCACTTCCGGCGACAGGTATACATCAATGACCTTCGACCAGAAGATTTTGCGTGGTGTTCGACGCCAAGTCCTTTATTCACACCACGTGAATTGTACTGCAGTACCTTGAGGGTCATTGTCATTATTGGTGATTCCTCTCGCGCTTGTTAACGGTTTACATTATTGACCGGTAATGAAGCGATGTCTTTCCATGTTCGACTTCAGCGCAATTCTCACATGGATCGACTTGTACTTAGAGTGAAGATCGAACGAGTTTGAAGACCCCGGATCTAGTTTCATCCATCCGGGCTGCGATATATATTCAGGATATAAAGACATTTGTTATGTACATCATTGCAACAGATGATCATCCTACTCAAAGGATGATAATTTCAGCAGAGAATTATCAGTCTACCATCAGAGGATCGTCTATTCTATGTACCAAAATGAATTTATAAAGCTGAGCATGGGAATGCCCGACTCAGCTAGATCATGAAAGCAGAATGAAAAATAATGTATTGTATTGTATTTTATTACAGGGCACCTCTCAGCGATTGAATGAACTTCGGATCCTCCTGATAAAGCATTTCACTCGATAAACGACCTCATACTTTAGGGGGCAACTGTTATAGACATTTTTGTGCCTAACAGCATGGAGCATGAAATGTCAATAATCTGAGGGATCCAAAGTCCCTAAACATGTTGTTCTTACCCTTAGAGGAACAAGGTCAGCAAACCACAGCACTGAAAATCAGTTCTCCACCTGAATACACTCAAAAATAGGCTATTTCTAGATCATGTCAGCTGCTCCACTGAGCATCTGCGCTGAATGTCAACTGCTCCACTCTGTACCTGCACTGAATGTCAAAACTAATGAAGGCTACCTGCGCTGGGCGAGATTGGCCAAGCGGCACAGTCATTCTGCAAGGTGTCAACTGCCCAGGAAGCTTCCAAACTGACACTTGGGTCAAGGAATTTGCCTGATGATGAGTAAGAGGGTCTTGATCTCCAAGTGGAAGCAAGAATCTCCAAGTGGACTCAAGAACTGAAGATTAACTGAAGTGGGAGAGGACACTAGTCAGCTTCATGCCAGCCTCAAGCTGACTCATCCTTTCTCCAAATCTCCTATATATAGAGCTCTCTCATGAGGTCTAAAGGGAGGCTCGAATTTTGTGCAAGTAAGGAAGTGCTGTTGGTTTGTGTATAGAACTATTGGGTGATTGCTTTGAAGGAGGTGAAGAGGAGATCTCTTTCTGCTGGGAGGTGTTGCTGGATTGGGCCTATTATGGTTGTAACTCTCTCAGAACTTTGCTTCTTCTATTAATAAAGCATTTGAGGTTCTTCTATATGCATGTGTCTCTATGGTGAATTGATGCTTGTATATTTGATTTATGCTAATCCTTGAATCGATTATGGATGTATGCTTCTTGTAGTTTCCTTTTCTTGTGCTTTTACAGGATCTTTGTGTAGCTGGGCCGGTGAAAGAGCAAGGAGCTAGGAGCAAGCAGCAAGGAGTGAGAATTGGATCGACTATTAGCGCAAGATAACGGTTAGTAGATCATCCTTCTCTTCTCTATCTCATCTCATAAAGAAGTAATCTTGAATAGCTTTGCATTCAGTTGTTGCTGAGGTACTATCACCCTTAGAGTGGGATAGGGTCATTCCGTATTGGATACTTTTCCCAACAACAAGTCCCTCAGGCTATTGTCACGGATCACGGAAAGCATTTCCGTAATCACATGATGACGAAACTAACGACCCAACTAGGCTTGCGTCAAGATAGTTCGACATCGTACTATCCACAATCCAACGGAAAAGTTGAGGCAGTAAACAAAGTTTTGATCACTATGCTTCAACGCACCGTCAATACGCACAAGTCTAATTGGCATCTGATGCTGTTCCCATCCTTGTGGGCCTACCGGACCTCTGTGAAGGACGCCACCGGTTTCACTCCGTTTCAGTTGGTTTACGGACTGGAGGCCACCCTTCCCGTCGAATGTGAGATTCCTTCGTTGAAATTAGCTGTCGAGTTGCTTCCCAACACCACTCCGGTGGAGGAACGGCTTCTTTACCTAGAACGGTTAGGTGAGACTCGTCGTTTAGCTTCTCTGGCTATCGAAGTGCAAAAGAAGAGAGTCAAGGCTCACTTTGACCAGAACATTCATCCTCGTTCCTTTGTTGAGGGAGATCTAGTACTGCTCTACGATCAAGCTAAAGATAAGCTGGGGGCAGGAAAACTTGAATCCATGTGGCTAGGTCCCTATATCGTGAAAAGAGTTTTACAAAAGGGCGCATATGAGTTGATTGATTACGAAGGAAATCCTCTTGAGAAGCCCCGCAACGGGCTGTATTTGAAGAAATATTATGCATGACTTCGTGCACTCAGTTTGTACATACGCGTGTTTAGTGTGTTTTGTGTGCATGATTTCATGTTTTGCTTTAGTGTGAAGGCGTGTTTGCCTCTTATTGTGTTTTCTCCTTCTTGTGCAGATGTCTAGTGCACCTTATGTTGGTTTCGCTGATGGCGCCTGCCGTAGTACTTGCAATTTGTCTTCTGCGGCGTGGGAAATCTATGATCCTCACGGAGAGTTGCTAGATCTTCAAGGAGTTTGCCTCGGTCATACCACTAATAATGTTTCCGGATACAGTGCCGTAATTGAGCTACTAGCCGAAGCAGTTGATCTCGGCATTCGAGCAATGATGGTAAACCTGGACTCCCAGCTTGTCGTTCATCAACTCAACGGGCGATATTCCGTCAGAGACCAACGTATCCTAAGGTTGTATCTACGTGTCAGATTGTTAGAAAGGAATTTTGACTATATCACATATCAACATATTCCGAGACGATTAAACACGTTGACTGATGCATTGGCAAATCATGTGTTAGACAGACATTTACGAAATAGATAAACATCATACAAGAAAGCATAGAAAGCATAATAGAGTAAAGCATATGTAAATAAGATATTTCCCAAGCATAGTTTGCATGCGTGTTGTGTGTGCTTTTAAGCTTGCATTTAAAAACTTTAAATATATGGGTCATGTGTTGTGCAATTCATACATAAGATTACATTTGTATTGAACATTTGCATAGCATAAGCAAAACATTATCATATGTAACAAGATCCATCCAAAAATCAGTATATATATATATATATATATATATATATATATATATATATATATATATATATATATATATATATATATATATATATATATCGTGTGGCGCACTAAGGCGCTCAAAAATAAGTGTGTATGTCAAAAATAGAGTCACTGTCCTCAGTACATCCGAGACATATGTCTCTCAAAACATCAGTGGAAATAAACCTAGGCGACTACTGTGCTGGGTTATGCTCTCTGTAGCATACAACTGCTCGTGCCACCTGCCTCAGAAGGCAGTGCATCCTGGGTGCCACCCCCACTGTGTGGATCTGATGCTCTATGGGGACCTCCTCTACCCCCTGGTAATCCGGCACCCCCTCCAGCAAGCCCTCAAGGTTGAGAGCTACAGTCTCCAACGTGTCAACTCCTGGAGGAACTAGGGCTAGGGCTCCAGCTCCTTGCCCCTCTCTCCGAGCCTCTGGGGCGAGGCCGATGGGTCTAACAGGTCCCACATCTGCACAATGTGACGTTCATCAAGACATGTACATGAAAAATCAAAAACATTGAAAAATTAAAAAGAGATCAAGTGTCATACCTCCATCGTCCCAATGCTCTCTGTCAGGCGGAAAGAGTCGATTGTGCGGACACAACCAACCTCCCTAGGAGCCTAAGACTCTCTAGTGACAAACAAGACAAACAAGAGCAATCCTTCTCTAAACATGCATTTACTATACGGGAAATCAAGTGTTTAGATCCTACCTGTAATCCAACGCTGTTGTAGCAGTCCAGCTCCACTGATCCGGATGAGCTCCTCCTTCACTTTGAAACCTGCATACACTAACAATCAAACGATTAAATAGCACTTGATAATCTCATAGAATAAAACATATTTAACACATAGACCAAGGAGTACATGAAACAACTCATAAATAACAAGTTATTGAGAAGAATGGACTCATTTGCATTAATAGGTAACAAAAGGAACAAATACAACCTGAGCCTTGGTGTTGTGCAAGTCCCTCCCAGGGTCCATCAAGAGTTCTCCTTTACTTTGACAAAGCTCACCCACTTCCAAATAGAACAAGCAAAGATGGCAATCTCTCCTCACAAGCTTCTAAATGGGAGTCCTAATTCCTGCAGCATTTACCCTTAGAAATGTATAGCTTTCAACCTCTTCTCCTTCTGGCCCAATGCCTATATTTATAGTGCTCAAGAGGAAGTTAATCAGGTCCACCATCAATGGGATAATCCCCTCTTTGGATGGGATAGCTCCCTTATTGATGGGATAAGTTCCTCTTTGGTAGGAGTGCATGAACCATCTGGAGGCGCTCAATACACGTCGAACAACCTTCTAGAATGCTCTAGAAATGACCACAAGTAACTTTTTAAAGATGAAACTTGCGCATTTTAACCTTTACAGGGGGACGCACCTGCCCCTTTACATACAGAGCGTCCAAAGACGCAGCTTTTGTGAACATTGGGTGCGTCCCCGCAGGTAAGGTTGAGAGAACCTGCGTACCCAGAGATAAATACATTTATAAAGACTTTCTCTCTTTTTGGAGTTTGACATGGAGAGCAGAGGCATAAGACTTGCCTAAGAGGATAGCATGACTGTTGATAGAGCCATACTAACTGTAAATAGTCATGGTGACATTTTTTAGTGTAACAGATTGCCCCCTAAAGTGTGAAGCCTGTAATAGATTAGGGTTTTGTATTATCTAGGAAGGGTGAAGCGCTTTATCATTTCAAGGATTATCTCGTGGAGAGCCTGGTCAGAACCTACAATTTTCAACACAAAATACATGTATAAGATTATATCATCACTGAGGTAGGCATTCCCATACTCAGATCAAAACTTTAACTAACAGACTAACTACTCTGATACAGGAATGATCTTGCAGTACATCATAATCATAGACTTTTGTAGACACAGTATGCGCGCAGCCATCTGTTTATGATTAGTCTACTTAGATAATGAATACAAAACTCCTCGCAGCCTGGATGGTGGAAACTAGATCCAGGGTCTTCATTTCTACTTCCCAAATTGGTACGATTCTAGCCATGCGAATAAATGAGTTGATGTTGAACATGGTAGAAACCACTTGATTACCAGTCGATGATGTAAACTGTTAACAAGTGTGAGAGAGACCACCAGTAATGTCAATGGTTCCCAAAGTACCCAGTACAATCCATGAGATGTGAATGAATGAATTGATGTCGAACATTTCACGGAATCCTTCGATCGAGAGTCAATGATGTAAACTGACGTCAAAGGCGAGAAACCTGCCATTGATGCATGCAGACTTCAAGGTACTGACAATTTCTAAGTCATCTCTCTAGATAATGTGCTGATGTCGATAGAAAGCGACCCGTTGCAGGCAAGCCCACAACACGAAATCATTTGTTCAAGTTGAAGAAATGTTGCTGTAAGGACTGACTCAGCGATGGTCAAATGGATGACAAGTATTTTGCAGATGAAAATTTTGTTTGCAGACCTCTTGAACACATAACGACACGACAGATGGCTTGGTGATGAATGACTCAAAGTTAATCCCCGGAACCCGGTTGAAGACTTTCAAAGTGGTTTGATCAACTGTGAGGTAAAGGATTTCCCAACCCAGGTGAATGAAAAGTGTCGTGTTCAAGAGTGGTAATAAAGTTTCTTCTGAGACAAAAGATAACAAATAGGCTCATTCTTCTCTCTTTTTCCTCACCATTTCTGGCAAGTACCTCTTTATTTTTAACAAGCTTGAGGAGGATAACATATGCTTGATTATAAGCTCATCCTTCGGATGAGTCCAACCTAGTTTTGATTCGAACCCTAGGAAGGAGTGGTTCGTTCCTGTTTGTAATTGAACAGGTCCTTTACTGTGAAATGTTTAACGAGCCCAGTATAGGAGAAACTCGGCGTTTTTCAATTTTAGAGAGTCTGAAAAACTTAAGAAGACTCCAAGTTGAACTTTTTCGTAGATTTGTGTCCTTCAAGCCCGAAAAAGTATAAAATAATACTTGGGGGAACCGCTTGATCTTGCGACCAAGGAGTACTTTCATAATTAGTGCCACTGACCTTAAAAGTAAAAAGCGATCAAGGACACGTCGTTTTATTTCCGTATCATGTTTGAAACGACAAAAACCCGGCAATCTTTTCCTGTTTTTACGGTCAGAAAAGAGCTATAAGGGGACCGTATTTTAATTCCGTTTTAACGAGTGTAAAAGAAATGCTAGGCAATCTTTTCATGTTTTAGGAGTCAGAAAAGGGCTTAAAAGATGACTCTGAGGTTTCACTTTTTCGTAAGTTTTAACGAGTTCGAAAAAGGGATAAAAATGTACTCATGGTTTTCACTTTTTCATAAATTTTAATGAGTTCGAAAAAATGATAAAAATATACTCATATGGCCGACTTTCAATTTAATTTACAAGCAGGAAAAGACGGAAAGAACTCGGCATTTTTGTTTGTTTTACGAGAATGAAAGATAGCAAAATAATCTCGGGATTTTCATGAGTTTAACGAGTCTTGAAAATAACTGAAATTGACTCGAGATAGGTTTCATTTTTACAAAAGCTTGAAACAGATAAAAACTATGCTTCAAAGTAGTTTCATTTTTACACAAGCTTGAAACAGAGAGAAAACTGTGCTTGATGCCCCCTAAGCATGATTGCTAGAGCGGATGCCCCCCTGCTTCATTTCATTCAACCAGTTGGATGAAATGAAGGTTGAGTTACGAGATCATTTGAAAGACTCGACCTAAAACTACAAAAAACTGAAATAACTAACCTAAATATACAACTTAACATTTATGAGATCTATTCAAACTCTTGACTCAATTAGAGGAGGATTTGTTTCATTTTTTAACGAGCTTGACACAGGAAAAGAACTATGCTCGGATTCGATTTCATGTTTACACAAGCTTGAAACGAAAAACTATGCTTGTTATAAGTTCACATGCCCCCAGCATAATGACGCAAAACGAGGTACATGCCCCCCAAGCTTCATTGCATTCAATGAGGTGGATGGAATGAAGCTTTACTTTCAAGATCTTGCAAAGACTTGTGGGAGTTGTTTCATTTTTTAGTGAGGTTGACACAGGAAAAGAACTATCCTCAAAACCCTTGTTTCATTTTTTAAACGAGCTTGACACAAGATAAGGAACTATGCTCATAACTACTCTTCAATCTACCTAACAAAGACTTTACCCTAAAAACCTTGATTCATTTTTTAACGAGCTTGACACAAGACAAGGAACTATGCTCTAAAATCCTTGTTTCATTTTTTAATGAGCTTGACACAAGACAAGGAACTATGCTCATGACTACTCTCTACAATCTACCTACTTAACCTACCCTTGTTTCATTTTTTAACGAGCTTGACACAAGACAAGGAACTATGCTCAAGAAGTTCGCATGCCCCCACGATAATGATGCAAAGCGAGGTACATGCCCCCCAGGCTTCATTGCATTCAACCAGATGGATGGAATGAAGGTTTACTTTCAATATTTAACTTGAAAAGGGAGTTGTTTCATTTTTAAGGAGGTTGACACAAGAAAAGAACTATCCTCATACCTGATTCATTTTTTAACGAGGTTGACTTAGTAACAGGAATTATCCTCAAACCTGATTCATTTTTTAACGAGGTTGACTCAATAACAGGAACTGTCCTCAAAATCCTACTTTCTACAATCTAGCTACATATCCTAAAATCTAGCTGATTCATTTTTTAATGAGGTTGACTCAGTAAAAGAACTATCCTCATACTAACCTGTTTCATTTTTTAACGAGGTTGATACAAGAAAAAACTATCCTCGTACACACTGATTCATTGTTTAATGAGGTTGACACAGTAAAAGGAACTTTCCTCACTACATCCAGTTTCATTTTTTAATGAGGTTGAGACGGGAACAAACTATCCTCACGGACACCTGTTTCATTTTTTAACGAGGTTGGCACAGGAAAAGGAACTGTCCTCGCACTGATCATGGCTTTCAACTGGAAGAAAGACATGTCAATGGACACACCTTGATCATGGCTTCCAAGAGGTCTTCATCAGAAGGAAGAATACTTCTTTGGAAGGAGCACATGTCAAGGGACTCAAAAGGGATAAGAACATCGTGTTCAAGTAATCCCATAGAGTTTTCCATGTCAATTACCGGATCTAAATCAAAGGAAGGTGAGAAAACAGTGAGAGGCTCACTTACATCGGTAACTGAAAACATGGGACCAGTTGCCACATAATTAACCCGTGGCAGGGTAGATACCACTTTAGAATCAGGAACATTTAGGGGTGTCATATTATTGGTAGTTGAGACAAGACTAGGGAACGAAAGCTGGTCTACAGTCACAATATTTCCATTGTGAGGGAAAGACATCACGCGAAAGAGTGTCGATACGACAGATTTCATTGCATAAACATAGTCTCGCCCAAGGAGTAAATTGAAATCCAAGGGACCTCGAACTACCATAAGATCAATACAGACAGTTTTACCTTCCAAGGTAATAGAAAACTTAGGAAGGATCCCTAAAGGTTCGCTAATGGTTCTGTTAAAAGCTTTCAGATTCTTCGTAATAGGCGCAAGCTGAGGGGAACCCAAAGCTTTCCAAACAGTTGAGGATAAAATACTAACAGAAGCACCCTCATCTACCTGAGTACGATGTATGTCCCTACCACCGACCTTGACAATGATTTGGAAAGGGATGGAGGAAGGAAGACAAGGTTCTGTCAGTCTATTCCAATCAAAGGAAAAGACCTCAGTACTTGGAGGGGGTTCTGTAGAAACAGGTGAAATGCCCCCCGGCATAGAAGAATCTGATGTAACAAGAAGAACCTGAGTGGTATGAAGTTCACTCTCTACATGGAAAGTGGGATCGACCGAATGTGAAATTGAATCGACCACTTGATCAACTAATGGATCATCAACCTGAGTGACATGAGTTTCACTCTCCAATGGGAGAGTGTGATCGACTGTATTTGAATTTGAATCAATCACTCCGTCAGTTGACGATAGGTTGGGAGAAAGTTTACGGTAACCAGTTGGAAATTCTTGCTGTGGAACAGTAAGGTTTTCCAACAATGTTGAGGCTTCATCCATGTGAGGGCAAATGTGAGTTTGATGACTCCCTTTGCATAACTTACAAGGAAACCTAACTTTACCCTTTTTCCCAGGAACCTGACTATCACTGGTTGATGGATCAACGGAAAGTTGATGAGATTGTTCTGACCATACTTCCAAAACCTTTGGTATACCAGGACAATTGACAAGGAAGTGGTCACCCTTACAAAGCTTGCAAGGGTATTTGGGTTTACGGTGCATGTCAGAATTTTCCTCAACACAACTAACACTTACAGCCATAGTTGGTTGGTTGACTTCTTTCTTATCTTGCTTCTTCTTCTTCTTCTTCTTCTTCCATTTCTTCTTCTTCTTAGCCTCCTGGTTAATAGCATCAAGGCTTTTACCAGGTGAAGAGGAAGAAATGGAGGAAGAAAAATTAGGCGAAGAAGGTAAAGGGTCAACAGAAGGTTGGTGATGTTGAGATGGTGAACTCTGGTGAGGTGAAGCATCCGGTTGAGATGGAACAATTGGAGTATTTTGGGCCAACGAAGTTGAAAATAGCCATATCGGTAAACCTATTGTAAATCCAGGTAATGACAAAGTAGCCATATAAGGAGGACCAACATTTCCAAAGTAAGGAAAAGTACTAGGATTCTCATTAGGAGGGGTTCCTAGGTTGATAAATTCCGGAACATTTGCCATTATATTCAACTTCAGTGAATTTTATTAACAATTTTAAAACTAAAATTAACAATTCACAATTCACACCTAACAATTAAAATTCACAATTCACACCTATGGTCTCTAAAAGTAAAAACAAACAAATTAACACGCGCTATCAAATCTAGGAGTCAAACCATACACAAACAGTAACCTTCCGGACCGAAAACACTAGTTGGGGATGAAATCCAACATCGCAGAATTCAGTACAGAAGTGGCGGGTGGAACAGTTACCCCGGCAACCTGCTTAATGAATAGACTGGACCAAGTTCCTCCACTTTAACCGTCTCGAGTGAAGTGAACCCCCCAGAAAATCCAAGTGAGTCTAGCCGACGTTTGCTCCAGGTATAGTGGGATCTTCCCTCCACCGTCACCTTGGGTAGAACCCTAAAGATAATGGTCACTAAGGTTACCAACAGCAACAAATGCACCTGGGGGAATAGTCTACACTCCGACAGCACGCAAGGGCAGAGTATCAAGCTCAATCCCCTTGCCGGCTCCTTGACAATAATCCAAGGTTTACCGAAAAGTGACCCCTGGCTCCTTGACAATGGTTAATCCGAGGTTTACCGTTTGTAATACGTGCGTGTCTGGCGTCGTTCCCAACGAGGGAGGATTGATCCCCTCACTGGTTCGGACACGAGCTCGTGCTTCTCCTTTAAGAGGAGCTTTCCCAGAGTACAAATGAAACAGTTGGATTTATCCTACCACAAGATGAGCTACTTGTTTGGTTTTGCTATCTTGGAGAGTTAATTACTCTCCTACTCCAAGACACTAGCCTGATCTATATTGGTGTTTCAGAGCCCTAGAAATGTAAAAATTACTAGATGAATTTTAATTAAGCGTTGTGTTATTAAGGATGTTATTACTCAAATGGGTAAATGGATACGAAACCAATGGTGTTATGACCCGACTCAACTGAATGCAATCGAATATGATAATGTAATCTTTTCAATTCGATGAATCCTAACTAAAGTAAGGAGAGAGTTTCCATTCACTTCCAACAATGCAAAAAATTGATCACTAAGAGAAAATATAACAAATTCTCTAATGCACTAATTTCATCAAGAAAAACTAATGCAAATCAATTCCAAACCATTTTTTTATTTTTATTTTTGTGTAAATTCAAATCAAAGAAAACTGATCTAAATCTACAATTGATTTTTCAGAATGTAAACTATGCAATTGTAATCTAAGCACAATTCACTTGAAAAGTATGCAAATGTAATCTATGCACATTTTTCAATAATATTATGAAAATGAGAATTCTAATTATGGAAATGTGATCTATGCAAGAGAATTCTCAAACACAAGATGATTCTAATGTAATCTAAGAACCAATCAAGTGCAAGTCGAGAAAATTGGGTGAAAGTTCCAAAGATCAAAAATAAAAACACTCAAAGGCGATTAACACTCAAAGGGGGAATTTTTTTTGCAAAAACAAAAGCAAAAAGATGCAAAATTGTGAAAAGACTGAGACAAACCTCCAAGTAATGACCAAAGGAAATCAAATCAAGAATTTCTCAATAAAGAGACTCAAAACACCCAATTGATGAAAGCTTAAAGCAGGAATGCCAATGAAACAAGCTTAGGTGAAGATCTTTGACAAGAGACTAATGGATCTGGGCAGTAAAAACTAAGAAAAAGCAAAATCTAAGAGAAAAAATGCAAAAAATGGAATTTTCTTAAATTTTAGCAGGGGACGCAGGCAACCAGTTAAGCCAGGTGCGGGCCCGCTCTGTGCATACAGCGACAGTGCGTGCAGGGACGCACTGTGCAATACTCAGAGGGTGCGTCCTACTGGAAAACTCAAGAAAAACTAAAATGAATCTAACCCTAAGCTAACCCACCCAAAAACAAAGTCACAGAGCCAAAAACCAGAAAATAAATGACTTTTCTCAGATCAAAGTTGCATACAAAGGAAAAGACTTTCACATCAATGGAATCCCCAACGGAGTCGCCAATTTGTCAGGTGGAAAGAGTCGATTGTGCGGACACAACCAACCTCCCTAGGAGCCTAAGACTCTCTAGTGACAAACAAGACAAACAAGAGCAATCCTTCTCTAAACATGCATTTACTATACGGGAAATCAAGTGTTTAGATCCTACCTGTAATCCAATGCTGTTGTAGCAGTCCAGCTCCGCTGATCCGGATGAGCTCCTCCTTCACTTTGAAACCTGCATACACTAACAATCAAACGATTAAATAGCACTTGATAATCTCATAGAATAAAACATATTTAACACATAGACCAAGGAGTACATGAAACAACTCATAAATAACAAGTTATTGAGAAGAATGGACTCATTTGCATTAATAGGTAACAAAAGGAACAAATACAACCTGAGCCTTGGTGTTGTGCAAGTCCCTCCCAGGGTCCATCAAGAGTTCTCCTTTACTTTGACAAAGCTCACCCACTTCCAAATAGAACAAGCAAAGATGGAAATCTCTCCTCACAAGCTTCTAAATGGGAGTCCTAATTCCTGCAGCATTTACCCTTAGAAATGTATAGCTTTCAACCTCTTCTCCTTCTGGCCCAATGCCTGTATTTATAGTGCTCAAGAGGAAGTTAATCAGGTCCACCATCAATGGGATAATCCCCTCTTTGGATGGGATAGCTCCCTTATTGATGGGATAAGTTCCTCTTTGGTAGGAGTGCATGAACCATCTGGAGGCGCTCAATACACGTCGAACAACCTTCTAGAATGCTCTAGAAATGACCACAAGTAACTTTTTAAAGATGAAACTTGCGCATTTTAACCTTTACAGGGGGACGCACCTGCCCCTTTACATACAGAGCGTCCAAAGACGCAGCTTTTGTGAACATTGGGTGTGTCCCCGCAGGTAAGGTTGAGAGAACCTGCGTACCCAGAGATAAATACATTTATAAAGACTTTCTCTCTTTTTGGAGTTTGACATGGAGAGCAGAGGCATAAGACTTGCCTAAGAGGATAGCATGACTGTTGATAGAGCCATACTAACTGTAAATAGTCATGGTGACATTTTTTAGTGTAACACTCTCCCGCGGGCAGTGGCATGTCAGGATCGTTGCGGAAGTCCATACCGGCATATGGCCAGTCCTCTACGAAAATGACCTGCTGATCCAACCACTCTCGAAAGTACACTCCCCAAGCCACTAGGCGGCCACCACCCCCGCGCGGCATGATACGGGCCCATCGAGTGGCCCTCGTCTCCTGGGGACCTCTAGGTGGATCCAAGGCCATGGTCTGTAGCCACATGGCTGGCACTCGCTCCAGAATGAGTGGGAGTAAGAGCGACCCGTAGCCAAACTGTTTCGTCTCCCCGCGACGACAGTTTCTAAGTTGCCTCTTCATGCTGTTTGTCACCGCCGTTGCCCAGTTGAATACAGTAGGTTGTAAGCACTCGAGAGCTAGCAATAGATGGGTCTTCGAGGCCTCATGGTTGGCCAAGCTCCCCGCTGCCCAGGTTACCATAAAAAGTATGGAACGAAGGACCATATCAGTCACTGTGGGAATTGCCACCTTCCCACTTCGCGATTTTACCGCCTCTGGACATACTCGAGCCATGAGCTGGTCAAGTGTCTCGCCGCTCGGCCGTTGCCCCTCTATGATAGGCATCACGCCCCGGCGTGACAATCCAGTCAAAAAATAAATGTCCATATGGTCAAACTCAATGTCACGGCTTCGGATGGTAAACTTGCCATCTATTGGGTTCCATGCCCTGATCAGGAACTCAAGCAGGTCAGGCTGAGCTCTCAGACGTGGAGTGAGAAAGAATTTCATGAATCCGCACGCCCGCATGGCATTTCGGCAATTCGCATCCGCAAAAGCAGCTATATCCTCGACATCATGGGCCCTCTCTTGCCACTGAAAAGCCATTGCGTCCTGCATGAGCATTAAAAAATATTAGAGTGCTGACTAATGAGTTTTTTACGTCCAAATCTTAAAAAACGAATTTTTACAGCGTCAGCGCGACTGTTTTTAAAACAGTTGCGCTGACCATGGCAGCCCTTTGTTTTTTCTCCAGGTCAGCGCGGAAGAACACTGGTCTTCCGCGCTGACCGGGAAGGTGGTACGTGTAATTTTAATTCGATCAGGGCGGACCCGCGCGGGAAATCCGCGCTGACCGAGAGCGCACCAACGCTCAAAGAATTCGGCCAAACGGCCAATTCCCACCGTTAAAATGCTCAAAAAAGGACTCAAAATAGAACGCATGGCAAGGGGAACCTACCTGGAGCAAGCCGTTCGATGAATGGTGTCCGCCCGGGGAAGAATTCGCTCCGTCAACTTCGCAGCTTCACAACGTTCTCAAAGGCTCAATATGGTAACAATGGTAAAAATGACTATTTACCCTTCTATTTATAGTAAAAATCGCTTAATTAACTATAGATTTTACGCATGTGGTTTTTTGTCATGATTTTACCATGGATTTAGCACTTCTGTCAAAATATTATGCCTTTATGCATGTTTCACTATGTTTTTATACATGTCGAACGGATTTATGCGGGTATATTCTTTACTGTGCAGGTACTCAGAAACGATGAAATCATAATGGTCCTAAATACACTTGGTCCCAAAACAATGTCGTCTTTGAGCTCTTTTCCGACATGAAACGAGAAAAGATGGCCGAGCTTCCTTTCAGCTCGTTAAAGGGAACGAGAGGCGGTCATTTTAAGCTCTTTTTCCGACCGTATAACTTAAAAAGATTGCCGGGTGTTTGTCGTTTCGCACTCGTTATTGGCTCTAAAACGACGTGTTTTCGACCGCTTTTTTACTTTTTCGGGTCGAAGGCACTATTTACGAAAAGTACTCCTCGATCGTGATGGTCAGGCGGTTCTTTCGAGCATTGTTTTATACTTTTTCGGGCTGGAGAGACACAATGTTACGAAAAAGGCCCCCCCTGGAGTCTCCTTTTCCGCTGTCTTTTCAGACTCTCTAAACAAGAAAAGACGCCGAGTTTTTCCTTTGTCAGGCTCGTTAAACACTTGATGACATCGGGCATTATCGAAATGACACTCTTCAAGCATATGCTATCTCCATCAAGCTTGTCATCCAAAAATAACCGGGGTACCTGCCAGAAATGGTGGGGAAAATGGAACTGCAATTGTCGCGTCGGCAGTATGTCGCTCTTGAACATGGCACTGGTCTGCATTCGTGTCAGGTGGGGATTTCTCATTTTTATTTCACAACTGACCTCCGTGGGTTCGGGTTATCCTATTTGACCTCTCATTTGTTCATTGCCGTCATCATCATACCCTCTGCTCATTTGATGTCAAATACTGCCAAATCCACTATCGTGCCGCCGATATGTTCAAGAGAAGTTGACCTCTGCAATAATACAACCTCATCTGCTATCTCACACAAATCATTTTACCTCTGTCTCGTGTCGATGATGTGGGAAACATTATGGCCCACCTTTGATCAAGGTCACTTCCTGTCGACTTCAGCTCATTATCTAGGAAGGCGACTTAGAGACTCCCTTCAGGTGCCTTGGAGCCTGCATGCCTTAATGGCAGGTTCTTCGTGTTCGACGCGAGGTTTACATCATTGGCCTCCGATCGAATGATTCCGTGGGTGTTCGACGCCAGCTCATTGATTCACACGCCGCAGATTGTACCTATAGTACCTTGAGGACCATTGTCATTATTGGTGGTACCTCTCGCGTCTGTTAACAGTTTTCGTCACTGACTGGTAATCAGACGATGTTCATGCATGTTCGACTTCAGCTCATGTATTCACATGCTTGGACTTGTACTTTGTTCAGGTCGGGACGGAGCGCAAGACCCTGGATCTCTCTCTATTATGGTCCAGGTTGCGATTTTGTGGATGATCATTACATGACTCATTGATGGATGGCTGCGCCCATACCTGAGTCTTCATGGATGGCTGCGCCCATACCTTATCATTATTTTGGTCTATTTAGCTGGGTGGCTGCGTCCATTCCACAGACCTTTTCGCATGTCTTTCAGATGGCTGCGCCCATGCCTAGACTGCATGTACTTGATTATCAGAGATATTCGGTCCTCCCTGGTGGTGTTCCAGTTCGGCGAGTGTTGTAAAGCATTTCACCCCTCCCACTCTCTCGGTCTTCATGCTTTAGGGGGCATCTGTTACGCAGTAATTTATCACTGTCTCCCTGTCAGTCACCCTACTATGTCAGGAATTCACAATAATCAAGTTCATGCCTTCTGAACTGGCCAAAAACCCACTTTTCCAAAGTTTTCCTCATCAGCACGTCTGTTTCTAAAATATCCGCGATGACTGGTGCTTCATAACAGACCACGTGCGCTGCCAGCGCGGAAGCACACGACTTTTCCGCGTTGATCGAATTTCATGACCAGCGCAGCCTCTATTTGTATTTACCCGCGCTGACATGGCCCTTTCCATTATGTCTTTGCGACGTCAGCGCGCCAGACCAGTTATGCACCCGCGCTGATCCCGTTTTGGTGAATTTGTTCCAACAGCCAGCCTTCCAGATAACTCCAGACTTGGTTGTTGGCCTTGTGAGTATCGACTCCCTTCTATGGCATGTCTGTTCGACCCTTTGCAACTACTTCCCTTGAAGATAAGCTCAGCCTTCCACCCTTTTAGGAGGCTCCTTCTCCTATATAAACTTCCACCATTACTATGAGCAGCTAGTTTGGAATAGCTTGGATTGTGTAGAGCTTATAGTGCTCAGATTGCTGCTACTATAGGTATTTGGTGTGCTAAGTGTGGAAGTGTATGATAGCTTAGGGAAGGTTGTGTTGTGTTTCTTGTGTGAGAGAGAGAGTTTCTTGTCTTGGGAGAATCATTTCCAAAGGTGAATGCTTGAGACACTTGCTGACTGGCCCCTCCTGAGAAGGTTACCGACGTCAGAACATTTGGTTGTACTCTTCTCTGCTTGATTAATAATAGATGACTACTATTATTGTTCCATTCTCATTTGTCTATGCAATGGTTAATGTGAATTACATCCTTTCTGACTGATGTATGGTTGCTTTTATTAGATTTCACGCTTGTGTTTGTTCCCTCTTCGTGTGTGGAGGTATCTATTCGCGGAGATCGCGGAGGATCGTGACCAGCCAAAGTGAAGGAGCGAAGGTGGTATCTCTTCATCAAACAACAGCGCTGGAATCCAAGTAGGTGCTCTTTACCTCTTGTTTAAATGCAATTAGGAACTTGCATATTAGCATTGACTGATTGTTGCTAGACCCTTGCTGGGCTAGTAGGGATCACCTCTACCTGTAGAGGGGATTTACCTCTCCAACAAATCTTGCGGACCAGATAAACCTTCCTAGAATCTAATGATATCTAGTGACAAGCAAGCCAATCAAAAACTATCTTTCTCTAAATATGCAATTATAAACAAAGGAAAACAAGTGGTTTAGGCCTACCTTGGGTCCAATGCAAGTTTGTGGAAGCCTCACTTCTTTGATCCAAATGAGCTCCCTTGTAGCGAATCTACAAACAGAAACAAGCAAACAAATTAAATAGCACCTGAAAAGCTAGTATCATAAAGCATAATTATCATGATGATCAAGGAATTCATGAAACAAATGACATAGGACAATTTGTTGAGAAAAATGAATCTGATTGTATTAATTCAAATCAAAGAAGAACTTTACAACCTGTGCCTTGATGCCATACAAGCTCCTCCCAGGGTCCAACAAGAAGTCTCCTCTACTTTGACAATTTTCACTCTTCCCAATGAAGCAAAAAGGTATGTGATATCTCCTCTCAAGCTTGACTAGGAAGTCTCAATTCCACCAGCATTTACCCTCAAAAATGTTCAGCTTCTAACCTCCCTAGCAACCAGCCCAATGCCTTAATTTATAGTGCAATGAAGGGAAGTTACTAGGTACTCCTTCAAAGGGATAAAGCCCTCCTTCAAAGGGATAGCTCCTCTCATCAAGGGATTAGCTCCTTCTCTTTTGGGATGCATGAACCACCTAAGAGCGATCAATCCATGTCAGAATTCCTTCTAGAATCATCTAGAATTAACCCAAAGCGATTTTTTTAGAATAAACTTGTGCCTTTTTTACTTTCACAGGGGTCCACACCCACTCCTTTAGGGACAGAGTGGGCAGGTCCGCAGGTATTGTGAATAGGGGGTGCGGGACCGCAGGCAATAGTGAGAGAAAGTGTGAAACCAGAGCTTTGTTGATTTTCAATGTCTTTCTCTCATTTTCAAAGCTTGACTTGAAGAGCTGAGGTCTGAGACTTGCTTAGGAGGACAGTACAAGTGATGATAGACCCATACTGACTATAAATAGTCATGGTGACGATATTTTTGTGTAACAGTTTGTCATCATATTCTTGTAAAAGCTCAATAATGGTCAGCAGGCACATGAGGACGTCTAATGAGGTCTCAGCATCAAAATTTCAATAATGATTTACTCAGTAATTGATTTTTCAAAGCAGAGTTTTATGTTCTATGTATAAAAAATTTATGTAATTTTAATTTTCCTATATGTAATAAGTTCAGAACTGTAGCCCTGGGTCACCTTGCCAAACTCCTAAATTCCAGCTCCTGCAAAAGAGACAATAAAGTCCAAGCATTAGTCCATCAAATGAAAAAAATAGAGCCAAACTGCAAAACAGAGTTTTTAGAGAACAAAATGTAAAGGAAAACTTTAGAAAGTGGGTTTTCTAAATGAAAAAATTAAAGTCAAAGGTATATAAAGTGCTCTTTGTGTTGAAGACATCATTTTTATGCTAAAGAGAGAGAGAACAAGAGAAAATCACGTTTTGAGGTGAAAGCAGAGAAATTGCAGCAAAATTTTGAAATTTCCCTTGGCGTGACGCACCTGGGTATTGGTGCAGTGCACTGAGCGCTGGAATTACAAAGGAATTTTAACATGCATGGCGCACTTGGGTGTTGGCACGATGCACTAGTTGACCAACTTCAAAACACATCCAATAAACTTGCCAAAGCTCCAAATTTTGCTAATACCATCCCTTCAAGTAAGTAAACCCATCTATTTGCCATAAAAGGAGATTTAGTCCTCCTTGACGGTGTTTTGATAGGTGAAAAATCAAACTCTAATTTGCTTCATAGTTTTATTGCAAAATTGCCTAGGGTTTGCAGTTTTTGTCATTCTTGTTGTTTGTTTAGTCCTTTGCATAATTTGCCCATATCACATCCCTCTTCACTACATTTCCTTACATTTTCTTCCCCTTTCCATCTCTCATTGACACTTATCCTACCCTCTATCCCCAAACCCTAAAACCCTAACACCTAATTCCCATTATTCCCCAAACCCTAATTCTCATTCCCAAAACCCTATCACTCCCTAATAACCCCACAACCAGCATCAAAATCCTCCACTCATCAGTCCCACTCATTAAACAACAGTCACCTATTCTTGAAATAAAATCTCTTCATACTCATCATTTTACACCATACAGTAGCAAATATGGAAACAGATTCAGCTTATGAAAGAGATGAGGAAATTGTGAGTGATTCCTTCCAAGAGATTCATACACCAAGAAAACCACATAAGGTAGGAAATCACATCCGCTAGGATCCCACTACAGTCACAGAGTTACTAGCTTTCCCTCTTGCAGTAACATGCTTTAAACATCAGTCTTGCTACCCCTTTTGTGAGATGGTGGAGAGGGTGAAATACCACCATGAACTTGCTAGACTATTTGTTCTTCATCTTCACAATGACCAGGTCAACTTAGCAGGTGTTTCCTTCACTTTGACACCTGAAACTATAGCTGAAGCAACAGGTATTCCAAATGTGGGTGAATAGTAGAACAAAGGACAACTTGTGGGCAAAAAGCATTATGAGCCTTATATCAAGGCTAGTTATCAAAAGCAAATCAGTCAGGTCTTTTCTTTCAAATACCTACAAGACACTTATGCTCCACTCATGAAGCTCATTATCAAATACTTCGGCTATGAAGGGAGATTTTTTCATGTGTACACTTATCATGTTAGATTATTGATGCATTTCACTAGAGTGAGGATGATGTACCTCCCCTATTTCATATGCAAAAATATTGAGAAAATGGCCACATTGGTGCAAAGAAAACCTCTTCATCAACAGTTCAACAGCATTTATCACTTTTCATTAATCAAGATTGTTGTTTTGCATCAGTTGAGCTTGTTGAATGTTTCATGGGATGCTTTCATTTCACATGAGGTTTTCAAAAGCCCTCAAGTGACCCCATCAGTATTTCAAGAGGAAGGAGGACCTTCAAATCAGCAAGAGGTTCATGAGACTCAAACTACAGGTGTGCCAGTATTTGTCACTTATGAAAAAGGCATAAGGAGATTATTTGCAGCTGCCAAATCAGTACTATCTCCACCTGGGGTGGAAGGGGTCTCGTTTCCTTCATCAGACCATACGAAAATTCTATCTTCCCCTGGGTTCAAAGGGGCTTTGCCTTCTTCTTCAGCAAAGAAGGTACATGATAAATGGAAACAACCATTACATGATGAAGGGCCTTCTAAAGGTCAGGAGAGAGATTTCATTTTGATTCAGGATGAGGATACTGATTTTGGCTCCCAAAGCTCAAAACTCAAGGAGATCATCAAAGAAAAAGAAGCTGACATCCATGCCTTATCTCTTAACCCTTGAAGGGTTAAATGGATCATTAATTACCTTGAGTAACGGAACAAGTAGTTGGAGGATAAGCAGACAATCATGGAGCTGCAAACCATAAGGGAAAACAAGCAAGTAGTAAAAAGGAGGAAAGTCAAATTGACACCACTTGAGCAAGAGATTGATGCTGATCGGGAATCTTGGCTAGAGAGGGAAAATATTCACTTGGAGAAGTTGCTTGAGAAATCCAATAAGGAGAAAAATATGTTGTGGCACATGGCTTATCACTATTTGGCACGAAACAAGATTTGCAAAGCAAGGATAACGAGTCTAAAGCCAAGTTGAGGAAAACTTTGAGGAGCAAGAAAGAGAAAGATAAGCTCAAGATCTTGGCAAAAGCTTCATTGGGCCAGCATAGTACTTGATGCAGATCACTCATGCAAAATTTCAAGAAATTTGGCAAACTTTTTGGCAATTTTGAATTTTTCAAGGAAAAAACAGGTTTTTCCGACAGGTGCGTAGCGCCACCTAGTGCTCGCTTTTTATAGCGACCTCCTTTGGAGGAAATATTTGCATTTTTGGATTCCTTGTGAAAAAATATGCATGCCCAAAAATTACTATAAAATTTTGACAGTTTTGGCTCCAAAAGGGTCAAAAACACCTCAAAAATGCTCTCTCTGCCATGTTTTGGCCACACAGGAAGCAGTGTTGGGAGAGCTGATTTTTGGAGGGGCAAACGGACACCAAATTAAAAAATTACACTTGTCATAGAAATTAGACAGACATAAATTTCCAACAAGCCAACTTGGAGCAAATTTGGTGAAGGGAAAGGCTTCCAAATTCAGCTAGGAAAAAGCGCTACACACAGGATGAAAAAGTGCCAATTTTGCTCAAAAACTTTGTTTTTCGCCTAGTTTTCTTCTAGTTTGACTTTTTCTCTCTTATGGTAAAATTCATGATGTGACATGATGTAAATTGATGTACTATGATGTAATAATGATAAAAATTTACTTGATAAGGTAGATACATCAGTTGTAGGCGGTTTAGAGTTGAATGAATCAGTTTCCTAGGTTTTAGAGGCAAGCTGTTCCACTGCCTATTTTTGTGTTCCTAGTTTAGATATGGTTGAAACCACTCCTCTTCTCATGGACTCGACCCCTGATGGATATCAAAATTTGTTTGGAGGTCTATATCATGTGTTTTTTTAGTCATTTTTAAAGGTTGGACTCTTGTGAATGCTTTGAGCATTATTGTACATTCATTTTGCAGTTTGGCAAGGAAATAGACCAGGGTTTGCAGCATTTTGTGGGATTCTTGAGGCAAGGTGACTTGGTATTGTTTTTCCTTCTGTGATTCAAGTTATAATATGTTTATGTGTGCCATTATCTATCTCTTTTCTACTTAACTAAATGAATCAATTATAAAGGTGGAAATCATTGATGTTGTAGTGCTCTACCCTAGGGTTTCATTAGTTTTACATGTTTTCTACTGTTTGAAGAGCACTCATGACACATTCATGTCATCTCCAACTCCTAACCAGTCTCGAGACTCGCCATTACACCTAATCTGAATTACTAAAGCATTTGCCTACCTCGCCCCACAGAAACCTCTGCAAAACTAAGCTCATTCCCCGGACCCAAAACTGCCTTTCACATCTGATCTAGTAAACCACCATTAAACTCAATCAAACTCCTCTGAGTATAAAAATAGCCTAAAATTATTCTTTATATCAGTCACCTCAAGCTTTATTGGCCATATTTTCCTAATATTGACAAGGAGAGAGCCCTCTCTCGACCTGGTAGGGCTAGCTACCAGGTTAAGCGTGGTTTAATGTTACCCTAGAACTGCCTTTCTCAACTTGAGGTAGATTTAGGCCCTAACATATTGACGACTCCACTGGGGAAGAAAATTTTGTTTTCTTGTTCTTGTTGTTTGCTTTATAAACTACAGACAAAGCCTGAAGTTAGCCAGGTAACCTTCGAACTGCTCTTGCTCTACATGTGCGTAGTAGATGAACGCTGCTTCAGTCAATCTCCGGTTTAGTTTATGAACTGAACACCTAGTTTCCTTAGCAATATGTAATCAAGTTCAGATCTGATTGTTGATGGTGAACAACGATCAGACAGAGCAAGGCTGAAATCATTCAGCTGGTGACTCTAAATCAGTTTCAAGATCAGATCCAAGGACTCCACTGGAGGATGAACCTCACCAGCAAAAACATGAAAGGACAATATGGAAAAATTAGGTATTCAAGTTGGAATTTCATCCAAGACATTTTGTTCTTCGTTTACAATTATTTCTTCTCTTTTCTCGAGAATGTCAAGAAGGCTTTACAAATTATATTTTATCTGAGAAAAGATCCCCAACCTGCATTTGATTCCTTCCCTTTGAAGATTGTGAATACCAAAGATTTGCATGCCTTTGAGCTTGATCAAGACCCTTTTCCAGAATCTTGTGATGACCATCTTCAAACTGATGAACCTCAAGAGACCAAGACTGATTATACACCTTTTGTACATACCCCTATACCTTGTAAATTCCATATCGATACAAGCCTCTGATTTTACCTCTTATATCCCATGCTTTCCTTAAAAATCATGACCTATATCTACCAAGATTTGATGGTGAACATGAAAACATCAGTGCTGAGAGACATGTATTGAATTTTGAGTCCTTTCTTGACCTTTTTGAGGTTGATGAAGAAGATGTCAGTATTAGGCTTTTTGCTCTTTCTTTGCAAGGCAAAGTGAAGAGTTGGTTCAAAACCCTGCCTGATGCGAGCATCTCAGATTTCCAGCAGTTCGCCAAAGTTTTCCTTAACAGGTGGGTGGTAAGACAAAACCCTTTCTTGATTATAGAAGAGTATAACCAGCTGAAAAGACTACCAGGGGAGATAGTATAACAATTTTCTGCCAGATTTAACCAAGTTTATTTTTCGATGCCAGTTCATATAAAACCTCCTCCTGGATCCGCTCTCTTGCACTACTCGGATGCCTTTGATTTGGAAATGGAGTTTCAGCTGAGGGAAAGGAACCTTGCAACACTTGAAGAGATGCAGAACAGTGCAGTAGATGTAGAGGTTAATCTGCTGATCAGAAGGGAAAAGCTGAAGGAAGAAGAGATGAAGAACATAGATCCAAAGGAATCGACATCTTTAGAGGTAAAGCTCGACATTTTGGCACGTGCAGTGGAAGAGATGATACAAAATATCACCACAAGGAATGAGTATAGTGTTCAAGCCCATCTCTTACTGATTGAAGAAGAACAAGTTTTTGATCCAAATCATCTTCTTTCTTATCCTAGTTGTCATATATCTAATAATGATTGTTTTGTAGATCATCTTGGAGAAGGAAGACCTGTTGATATGACATGCATGCTTGATGATGTATTTTATACTAATGATTTGCCTCAGTTTGATCAAAATGATGACAATTATGTTCTCCAAATCGAAGCTACAGTGAAGGATTTGTGGGACAAGTTAGGTAGTTTGTACCAATCTAAGTCTCTGGTGAATAAACTGTTCCTACAGAAAAAGTTGTATAACCTGAGGATGAAAGATGGAGACTCGATGATAGAGCATATGAATGCATTTAATACTATGGTACATCAGTTATCATCTGCTGATATTAAAATTTTAGATGAAGATAAGTGCATCAGTTTGTTGTGTTCTCTACTAGATTCGTGAGATAGTCTAGTTATTGCAATAGGTAGCAATGCAACTGCCTTGCAGTTTGATGAAATAGTCATCCTTGTTGATGGAGGAAATGAGATGGAAAAATATGGAGAGCTAGAATGGTGATGCCTTGTTTGTACGAAGACGGTCCCAGAACAGAAAGAAAAATAAGTCATCGAGTGGGAGGTCTAAATCTAGAGGGAGATATAAATCTCTAGGAAAACCTGTAAAGGTGGTGTGCTAGAAATGCAAAAAGGAAGGGCACTACAAAAGGGACTGTAAATCGAAAGCTCTTGATAAAGGAAAGGGATCTGATGATGCTCCTTCTGCAGAAGCTAAAACCATCTCAGATGAAGGTGCGGATGTGTACTTTCCTTCTTCAAGTACACATGTAGATCATGAGGCATGGTTGATTGACTCAGTTGCATCCTTTCGGTTCACTCCCCATAGAGAGTGGTTCTGCGAGTATGAGAAATATGATGGTGGTCATGTCTTGTTAAGGGATGATAGGAAGGATAGAATCGTTGGTCGTGGAAAAGTAAAGTTGAAGTTGCAAGGTAGAAGGCTTAGAACACTTCTGGATGTTCTACATATTCCTGCATTGGCCAGAAATCTGATTTCTATAAGAAAGCTGGATGATGCAGGTGTAAAAACAGTGTTCGGAAAGGATACCTACAAGATGGCTTGGGGAGCACTAGTATTGATGTGGGGAGTTCGGATTGGAACTCTGTACAAGCTGCAAGGTAGCACTATTGTTGATGGGTGAAACAGTTCTGTGGTTCTTGAAAGTGGAGTAGAAAATCTAGTGGTCTTTGGAGAGAAGACCATGTTGTGGCATTAAAGGCTTGGACATATTGGAGAGAAGGGCCTTTGAATACTTCACGGTAAAGGTATGGTAGAAGGTATGAGTAATAGCTCTTTGTATTTTATTTTTTGTGAAAATTGTGTATATGGGAAGTAGAATCGAGTGAGTTTCTCCTCTGGTGGTAAGAGGGAAAAACATATATTAGAGCTTGTGCACAGTGATGTGTTTGGACCTATGAAGGTTCCATCACTGGGTAAGTAAGTGTACTATGTATCCTTTATAGATGACTTCTCAAGGAATACATGGATATATTTCTTTAAGAATAAATATGAAGTTTTTGATAGGCTTAAAGAATTTAAGGCTCTGGTGGAAAACCAGACAAAGAAGAAGATAAAGGTACTGAGGAAATATAACGATTGAGACTTTTGTAGCAAGGAATTTGAAGAATTCTGTAAGAAGTGTGGTATAGCATGGCAGAAGACTACTCCATACACACCTGAGAAAAATGGAGTTGTAGAAAGAATGAACAAGATGTTGATAGAAAGGGCAAGAAGCATGCTTAGTGGTGTCAGGTTAGGACAGGAATTCTGGGCAGACGTAGTGGAGACAACATGTTACCTGGTCAACATATCACCTTCATCAGCGTTGGAGGATAAGACTCCACAAGAGGTATGGACTGGTAAGAAACCATGTCTTTCACATCTGAGGGTATTTGGATGTGATGCATATGTACATGTTCCAAAGGAGAAATGAACCAAGTTGGATAGTAAATCTGAAAAGTGCATCTTTATTGGGTATAAGGATGGTTTAAAGGGTTATAAGCTTTGGAACCCAGTAAAAAGGACGGTTGTGTACAGCTGAGATGTGGTGTTTAGAGAGGTGAAAAATGTTATTAAACATGAAGTCCAACCAAAGGAACCTGAGAAGATAGAGTTTGAGCTAAAGGAGGAAGAATCAGACTCTACGGCAACAGAGGAATCAACAGATGAAGAGCCACAAACTTTGGGTGTGAGAAGATCAGTTCGAGAAAGAAGGTAGCCAAAAAGGTATAGTCCATCTGCTTTTTATTCAAATTTTTATTTATCTATTACTAATGATGATACCAGAACTATGAAAGAAGTAGTAGAATCAGAGGATGGAAAACTCTGGAAAGAGGCCATGGTTGATGAAATGGAATATTTGCACAAAAATGACGCTTGGGATCTGGTGGAGTTGCCGGCTGGAAGGAAACCCATTGGCAGCAAACGAGTGTTCAAGAAGAAGACAAATACAGAAGGAAAGGTGGAGAAATACAAAGCTCAATTGGTAGCAAAAGGTTATTCCCAAGTGTCAGGAATTGATTTTGGTGATATTTTTTCTCCTGTTTTTTTCCAAGGAAAAAATACCACGCTTTTCTATTAATGAAGTAATAAAAAAGCTACAAAAAGGAATGCGTTAACATTCAGCCTCTGTTTGCAAGGTCCACAGAGAAATTTATCTCTGTTGAGTTATCATAGTTGTCCATGTCTTTCTTGACCAAAGGACTTTTTGAGTCCTCCTAGATTTCAGCCTGAAACGGCCATATCAAAAATAGAAGTTCAGAAACGTCCACTAGAGATCTTGGGCCTCCTTTTTTGCGGGAAAACAGCCCAATACAAAAAAACTATGAGTTTTAAAAAAAAACTTAAAGCCGAAACTTTGAACCAAACAGTCGGTCCAAAACACAATATCATCTATAAACGAAACATCACAAAGATGTATGGAATACAAAAAGACTAAGGAAAAGGTGGGTGATCCGACACACGGATCAGGTCCTGAGATTGCTCCGTTATCCTCCAAACTCCCAGAACTTGCTGCAGACCTGTTTTAGAATACCGGTCGGCTTCTTCATTATTTTCCCTGTAGATATGAGCAATGGAGAAGTTATTGAAATGAGACTTTAAACTTTTTACTTCTTCCAGCAGGGGGAACAGCATATAATTTCTGCATATAAATTTCTCATTGACCCAATGAATCACATTTGCCGAGTCGCCAAAAATATGAACAGTGAGGATGTTTCTATGGATGAGCCAGCACGGGAGAAGTTTTAAGGCAGATAATTCTGCGAAATTGTTTGTGCCCGACCCAAGTCCTACAGAGGCTTTTAAGGAATGTGAAGGAGAGAGATGTATAATGATTCCGGCCCCAGTGACATTATTTTGGGCAGCTCCGTCAAAAAAAGCATAGGGGATGCCCTCTCTGATATTAAAATCTGCCCGCCTGTTTGAAGAAGTAGAGGCCTCAGGTTCAGGGAGACTAGCATAAATAGCTGATGCTTGAAGAGCAATAACATGTGCAGGGGTGAGCTTCTCGTTGAAAATGCATCCATTTCGGGAGATCCAAATACCCCAACAAACAATGGGCGGAAGATTTCTCAAATTTTTATCGGGGTAGTGATCCCACCAGTAATCCCAAGCAGCAGATAAAGTATCCCCTTCCCATCTCCCTGAGAATTTCAGAAGTTTGAAAATCTCCTCCCAAACTGCCCTGGAGAAAGGACACCTGACAAAAAGATGGTGAATCGATTCTGAGGCTTCCTTACAAAGGGGACATCTGCTTGGCCCCAATTGGAAACGGGCTTGTAGAATGTCCCAAGTGGGAATTTTATTTTTTAGCGCACACCAAAGAAATAATCTGGCTTTTTTAGGACATTTTAATTTGAAGAGGGGCTTTGCCCACCAAACCGGGGGTTCCCACCCTTTTCTACTCATCAAAAAACCATATCCGGCCTTTGGAGAGTAACGGCCTGTTTCTGCATGAGCCCAGACCAGTGAATCATGAACATCCTTTAATCTGACATTCGATCGTTTAAGTTCTTGGATGAAAGCATTCCATTCTTCTTGCCAATGAAAATCCAGATCCAAGTCTTCAGCTGATTTCCATCCCTGTCCCCAAATTGAAGATAATCCCGGGTTTGCAATCTGAGAAAGCTGATTGATTCCTTTAGAGGCTAGGTGTTCCAGCAACCCAGGAGAAAGAGCAAATAATTCATTACACCCCACCCAAGGGTCCTTTCCAATTCGCACACATTCACCATTCCCCACCTGCCAAGCTAATCCTTGTTCAATGATTTTAAAGGCGTCCACTGTTGCCTTCCAAATGACCGAGCAATTTCTCCCTTTTTTGTTTGGGCTTCTTATCCAGTCTTCTAATGGGGTTGGATCAATATATTTCCTTTTAACAACCCTGGTCCAGAGGTTTTCAGCTACAACAATTCGCCAACCTGATTTTGCCGCCAAGGATTGGCAGAAATCCACCAGCTGTTTTACTCCCCATCCTCCCCACTCCTTCGGTCTAGCAATCTTGTCCCAGGCGACCCAGGGGAGCACAGCATTTTCCTTTGAGCCTGACCACAAAAATCTGCTACAAATCTGCCTGATTTTATGAATAATTCCTCTGGGAATCCATGTCAGAGCTGCCCAGAACACAGGGATGGCTTGAAGGACTGAATTGACCAAAGTCAGTCTGCCGGCTCGAGAGAGCCACTTATAGCTCCAATGCGAAATCCTCTGTTCAATCTTAGTCACTAACCAGAACCAATCTTGTTTGTGATAAGATGATGGTTTCAGCCAAAACCCCAGGTATTTGAAAGGCTCATCCATCGGACAGGTTTCAAATGGCATGATGGAAGTAATTGCACTTACCTCATGTCTATTGAAGCCCTCCAAAATGTAATGAGATTTTCTGTGATTAACTTGAAGTCCCGTGGCTTTCAGAAATAGGTCAATAATATCTTTAAGAACTTTTACCTCATCTAGGTTCCCATTTAAGAATAACAAAATATCATCAACAAACAATAGGTGAGAAATGAATAAATTTACAGCAACCTCCAAACCTGTAAACAAGCCCGCCTGTTTTGGTTTTAAGATCAGTCTGCTCAACCCCTCTGCAGCCAGGAGAAAGAGCAGAGGAGACAGCGGGCACCCTTGTCTCAGACCTCGCTGGCTTTTGAAAAACTGGGAGGCCACCCCATTTATCAGGACCGCAAAATTGACATTTGAAATACACCCCATAATCCAATTTATAAACTCTACTTTGAACCCCAGGTGGGTCAGAAGTAATCTTAAATACGACCAGTCAATCCTGTCATAGGCCTTGGATAGGTCAATTTTTAGAACAACCCCTTTCTTCTTTGCTTGTCTGATACTGTGGATGGTTTCCTGTGCAACTCCAATTGCTTCGTGAATTTGCCGACCATCCAGGAACCCAAACTGTTCACTTGAGATATACTCAGATAGATAGGGCTTCAGGCGTACTGCAATGATCTTTGCAATAATCTTATAAATAGTATTGCAGAGGGAGATAGGCCTGAAGTCTTCAAAAGAGGAGGGGTTCTCATTTTTTGGAATAAGTGCTATGAAGGTGGAATTGAAAGAGCTGAAGATTTCTCCTTTCATTCTAGACTCCTCCACCACTTCGGTAAGCTCATCACCAATAATATCAAAAAAATGAGTGAAAAGTTCTATCGTCCAGCCATCCGGTCCCGGGCTTTTATCCTTAGGCATTGACTTTATAATACGCTCGACTTCCTCCTTGTCCACTTCCCTAAAGAGAAGCTCTGCATCTTCTTCATCCACCATCCTTGGAAATGCTTGAGCTGTTCTAATAATTTCCGCCAAGGAGATCCCCCCTGGATTTGAAAAGAGGGCTTGAAAATGATTCTTCCCTAAAGAAGAAATTGCTTCAAAAGAGGACACTTCCCTTCCATCTGGGTCTCTCATCTTCCAAATGGTGTTTGCTATTTTTCGCCCTCTTCAATAATTATGAAAAAACTTTGTATTTTCATCCCCTGCTTTTAGCCAAATGGCCCTACTTTTCAGCCTCCACTCCTCTTCTTTCTCCAACAAAATCTTTGCTTTACCTTTTTCTAAAGACAAAATTTTCTCTTTTGTTTCCTGGGACGCATAGGCATCTGAATCAGGGTCTTCAAGAACCCCAATAGCCTCCTCAATCTTTACCAGCTCCTCATTCTGTTTCCTTCTTCTCTCAGCAGCCCAATCAATGGTTGCTCTCTTAAGTCTCTTCAGATTTTCCATAAAATGACCTCCTTTGCTGACCTGAGAATTCGGCCCCAAATGTCTCCAGGTGCTTTTGAACAGTTGTTGGTAAGACTCCTCCTGAAGCCAGGAGGCATTAAATTTGAAAGGGGAAGCCGGCTTTGCAGGGGGCTTAGTGAGTTCGAGGTAGATTGGAAAGTGATCCGAGTTTCCCCCCTCACCCACCCATTGACGGAACAAAGGGATAAAAGTCGCCATCGTTTCATTGATGAGGAAACGATCCAACCTCTTAGCTACTCTATCTTCGCCCGTTCTTCTGTTCCTCCAAGTCGGCTTTGTCTTTATAATATTTACATCAATCAGCTTTGCACTCTGAAGGGCCTTTGAGAAGAAATCTGATAATGGATCTTCCCTCACGGATGGTCCCCAAGCTTCCGCCAGTCCCAAGGAGAAATTTAAATCCCCCCCAATCACCAAATTTTTGTTCCTTAGGATCTCTTTTGCCAAAAAATTATTCCAAAAAGAAACTCTACCCTGGCAAGGACCATAGATGTTAATAAGCAGCAGTGGCTGGTCAAACTCAGACGATAGAGCCTCCAAACCCAAAACATGATCCGAGCCCCAAATGCTTTGGATCTTTAACCTCCCGGTTTTGAAACCTATAGCAAGGCCTCCAGAATGACCAGCAGCATCGAGAGCAGTAAAGGACCAACCCGGTAAGAGGGAACACATAGAAGATTCAACATCGATTCCCTTACCCAAGGTTTCCTGAAGAAAAACAACATCCGGATGATGACGAGAAATGAGGTCTTTCAGTGCTAGTTTTTTGGGCTTACTAGCTAAACCCCTACAATTCCAGGACATACAGATCATTTAAGAACCGCCTCAGGGGTTTTCGCTGCTCTAAGCGCCCCAGGAATCATCATTTGCTTCCCATCAGCCACATCAAACTTTGCCTTGACTTGAGTCTTTGATAACAAAGATTTTCTACCTCTACCTTTCTTTGAAGGACCCCTAGAAGACTCAGGACTTAGACCACCCACAGATTCCTGAAAATCATTGGTGAGAGGAGAGGGCTTATGGAGGGACCTTAGGTTATAGGTACGAGAGACAGAAGGACAACCCTTTCCCATATTATTCTTTGGAAACACCTCACTGTTCAGATTTAAGGACGGGATGGCTTCTGACAGACACTCTAAGTTATGTGAGAGATCTTCTGAGTTTTGTAACTTAAAAGAGGTTGCCACATAATCATCATTGCACGAAACAGAATTAACAGGGGACAAAAAAGAAGGGGGCTGCATACCGGGAGCTGGATCCTCCAAAGGACCAGCCTTCTCAGCCGCAGGGGTCTCCCGACCTGATTGATCATCCGGTCGATGGTTGAGGCACTCCTCCTTCTGCTGCACATCCTCTTCCCCTTGTGAGGAGGGAACTTCGAACTGGAGATTCTCCTCAGGGACTTCCTCATTTTTCTTTTGGGATTTGGGTGATCCCAGCAAGTCCTCCCATTCCTCCTCCTTCTGATGAAATCCCCTTCTTCTTTTCCCCAAAGGGCAGTCCCTCGCTAAATGCCCGTATTCATGGCAAACATGACATCTGAAAGGAAAGAGTTCATAATCCAGTAATTGTTCATAGACATACTCCTTGTATTGCAGAGGAAAAGATTCCACTAGTCCTTCGGAGGGATTGAGTCTAACCAGGATCCTTGCAACTCCTCTTTCAAAAGTATGGAGATAGGATCTATCCACATCCAGAAAAGTACCCAAATGATTCCCTATCGATTTGAAGACTGAGTCCACCCATAAATGTGGCGGGAGATTTGGGGCCCGAACCCAAACAGGAATTTCATCAACTTTCTCCTTTGCTGCATCAAACATGGGGGTCCAGCGTTTGAAAAAGACCGGTCTGCTCCCGAACGCCCAATTCCGAGCTTCCACCCATTCCATGGCTTCCTTAGAATCGAATTTCACCCTGAACCATCCTTTAAGCAGCGTATCCGTTCTGAAAGACTTTGCTGGGGTCTCCAACCATTGGCTCTCAGCCCATTGTCTTAGGAATTTTCCAGATACGTACCTCCCTCTTGCTCTGCCCACAAGAGTGCACTCGGCAACCTCCAAAGCTTCTTCGACCTGGACATCCATGCCCAAAACCAGATTTGAAACCCGCTTCCTTTTCCACGCTTTCGCCTTCTTTCTCTTATCCTCTATTTTCTCGGTTGCCGGCTCCGGGCTCTTTCCGACAGTAGGCGAAGGTAGATCGCCTTCCTCCTGCCCTAAGGTTTTCCCCTTGTCCTTAGGGTTTTGGAATTCATTGGCCAGTGAGGAATCAACCAGACCCTCCACAGGACTGCCCGCTTCTCCTAGGGCCGAGTGTCCCTCATGCAAAGAATTTTCGCACTGCTTATGGTTTGAGAAGACCCCCTCATGCATAGAATGGAACTGACCCGCATTACCCTCATCCCTTTCAAGAAGACCCGGCAGATGGTCCTTCGAAATCAGATTTCTTTTTACATTCTCCAGGGAGGGCTGTTCTCCCCCAACTTTCCCCACACTCTGAACGCCACCCACCGATCTCCATACTCCATGAAGTTGGGGCGAGTTGATTATATCCTCGAGACCGCCCGATGAAACAAAGTTTTTTGACGGAGAGGAGGACTTACCAACGGGGGAGGTGCCGACCTTCTCCTTCTGTATGCCGAGGTAATGGTGAGGGCTTAAAGGCTCCGTGAGTCTTCCTCCACCCCCATAGCTGCTTGAGAGTTCCAAGCTCTCTTCCAGAAGCCCCTTCACCGGGTTATGCCGCCACGAGACACCTGCCGGAAAAAACACACCAGGGAAACTGTTCGGTTGCCCAATAATTTCATTAATACTCTTCTCCGTGACTTCCTTGCCCCAAACAGTGAGAATATCTTCAGGAGTCGGGTCCAGTGCAACCACATCATTTGAATTTACCATGGTTAAAAACGCTCCGTAAAAAACTGTAACCGACCTACGCTCGAAGCCCGAAGAGGAAACTGTCCAAAACCGCCACCGGGTGCCGGTTCAGGGTAATACCACCAAGTTTGAAGACCTTCATGAGATTGAAACCGTGACCAAACCGTCGCGTTCAGGAAACCGGAAGAGCAGCTGCAGGGCAGGGAAAACTCCGTTTGTCGCTGTCGTAGAGACCACTTTCCAACCTGCTCCCAGCTGTCACTAACTGCCGAAACCTGCCTTTGCCGTCCTTGATGGAGATGCCAGCTAGCCCGTAGCCTGTACTCTCTCTGTCCTCTCTGCGCCATCTGCTTCAGCTAGACCCTAGGCCTAGGGTTCCTGGATCAAACCCTAGCGGCGCCATCCCATGTGCTTTCATCTTCTAAATCGAGAGATGGAGTTAGATGAGGTTGAAATGTTTTTTACAAGAACGAGCATCTTCCTTTTTCTCCTGTTACCAAGGTAACTTCTATTAGATTAATTTTATCTGTTGCTACTGCTTTTGATTTTGAGGTAGAAAAGATGCATGTGAAGACAACATTTCTTCATGGGGATCTAGAAGAGGAGATCTACATGAAGCAACCAAAAGGCTTTGTGGTAAAGGGTAAGAAAGAACTGGTATGCAAGTTAAAGAAGTCTTTGTATGGGTTAAAACAGTCACCAAGGATGTGGTATCAGTAAATTGATATATTTATACGGGGACTTGGCTTCAACAGAAGAAAAGCAAATCAGTGTGTGTATTTTAAATTAATTGGTGACCATGTTATTTATCTGGTTTTGTATGTGGATGATATGTTGCTAGTTGGAAATGACAAAGAAATTATACAGGATTTAAAGACCCATTTGTCCTCCAAATTTGACCTGAAAGATCTTGGTGCTGCAAACTATATTTTGGGCATGGAAATTAAAAGAGATTAGACAAAGAGGAATCTCTGGTTAAACTAGAGGAAGTATGTCGAGACAATATTACAGAGATTTAATATGCAGGATAGTAAACGGGTGAAGGTTCCTATTCCTATAGGTGTAAAGTTATATGATGAATAGTGTCCCAAGACACAAGAAGGGGAAGAGTACATGTCCCGTGTTCCATCTGCAAGTGCAGTCGGTAGCCTATTGTATGTGATGGCTTGTACTAGACCAGACATTGCACATGTAGTGGGAGTATTGACCAGGTTTATGTCAAAACCAAGGAAGGAGAACTAGACAATAGTGAAGTGGGTTTCCAGATATTTGTATGGCACTAGTGATTATGGTTTGTGCTACCAAGGAAGATCAGGATTGGACAGAGTGTTGGATATTCATGGTTTTGTTGATGCAGACTGGGCTAGAGATCTAGATCAGAGAAGATCTAGAAGTGGGTATGTGTTTAACCTATTTGGAGGTGGAGTCAGTTGGATGAGTAAGAGAAAATATGTAGTGGCACTATCAACTGCAGAGGCAGAGTACATGGCAGCCACTCATGCAAGCTGTTAAGCTACTATACCAATAGGTGTCAGATTTCATGATTGACTGATTAAAATCCCTAATATGTTCATCCTTTCCTTGCTGCAAAGGTTTTCCATATTTTGAAAAATGCAAAAAATTAAAAAATGAAAAGAGGGTATACCCTAAAAGAAATATCAAAGGGTAAAAAGAATGAAATGGTCAAAAGAAAAAATGAAGGAAATGAACCCCAAAGAAAAAGGACCAGGAAAGTGTGCATATCCAAATGCCACTACTATTTCATGTTCTGTAAATAAAAGTTTCATAAGCAGTTTGTTGAACTTCATGTTGCAGTTGATGAATGGCCAAACAGCTTAATCTTGGCTAGTTCATGTTTCAATTTCCTGTTTTAGTGATAGAGAATAAAATCTATCCAAAATGTTTAATCTTGGCAGATAAATAGTTAGGTAGAGAAGAAAAGGAGCTCGACAGCTAAATCTGAGCCCTTGGAAGTTACAAGTGTTGATTTAGATAGGCTTATCATGCAGAGAAAAGAAGATTGTTGAGGGTTTTCCAGTTCAAATGCACCCAAAGAAAAAGGAAGAAAAAATGTTAGGTACAATAGGCTGGGTAGGCAGTTCTTGTGTTGCAGAAGCATGCTTATGATTAATTTTGTCTCTCAAAGATGTTCATCTTATTATTATCATAAGTACCATGGCAATTGTTTGGTTACAAATCAAGTGAGGCATGACTAACTTCCCTTCACACTTCTCCCAAAATCACTTACTAACCTCCCCCCAAGGATATTAAGATCTGCTTAATATCACTAAATCACTCCATCTCATTTCCTGAGAAGGGCCTAAGTAAAACCACATTCTTACTTTAGGCAAAGAAGCCACATTTTTGGTGTAAAACCCTTTTCATTCCCCTTTTCCTAAATTTTGCAACATTATGCTTAGCGCGTATTTACTTTCAAAAGGCTTCATATTAACAAATTAACCGTTACTATATTAAATCCCTTGTAATTCTTCCAGATCCCTGTATTATGTATATATAGATATATATAACCCCCAAACATTAATATCCCACCCCGATTTTATTATAAATCATAACGTTGTTCGTCGGGAATTAATGGTTTATCTGAAATACATTAAGAACCCTCCCCGCGCTCATAAGGAGTTAATTAACCTCACGTTAATTAACAAACCCAATCAAGACCCCGCAACCTCGCAAACCAAGGGTAAGTGACCCCGATGCGATATAAAACTTTAAATATATTGTATGGGCCCCGCTCCGTAACCCTGAGTCACCTCCAATGAGCGCCAACCGTCTGATCGGCACCCGCTCATCAGACGGCTCACAATCATATCACGCCCCCCCTTCCATCTGATGTTTAAAGCACGGGGAACTCTGGTATTGCCGCCCGTACCTTGGACGTGTGGCGCATCCCCACGCTGCTCGCGGCCCTCCCCACCAAAACCACTCTGGCCCATAAGCAGTGCGGGCCAATACCACTTATCGCCCTCCCCCTGACCCAACCTGCTGATGTCACTGCCACGTCACTGCAGAGTCACCATCTCGTACCTTTGCGTCATGACAAAACGTCACATCCTGATGATGTCATCTGACCAAAAAGTGCCAAAAATCCCCACGAAAACCAAATTTTGTTAAAAAGTCGAGAAAATGTCATTTTTGCCCATTTCTCTCTACGTACTAATTTCATGCAAATTACGTCCAATTCATTGCTCGAGCATACAATCTGCCACCCGGCCAAACAGAGTCCAGCGTCCTGCTCCGCAGCTCGTCGGTCAACCAGCAATTGCACTGTTCGCCTATAAAATAGGTATTTACCCTAATTCACTTCTTAAACCTATAATTCCATTTTTCCTCTATGAATTTTACCCAAAGAGCTGAATTTAAGCTAAATTCCATCTATAACTCTCATAAAAATACACCTAGAACTGTTGTTTTGCCCATTTTTTCCACAGAAACTTGACCTCCAGTTTGAAAACACAGCAAACAAACATGGAAGCCCCTGTGGCCCTCAATGTCACGCCCCTCAATGCACCTCATAAAGACCTAGATTGGTTACGCTTGGCTGATAGAGATTTTCAAATTAAAGAGTTATCTATTGATATGAACCATCTCCATGCATTTTGCCGAATTAGGAATAGTCATCTAAGCAACTTTGATATCTTTGGAATATGGGAATCCAATCTCCCCAGGTATTACCTTCCCTCAGTCAATGTGTTCCCAGATATTATTCACCATTGTTGTGCCAACTATGACCCTGTCAGTAAAGCAGTTATGACCCCATCCCAAACTGTTCTCTTTTACATAACTACTGAATCTATTAATGAGATGTTACACTTCCATCCATCTCAGCCCCTTGCTCGTCTTTCCATGAGATTTTCGCTTGAGCAAGGCTCTCAACTGCCCACTTCAGAAATAACCTGGATTGCTTTATTATTCATGAAACCAGATTGCCAGCCCCAAGGCCCACCTCCCTATGTGCATGCCTGGTTCACTGAAACAGGCAGGCTTATTCTTGACATGATATCCTTTATCTTGGGATTCAAAACTAGTGAGTTTGTTGATGAGACCATCCTAGTTATGTTGTCAATGTTTACTCCAGGACAACTCCCTGCTGTCAAATATGATTATGCCTCTTTCATTACCAATAAAATCAATGAGCAATTCATAAATCTGGATAGAGAAGAGGCCACACCCATCAGTGGACCTGCAGAATAGCCAGCTGCAAAAAGGCAAAGACTGAATCCTCTGTCTAAAGAGGAAATCATTGAAGAAACAATAGAAAGTCTCAGAGGTGAGAGGGTAACTAGCCAACAAACCTCCCCAGTGATAGAGACATCAACTAGCTCACATAGGCAAAAGCTAGAAAGGAAGCATAGTGTGGAAGTTTCATCCACTAGGCCATCAAGTAAGCAAACCTCTGACATCAAAAGGACATTCACAGAGATAAAGGCTAAAAATGATCCACTAAGCCTGCAGATTTACAATAAATATCTTAAAATGGCCCCCACAAAACAAGAAATATTGATGTCTGCCTATGACATTAAAGAAGGGAAGATGATCATGAGTTATTTCAAGCCCAAGGTGTAGCAACCACAATCAGTAGATGATTATATCAGGACAAATCCGGAGGTCTTGGCCAAGGACATTCATCCAATAGACCAGATTGAGCTGCATAAATAGACTGGAGAGATGGTATACTCCACACTAGCTGACAAAGCTATGTTAGCTCATAAATTGCAAAACTCCTTGAATAATACCTCTGCTCAGTTGGATTTAGAGAAAGCTTCTTCTCTAGCAAAAGACAACAGGATAAAATCGTTGGAGGAAATCATCATTGAACTGGGACATGATCCCAAAGATGCCAAAGGCATAAAAGCACTAACGAAGAAAAAGGAAGAGGACATTGCTGCCCTCAGAAAATAGCTCAAAATGCCTCCTTCTATGCATCCACAGACAACAGATGTTGTACAACAGAAATCAGAAGAAGACATGATGGACCTGCTCATGAGACTTAATGAAAGATTGAGTGAGATAGAACAAGCATTGGAGAAAGATCTACAAGAAAAGCAGGGAGATTCGACCTCCCAGCCACCTGAAGTAGCTCCAATAGTGACTACTACCCCCTCCATGCTTATAACAACATTGCCTCCCACTGTCCCGACATCAACAGTAGAGGTCATCACAGGAGCAACATCAACAACAATAGCACCAAGCAGCAGTACAGATATGAGCAGAGCAATTAATAAAAGCCATGGAGAAATTGAAACTCCAAGTGTCAGAGCTGAAGCAAGTCAAAGAAAAATTGGCAAAAATTGAACAGAGTTATGATAAATCCAAGATGAATGTGGCAGAGAAAACAAGGGAGATCAAAGCTTTGGAGAACAAGGTGAGATCATTAGAAAAGGACCTCTCTCTGCATAAACCTCTAGCAAAAATTAGGGGAATTTTGTGGACCAACATCACTCAATCACTTAGTGATGTGTGGAGGTCTATCCAAACCATTTATGAGCAGATTGACTTGATAAGAGTGGCCCAAGTGGAGATTCAAAAAACAAGAGCCTTATTGGGACAGATGCCTGAGTAAGCTAACCGACTAATACATTTTTTGAACACCAAGACTAGTGAAGAAGTGGAAGAACTGGAAATTAGAGACATAACAGGCACCAATATAGACATCAAAAGAGTTCTAACCATGAGAACTCTAATGCAAAATTTGGACAGAAGATGCCAGTACATGCTGGTAGAGATTGATTCTTTCACAGAAAAGTTTACAGTCCTGCATCAAAAAGGTTTGCCAAGTCCTTTCGGAAGTAATGATCATTTGATGAAACACAAAGACTATGTATATAAATTGAATACATATGCTATTAATCAAGTTAATACATCATCAAGTACTTCAGGAGAGAATGCACTTCCATCTGGCCAAGCCCTATATGACAGCCTGGAAAATTTGTTCTACATTGAGCACAAGGTGAAGCATATGTTCACCATCCCACCTAATTTCTTCAGGTACACAGAGACTGACGAAACTTTGAGGAACCTTCAGAGACATAAATTACCAGGACCAGAGTGGTGGCAAAGTATGTTAGAGATCCTATAAACTTATATTTGGTCAATTCAAAATTTTGGATCATCTACTATAATGCAGTGAACAGAAATGAATCACAGTCATGCGGGTCAAAGCACATCACATCAGAGTTAAAGAAAGTCTAGGCAAGGCAGAATAACCAACACAGAGTATCAGTAGAAGACAGCCGTGAACCAAATTGCAGTACCTACCTCCAGTACATCTCATAAAGACGGAACAGCCAGCACAACATCAAATTTATTACATCAATTTATTGATCCCCTATTTTCGAGACTATCTGTCTCTATCTTTGTAAAACACATTAATGATCCCCAGATATTATCTTCTTCAAATATTTTGTAACATATTTGATATTTTTGTATAAATACCCCCCCAGATGAAGGATTTGGGGTTGGTTGATTGGGAAGCATTCTCAGAATTTGCTGTAATTCTGAAGTTTTTGGAATAAAAGTTTGTTGGAACCATTTTTGTATGGCTTACTAAATGAGGAATTGCTACTAAGGACCATGCTACAGAATTATTGAATCATCTTATGGATAAATAAGTCCCTTCTAACTTTTGTTTTAGAGTTTCTATGTTTTATCATCTATGTTTCGTGATCTAAAACATAGAGAGAAAGAATAACTCAGAATTTGCTTGATTACACTCTGTGTTCAGTATTTATTATTATCAATGTTTTCTTCAGAATTAGAATAAACAGTGAATTCTAATTGCTCATGTTTCCCTTGATTCTTTCATCTTGAATATTTGCTAAGGAATTATTAACTTCTCCTTAACAGTAGTCAGCCATTTTCCCTCTGTCAACATGATGAAGGATTCTTAATTGCCCTTCACCCATTAACAACATTCCACCTAACTCCAGCCTATTAATTGTTCCATGTTTGATTACCTTTCTCTGTGATACCATCCTTTGTTGAAAAACCAAATCCAGAAAGCTATCCTTCTTTGACTCCATCATGCCCAATGGACTAAAACTTTTCAGTTTTACCTCACTGTTCTATTGAATTTCCATCCCTCCAACCAAAACTCAAAACAAAACCCTTGCACTTCATAGCTAGCCCAATATATTTCAAAACAAAGCTAAATTATATAGAGAGAGCTGTCTCTGGATGCAGATTAGCTAGAATATGTATCTAAAAGATTGGTATGTGGTTACCTCGGTCGTATTCCCTTTCTTACAACTTTAGGGAACAACCTGAGTGAGAACATCATTGGTGACTTCGTTGGGGAACTAATTAATTGTTTGTTACTACTGTCTATTTCATAAACTACAGATGGAGCCTGAAGTTGGCCAGGTAGCCTTTGAAACTGCTTTTGTCTTGCAATTGCAGAAATAAATGAATGCTACTTCAGTCTATCTCCAGTCTAGTTTATGTATTGAACAGTTGTCCCAAATACTTGATCAGTTCCTTGTTTCAATAGATATTTAGGAAAATTCAAAAGTCCCATATTTAAAACTTCCTACGAGATACTGTTAAAATTGTACTGTTAAAATATTTCAAGAAAAACCAAAAACATACTCAGAAGCTGGCTCCAAAGAAAAAGATCCGTTACAGTAGATCAAATCCTGATCCAAATCCCCCACCTATCTTTGAAAATCCTAATCTGATTCCTAAGAACCTTAGAAGCTAGAAGAGCCAAGAACATTCTGCTAGTTCACCACTTGACACACATCAGCAGAACCCTATCCAATATGAGCTTACTCCTGGAAAAGCACCAATCCTTTCTGCCATTACTGTTGCTTCTCCTAGTTCACCATCAACACTTCAAGCCATCTTTTCCACTCCCCCATCTACAACACATATTTCAACTGTTATCCCTGCTCTTCCAGCTATTACACTTATCTCTGCTAACATGGCAAACCAATATGCTCCCCTGCAATTACTTGCAAATCTAGGGGCCATGCCTCAACATTATCAAAGAAAAATCACCTATTTTGATGGTACTAGCACTTTCACAGCTCAGCAACATACTAAGAAAATGACAGATTATTTTGAAAACTATGAGATTGATGATGATGATGTCAGAATGAAAGTATTTGTCCAAAGCTTAACTAGAGATGTTAGAACCTAGTTTAGAGCACTCCCTGCAAACACTATCAATGATCCAGAGGCTCTTTATCAGACCTTCTTGAACAGATGGGAAAATAAGAAAGATCCTCTCCACATTTTATCAGAATATGAAAACTTGAAAAGAGGCTCACAAGAAACTGTTCAAGATTACTATTCCAGATTTAACAATGTATACAACACTATTCCTCAGTATCTCAGACCTCCACCAGACTTGGCCTTGATCAAATTCCCTGATGCATTTGATTCTGATATGGCATACCAACTTAGGGAAAGAGCTCCTCGAAGGCTAGAAGACATGCAGAGTATAGCTGTCAGCGTTGAGGCCAACCTAATTTCTAAACGAGCTCGAGCTAGAGCTGAAAGAAGGATACCCATGAAAGAAGAACCTTCTGCCTTTGAGCAAAAATTAGATGCTATCATTAAAGGCATGGATAGACTTGGTGATAGAGTAGAAACTATTGAGATAAAATCCCCTTGGGATGGTCAAGCAAGCAATACTGGGAGAAATCCAAACTTCAGAAAAAACCAGAACTCTAATACTAGAAAGGCTGGCCCCGACCAAAACATTAGACCTCCATTCCAGGAAAACTCTGCTGAAGCTTCAACCTCCAGTGAACCAACATAAGATACTAAAATTAACTTAGTGGGTCTCAATAGTGAACAACAACTTTTCTTGACCCAAGAAGACCAAGAAGCTCATACTTTTAATCAATTCCCAATCTAGTCAGGTGAATCATTTGATTTTAGGGAGGGATATGACACAACCATTTATGAAGTTCACAAGAAATATAATCTGAGAAGCAGGACAATAGATGTCCCTGAAGAGAGTAAACAGAAAGAAACCAAGCAACCTATCAAAGCTAAGGTTAAGAACCCTCCTGTACAAACTTCTCCTAAAACAATTCATAATCCAAATCATCCAATACTTGAAGATGTATTAGATAATCAACAACCTAATAAACAACCTTCCACTTCTATTCCTCCCAAAGGAAAGGTGGAAGAACCTCCAGAAATTCACATAGAAGCAACCTTAGCTCATAACAACACTCCTGTAAAAGAGATAGACATAGAGAATACAGCAGAAAAAAGAAAATCTCACTGCCCGCAATGCAAAAGTACAAACTGAAAATCATTTCAACATTGAGACCGAAATAGGCAAATTAAAAATAGCAATTCCATTGTCAAAATTGGCTAAGCATGATGTATACAAAAATCAAATCAGCAGATCACTCCAGATTTCGGAAAACAAAGATGCAGTAAATGTCCTTGTTGACCAACCAGAATTAATTTTTGGCCCTGAGGTAAACGGAAAATCGGTATATGGAGGGGTTCCTCCTTTCTTTGTAAGTCTGAATATTCATGATAAAATACTTCATAATGCAATGTTTGATTCTGGTGCTTCTCATAATTTAATGCCTAAACATGTGATGGAAAAGTTGGACCTAGATATCACAAGGCCATACAAAGACTTATTCTCTTTTGATTCAAGCTAGGTTAGATGTCTAGGATTGATCAAAGATTTATGTGTATCATTAGTTCAATACCCTGCCAAGACAATTTTAATGGATGTAGTGGTAGCTGATATTCCACCAAAATATGACATGTTGTTGTCTAGATCTTGGGGTGCAAAGCTCCAGGGATCTTTACAACTGGACATGTCCTATGCTACCATTTTAGTATTTGGCCAGCCAAAGAGATTGTACTGAGAAACTCTAATGAAATATGTGGTCAGTAGCCAAGAGAAACCCTAGAATTTTCCCATCTATTCCATGCATTCTGACATGGAATCCTTCATCCTATACAATGTTGAAATTTATCCCCCAACTGATGTCAAGGCTTTACCCTTAGAATAAGAAAAAATCATAAATGGAAAATCTAGTGTTCAAACTCAAGAAATTTATGAAATAATTGATATAACAGACACACAAAGGAAACCAGATGAAACTAAAAATCCAGATTCCCCTAGTAAAAAAATTTCTAAAACTCCTGATACTAACTATGAACATGAGATCCTTTGTTACTTAGAGTTTGATGGTTCAGTTAATAAACTAGGAGCAGGAGCAGGAATTTGGGTACATAATATGGAAAATGATCATGCTGAAGGACATGCATACAGGTTGAATTTTCGATGCACTAATAACATGGCTGAATATGAAGCTCTTTTACTAGGACTCAAGTTGATTAAAAATTTAGGGGCAGTCAAGATATCAGTTTTAGGAGACTTTGATTTAGTAATTCAACAAATGAAAGGGAACTTCCTCACAAATGATCCCAGATTGAGATCTTACAGAGGAGAAGCAATTGAAACACTCAATACCTTTCTGGAAACATGGCTTGCCAAGATTCCAAGGAAACATAATTTTCATTCTCACAGTTTGGAAACATTTGCCAGCACTTGTAAACTTCCATTTGAACCCAATCATCAGTTTATGGCTGAGATTAAACACAGGGCAATTATACCTGACAATGTAAAAAACTGGCAAGTGTTTGATAGTGATACTCAGATTAATAATTTCTTGACCTTAAAAGAAGAATTTTCTAGCACTAATATGGACACGGGCACTGTTGGAGAGGTTGATCAAATAGACAAAATTGAAACACACATTTCAACGAAAACTGCAACATAGATACTACATCCAACGAAATTTACCAAGAAAGAGTTGCAAGAGCTTAAAGAAATAAACATCGATGAAACTATTGGAGGAGAATCTGAAGTTATTTATTTAAAAGATAATTATTTGCCCACGGGATTAACTCCTTTGGAAGACTTCTTTGATTCTAATGATATACCAAGGAAACCCAAAATGTAGCCCCTAAACGCAGACATTGAGAACTGTAACATAGGAACTGAAGAAAATCCTAAAATGATTAAATTATCCAAAACCTTTCCCCCTGACCAAAAGCTTAAATATGTTGAACTCTTCAAGGAATTCTAGGATGTTTTTGCCTGGAGCTATGAAGATCTCAAATCTTATGATACTTCTGTTATTCAACATACAATACCCCTCAAAGAAAATCAGAAACCTTTCAAGCAAAAACTCAGAAGGGTAAACCATGTACTCCTCCCTTTAATTGAAAAAGAAGTCAAAAGAATGTATGAAGTTGGGATAATTTCACCTATCAGATTTTCAGAATGGGTCTCTAATTTAGTGCCCACTAAGAAGAAAATAGGAGAAATCAGACTATTTGTAGATTTGAGGAATCTAAATAAGGTTTATTTGAAAGACCACTACCCCTTACCTAAAATGGACCACATTTTACAAAGGGTAGTAGGTGCCTCTAGAATTTCACTGTTGGATGGTTTCTCGGGCTTCAACCAGATTTTAGTTCATCCTGATGATCAAGAAAAGACTGTTTTCACAACCCCACGGGGAACTTTCAAATATATAAAAATGCCATTTGGACTCAAGAATGGAGGGGAAACCTTCCAACATGCAATGGACATAGATTTTTCTAAACAAATTCATGATTTTCTAGTCATATACTTAGATGAGTTTAGTGTATTTTACAAATCAGATCAGCAGCACCTAGATCATCTGAGACAAGTGTTTTTAACTTGTAGAAAATATGGTATATCATTGAATCCCCAAAAATCCTTGTTTGGTTTAGAAGAGGGTAAAATGTTAGGTCACATAATCTCAAAAGATAGCATCAAAATTGATCCTGATAGAATAGAAGCCATTTTACAAATACCACACCCTAGAAATGTCAAAGAACTTCAAGCTTTCCTAGGGAAAATCAATTTTTTAAGAAGATTCATACCTAACTTGGCTGAATTAATTAGATTGTTGAATAATATGCTGAAAAATGATTCCAAGGTTAAATGGACATTGGAAGCCAAACAAGCATTTGAAGAAACCAAAATAGCTTTGACCAAAACACCAATCCTTACAAGCCAAAAATTTGACAGAGACTTCATAATCTTTTGATTTGCATCAGAACATACTATTACTGCTATTTTACTACAGAAAGATGATTAAGGATGTGAAAAACCTATAGCCTTTTTCAGTAAAGCACTGAAGGATGCACCACTAAAATACCCAATCATGGAAAAACAGGCTTATGCACTTGTGAAAGCCATAAAAAATTCAGAGTCTACATACTATACTCCCATATAACAGCCTATGTGCCAAATGTTGTTGTCAAACATATCCTAAACCAAGAGGGGATTGAAGGCAAAAGAGGTAAATGGATTGCTACTATACTGGAGTATGATATTGAAAGAAAACCTACAAAGCTTATAAAGGGACAGGGGTTGGCTAAACTCATGACTGAAACCAATTGCTAAACCCTGGATATCAATGAACTAGATAATGAACAGGAGATGGGGACTCCACAAATTAGCCAGGCCTTCCTAGAATCACCTTGGTATGCTGATATATGTTATGTATTATTAAACCTGTAGGCTCCTCCAGGGTTATCCAGAACAAAGAAAACGTTTTTGAAAATGAAAGTGTTGGGCTCCAAAAATGGCATTCATTACCATACATTTTTCACCTATGCTTCCATTATTTCGCTCACTATTCATCACCTTGTCACTCCATTTTCCCTACTATTCACCATTAATGGGTCTCATTTATATTTTCCAAATATTATTTCTTTTTAAGCATTTTTGAGAGAAATTCTTGATCAAATATTAGAAAATAATATATTTTACTTTATATATGGAAAGTGGGTTGTTTTGGTGACATGTGTAGGTTGCAAGGAAGCTTCCAAGACACCTTTATGTGGCCTTGAATGATCAAATTCGAATTTGATAAGATACACCTCATGGAAAAGATCATGGAGAAGATCATGGACCTCATGGAGGAAATCATGGAGGATAGGGTTATGTGTCTAGATGGTTGAGAAATGTATGGAACTAAAGAGAGATTAGTGGATCATCATTATGAGTTTGTTATCTCCTCTCATTGTATAAATAGGAGTACCTCCTCCATTCCAAAAGGAGGACTCTTAGAGCATTGTATCCAACTTATGATGGAATAGAATAAAGCTTTGTTTGACATATATTTTCATTATGTAGTTTTAGAAATAGTTTTCCATTATGTAGTTTTAGATATAAGTTATCTTAATGTAGTATATGGAATGGCTTATTACTTTGTTCTTAGGAGAATTGAGCTCACTCTAGAAGGAGCAAAGGAACTTGTTGTTTCATATTAGATCTTATTTTATTTAATTGCTTAGATGTTTGATGTTTGAGGATTGGTTTGATGAATGAGTTTTGATTAGAATCTTATCAACATATGAGAGGACAACAAAGAGTCTAAGTTAGGCTCTCTCTCTCTATTTGATTTGTAATTGGAATTCATCTTTTTGCTTTTATGTTTCAAGTTATTTCATTTAGTTTACGCTTATGGATGAATTTTAGTCTAGTCTGGATTAGTACAAGAGAGGACAATCAAGAGACTAAGTTAGTCTTTCTCTCTTTGAATCTAAACAATAACTAAGTTCATTCTCTTGTCTTTATTTTAAGTTTCTAGTTTTATGATTTCTCTATGATACTGTAGGGAAGGACAACCAGGATCTCCTTAGTTAGGAGCCTCTTCCCTTGCATATTGTATTGAATCTTAAATAATTTCATTAGACATAGAATTAGTTGCCTACTCTTGCATATATATTGCTGGCACCATCACAAGCTGACGAGTTTCCCTGGTCGATAATTTATGCAGCAATTTAAGTCCAATAAATTGCCCAACATTTTGGCGCAGGAGTTACGTTTTGAAGAGCAGTTTGTGATCGAACCAGGGCAAATCTGGATAAACGAAGACATGGGTTGTTTCCACAATAGAATGAATTATATAACCCAAAAATCGTTTGCTTAAATTCCTAACAGTTTAAGAGTAAATCGTGGTTCTTCGGGACCCTATTTTGATAACTGCGTGAATAAAAACTGTTTTTCTTTACATTCATTGCGCTTTTCTATAAGAACACTAGCTGTAGAAGCTAAACAATTTAAATGCAAATAGCGAACAAGACATGCCTCTGCGAAAGAAAAAAAAAACATGTGAAACCACTCCAGCACTAAGGGTTTTAGGAAAGGTCAGATCTAACTGCTGGAATATGTGCAGACACAAAAGTTGGCAGCGAAATGGCCAGGGGGATCTCTGGAGGCCAAAAGAAACGAGTAACTACAGGAGAAATGGTTGTTGGACCCAAGAGAACGCTCTTCATGGATGAAATATCCACGGGACTCGACAGTTCTACAACTTATCAGGTAAGTGAAATGCATCGGCAATTTTGTCCGCATTATGGATGGAACCGTACTAATGACTCTCTTACAGCCTGCACCTGAGACTTTCGACCTATTTGATGATATAATACTTCTATCTGAAGGTCAGATTGTTTATCAAGGCCCTCGTGAAAGGGTACTAGAGTTCTTCGAGTCTTTGGGGTTTGTATTGCCACCCCGTAAAGGCATTGCAGACTTCCTACAAGAGGTGACATCACGTAAGGATCAAGAGCAATATTGGGCGGATAAGACAAAAGAGTATGAATTTGTGCCCATTTCAAAGATGGTTGAAGCTTTCAACAAATCAGAGTTTGGGAAAGATATTGAAGCATATTTGTCATTTCCATATGAAAAGTCCACAAGTCACCCTCGAGCTCTTGCCCAAACAAAGTATGCATTACCAACTAGGCAGCTTCTCGAAGCATGTGCGCAGAGGGAGTTGGTTCTTATTTACCGCAGCTGGTTTCTTTACGTTTTCCGCACTTGCCAAGTTGGATTTGTAGCATTTATCACCTGTACATTGTTTCTACGGACAAGGTTGAGTACCACAGATGAAAACAATGGAAACCTATATCTGAGCAGCCTGTTTTTTTAGTGCATATGATGTTCAATGGCTTTTCTGAAATGCCTATTTTAATAGAACGCTTACCAATCTTTTACAAGCAAAGGGATAATAACTTTTATCCTGCTTGGGCATTCTCAATACCAAGCTGGATATTACGGATACCTTATTCTATTGTTGAAGCAATTATTTGGTCTTTTGTTGTGTACTACACAGTTGGACTTGATCCCGACATAGGAAGGTTTTTCCGGTATATGCTTTTGCTATTCCTTATACATCAAATGGCCATTGGTCTCTTCCGTTTGATTGCTTCCCTTTCACGAACCATGATTGTTGCAAACACATTTGGAACTTTTGGACTCTTACTCATGTTCCTGCTTGGTGGTTTTATACTCTCTAAAGGTGATATTGGACCCTGGTGGGTTTGGGCTTACTGGTTATCACCACTATCATATGGTCAAAATGCACTCTCTGTGAATGAATTTCTAGCACCACGATGGAATAAGACATCCATATGTCAGAGAGGCGCCGGCCCTGAGCATCGACCACTGGAGTTCGAACCCCGAGGCAGCCACCAAAAACAGGGCCTCGCCAGGAATCGGCAGGCGGCACCCGCCATTGCTCTCGCTCGCCAACACCACCAAGACCACGATCAAGAAGACGAAGAGCAAGACCTCGAACTGCAGCTTTCGGTTTGTTGCTCCAATTACAAAACCTCCATACCCTTCACTTGCAAATATTCACGTTTTGTTTGGAATTCTTTTCCCATTTTTAGTTAAAATTTGTTTTGTATTTATTATATTATATTTATTTTGCAAATATTCACGTTTTGTTTGGAATTCTTTTCCCATTTTTAGTTAAAATTTGTTTTGTATTTATTATATTATATTTATTTATATTTATATTTGTTTTATATTCATAGATTTTCATTTAATGATTTGATTTATTTTGATTTTGTATATTAGTAGTTATCATTTTTTTTAAGGATTGATTTGTTTTGATTGTGTGATTTGTTCTTGTATATATTTAGTTATAATAGATATGTTTTGATTTAAATAATATTCGATTTATATTAATATAAATATTATGATTTATATTAATATAAATATTATGATTGTATTAATAAATTCAATATATTAATATATTATCTTTTGTTTTAATATATTAATATATTTAATATATTAATATGATTATATAATTAATTTAATATATTACTATATTAATATGATTATGTTAATTATATTAATATATTATAATAATATATTATCCTTTGTTATTTAGTTTAAAAAAAAAAAACAATAAAAAAAAAAAATAAAAAATAAAAAATAAAAAACAATAAAATTAATAATTGTTGTATTATTGTTTAGAAGGATTAAAAAAAAAAAAAAACACCAATGGCATGTGAGGGGCAGTGGCATAAACAAAACTTTGGGGCATGAAAAATGAGAATTATAAGAGCAGAATGAAAACTTTGGGGCCATGAAAATTGAGAAAATCATTAGAACAGGTTGAATGAAAAATTAATAAAAAATAAAAAAAAACACAAACAAACAAACACACTATTCACAAAATTCACGCAGACTTGAAAATAAAGAATGGAACATTTGGAAGCATAATTTGAAAGAACATTTGGTGGATTATTTAAATGCTGACAAACTTGTTTAGATTTGGCAAATCGATATTGTTGTATGCTTTTATAACGCAATAATCTGCAGGACACAACAAATCCATGCACAGAAGTCAGCTGACACAAACAGGGAGCATTACTCTTAAAGGTTACTTGCACAAATGGATTGATATCAATATCATGATTAAGTCAATTTTAACACTTTGTTTGTCCTTAATTTGTTTTATTTGGTATGAAATTTTTGCGTAAGAAACATGAAGCAACTGGCCATTTCTTCATGAGCACACTTATGTTTTCTTTGTACCAAGTTTTTTTACAGGTTACAGGATAATCAAGTGAACATAAGGAGATTACATTGTGACGACAATTGGTCTTCCAAAGACTAAGTCATGACAGATTCTAAAGAGAAATCCAACTCCACAACCACTCCTTTGCGACTCCCTTTTTGCAAAACATTTTCCACCAATTGTCAATCCATAAAGCATATCATTTCCATATCCATTTTTCACAGCAAGAGTTCTTATTCATACACCATGCATTTCCTTATTGTCATTTTCCATGTCATTACCATTCCCCTTCATTTCCGCAATAAAACTCTGCTTGAGTCAAAGTCCTCGAGTCTAAGTATCATTGAAAAACACCTAGAGGCTTGCATGCCTTAATGGCAAGTACTCTTGCCAATGAACAATGGGAGTACATTAATATCCCTTGTTCGTTGGATCTTGTAGGTGACTCGACCACGACACATTCATTCGTACCTACAAAGATGTGTTAGGCATCCTGACTCCCATTGGAATCAATGGTGGGAGCTCTTGTGTTGACTAGGGGCATTCATTAACGGCCACTAAGTCAACAAATTCTTGCTATGTTCGACATCGACACATTTAATCACATAGTAAGATTTGTGCCATCGAGCGTTGAAGACATGAAGACCCATATTTTGTAGCAGATGAAGCCAATTTCCATTCATTGTATTTCCATTCATTGTATACATTGTATTTCACTTGAGGACAAGTCAATAAATAAGGCTGGGAGGAAAATGTAACTTCTATATTTTGTATACCTTCCAAGCCTTATATATTTTCAACCATATTCAGCAGACTCATCAGATTCATCATCCAGCAGCAGATACAACTTTCAGCCATGTTCAGCAGACTCCTCAGATTCATCTTCCATCCACAACTTGAAGAAGAAGCTTCAGATCAGAATTGTGGCAGTTGAACATGCATGATTCATCCACTTCCTTAGGTAAGTAAGGTATGATGTTTTCTAACCTTTAATCTTGAAATTCTTTTTAGATGCTAAAATGATGATATTTGGAAAATATTCCACTATTTCACTATTTCCTTTCTCATTTAAAATTGCCAAAAACCATCAGTTGGGGAGGGGGAATTTTACACTTCATTATTTTTCCTCATTCATATTACATCTTAACCCACATAGTGTTCCCACAATAAAAACTACTACAATATGATGAGCATATGATTGATCTCAACACAGTAAATAATGATTGTAAACACAAGAACCAATCATTAAAAAGAGATCTCAACAAAGAAAATAATGATTGTAACACAAGAACCAATCATTAAAATATGTCAATGCTTTGCAAACAAATAAAAGTTATCCAAAGATGTGCAAAGTTAAAAGGAAGTCCATGATTGAAAGATGTTTGTTACACAAGAACCAAACATCTTGTAAAAGGAAGCTCATTTAAGAATCAAATCAAATAAGTCATTGTAGTAGCTTGCATGAGGACATGCAAGAACTTCAGTTGGGGAGTATGTTGGGCTCCAAAAATGGCATTCATTACCATACATTTTTCACCTATGCTTCCATTATTTCGCTCACTATTCATCACCTTGTCACTCCATTTTCCCTACTATTCACCATTAATGGGTCTCATTTATATTTTTCAAATATTATTTCTTTTTAAGCATTTTTGAGAGAAATTCTTGATCAAATATTAGAAAATAATATATTTTACTTTATATATGGAAAGTGGGTTGTTTTGGTGACATGTGTAGGTTGCAAGGAAGCTTCCAAGACACCTTTATGTGGCCTTGAATGATCAAATTCGAATTTGATAAGATACACCTCATGGAAAAGATCATGGAGAAGATCATGGACCTCATGGAGGAAATCATGGAGGATAGGGTTATGTGTCTAGATGGTTGAGAAATGTATGGAACTAAAGAGAGATTAGTGGATCATCATTATGAGTTTGTTATCTCCTCTCATTGTATAAATAGGAGTACCTCCTCCATTCCAAAAGGAGGACTCTTAGAGCATTGTATCCAACTTATGATGGAATAGAATAAAGCTTTGTTTGACATATATTTTCATTATGTAGTTTTAGAAATAGTTTTCCATTATGTAGTTTTAGATATAAGTTATCTTAATGTAGTATATGGAATGGCTTGTTACTTTGTTCTTAGGAGAATTGAGCTCACTCTAGAAGGAGCAAAGGAACTTGTTGTTTCATATTAGATCTTATTTTATTTAATTGCTTAGATGTTTGATGTTTGAGGATTGGTTTGATGAATGAGTTTTGATTAGAATCTTATCAACATATGAGAGGACAACAAAGAGTCTAAGTTAGGCTCTCTCTCTCTATTTGATTTGTAATTGGAATTCATCTTTTTGCTTTTATGTTTCAAGTTATTTCATTCAGTTTATGCTTATGGATGAATTTTAGTCTAGTCTGGATTAGTACAAGAGAGGACAATCAAGAGACTAAGTTAGTCTTTCTCTCTTTGAATCTAAACAATAACTAAGTTCATTCTCTTGTCTTTATTTTAAGTTTCTAGTTTTATGATTTCTCTATGATACTGTAGGGAAGGACAACCAGGATCTCCTTAGTTAGGAGCCTCTTCCCTTGCATATTGTATTGAATCTTAAATAATTTCATTAGACATAGAATTAGTTGCCTACTCTTGCATATATATTGTTGGCACCATCACAAGCTGACGAGTTTCCCTGGTCGATAATTTATGCAGCAATTTAAGTCCAATAAATTGCCCAACAGAAAGCTTTAAAGTTTTGTATTTTAGATGGTGCTCTTTTTTTGGAAAAATCATGAAGGTGTTCTATTAAATGGTCTAATAAAAGATGACGTTGATAAGGTACTCAATAATTTCATGCAGGGGACTGTGGTCGACATTTGTACTGGAAATCAACTGCTGACAAAATCCCAAGGGCTGGATTTTACTGGCCCACATTGTTTGTTGATGTCAAAAAATTTGTCACCGCTTGCCATAAATGTCAAATTTTTGAAGGCAAAAGAAAACTGTTACCCTTATCTTTAAGACCAATTTCCACTAAAAGACCAATTCAAAAATGGGTTTAGACTTCATTGGGGAAATTCATCCACCCTATTCTGGCCAACATAAATGGATCTTGACTACAATAGATTATTTTACTAAGTGGATAGAAGCCATTCCTTGTAGACAAGCCAATGATTCAGTGATCATTCAATTCTTAGAAACCAAGATCTTGTCTAGATTTGGCTGTCCTGAAAAAATTATAACTGATAATGCTGCTGCTTTCAAATCCAAGAGAATGATCAGTTTCTGTCACAAGTACCACATTACCTTAGGTCATTCCACAACATATTACCCTCAAGGTAATGGTCTAGCTGAGTCATCCAATAAAATCCTGATCAATATTATTAAGAAAGTATTGGAAGAAAACAAGAAAAATTGGCATAAGCTCATCAATGCACTATGGGAAGACAGATTAACCACCAAGAGATCCATTGGAACTAGTCCCTATGAGCTTCTCTATGGCATGGAGGCTGTATTTCCTTCATCCTTAGGGGTACCTATAATGAAATTACTGCAAGAAGCTCAGGAGGAACCCAATGACATTTAGAGAAGGATTAGTTAGACCATCCACTTGCACTAGACTAGGGAAGAGGTATATCAAGGATCTCAAGTGCTACAAGAAAATCTCAAGAAGATATTTGATAAGAGGACCAAGGCAAAAGATTTTTTCATAGGAGGCAAAGTTTTGAAATGGGATTCCAGAAGAGAAGATAAAGGAAGACATGGGAAGTTTGACTTCCTATGGAAGGGGCCTTTTATTATTCAGGCCTCACAAGGAAACAATACCTACTTTTTGAAAAACCTGGATGGTACAATAGAAGAAGAAGGACCAGTTAATGGTCAGATGATGAAACACTATTTTGATCTAGTTTGTTGATATATCTTGACTCTGACTTGTACATAGCAAAGTTCAGTTTCTATAGTTTATTATAGCAATAAGAATAGGAAGGAATGTGCAGAAAATTTTGAGGAATAGTCAGGGAGCTTTACCACTTTTTTGTTTTGCCTCATTTTTAGTTTATCAGAAATTGCAGAGGACTTGGGAGTTGAAAACATAAGAACAAACATTCAGGAAAACTATCCAAAATAGAGGTATAATTGTTTGAATCAGCTCAAGAAATGTGTATATTTTACTTGGTCCTCTGTACAGTTTGTTTACTTACAGCAAAGGAAGATTTCAGAATGCAGCAAGAATTGTACATTAGGCCATCTCACCTGTTGTTCTTGACTTTTCACCAGGAAAAGCCATCCCCAAGTGGATCCAGTGTTATGCTCCTATACCAATAGGTGTCATATTTCATGATTGACTGGTTAAAATCCCTAATATGTTCATCCTTTCCCTGCTGCAAAGGTTTTCCATATTTTGAAAAAATAAAAAAAATAAAAAAATGAAAAGAGGATATACCCTAAAAGAAAGATCAAAGGGTAAAAAGAATGAAATGGTCAAAAGAAAAATGAAAGAAATGAACCCCAAAGAAAAAGGACCAGGAAAGTGAGCAAGTCCAAATGCCACTACTATTTCATGTTCTGTAAATAAAAGTTTCATAAGCAGTTTGTGGAACTTCATGCTGCAGTTGATGAATGGCCAAACAGCTTAATCTTGGCTAGTTCATGTTTCAATTTCCTGTTTTAGTGATAGAGAATAAAATTTGTCCAAAATGTTTAATCTCGGCAGATAAATAGTTAGGTAGAGAAGCAAAGGAGCTCAACAGTTAAATCTGAGCCCTTGGAAGTTACAAGTGTTGATTTAGATAGGCTTATCATGCAGAGAAAAGAAGATTGTTGAGGGTTTTCTAGTTCAAATGCACCCAAAGAAAAAGGAAGAAAAAATGTTAGGTACAATAGCTGGGTAGGCAGTTCTGGTGTTGCAGAAACATGCTTATGATTAATTTTGTCTCTCAAAGATGTTCATCTTATTATTATCATAAGTACCATGGCAACTATTTGGTTATAAATCAAGTGAGGCATGACTAACCTCCCTTCAAACTTCTCCCAAAATCACTTACTAACCTTCCCCCAAGGATATTAAGATCTGTTTAATATCACTAAATCACTCCATCTCATTTCCTGAAAAGGGCCTAAGTAAAACCACATTCTTACTTTAGGCAAAGAAGCCACATTTCTGGTGTAAAACCCTTTTCATTCCATTTTGCCTAAATTTTGCAACACTATGCTTAGCGCGTATTTACTTTCAAAAGGCTTCATATTAACAAATTTACTGTTACTATATTAAATCCCTTGTAATTCTTCCTGATCCCTGTATTATGTATATATAGATATATATAACCCCCAAACATTAATATCCTGCCCCGATTTTATTATATATCATAATGTTGTTTGACGGGAATTAATGGTTTATCTGAAATACATTAAGAACCCTCCCCACACTCATAAGGAGTTAATTAACCTCACATTAGTTAACAAACCCAATAAATACCCCGCAACCTCGCAAACCAAGGGTAAGTGACCCCGATGCAATATAAAACTTTGAATATATTGTATGGACCCTGCTCCGTAACCCTAAAGTCACCTCCAATGACCACAAAACGTCCGATCAGTGCCCGCTCATTGGACGGCTCACAATCATATCGCGCCTCCCCTTCCATCCGATGTTTAAAGCATGGGGAACTCTGGTATTTCCGCCCATACCTTGGACGCGTGGTGCATCCTCACGCTGCTCGTGGCTCTCCCCACCAAAACCCACTCTAGCCCATAAGCGGTGTGGGCTAATACCGCTTACCGCCCCCCCGTTGACCCCGCCCACTGACGTCACCGCCACGTCACTGCCGAGTCACCATCCTGTACCTTCGTGTCACGACAAAATATCACATCCCGATGACGTCATCTGACCAAAAAGCGCCAAAAAGCCCCGCGAAAGCCAAATTCTATTAAAAAGTCGAGAAAATGTCATTTTCGCCCATTTCTCTCTACGTACTATTTTCATGCAAATTACGTCCAATTCATTGCTCAAGCATACAGTCCGTCACCTAGCCAAACAGAGTCCAGCGTCTTGCTCTGCAGCTTGTCGGTCAACCTGCAATTGCACTGTTTGCCTCTAAAATAGGTATTTACCGTAATTCACTTCCCAAACCTGTAATTCCATTTTTCTTCTGTGAATTTTACCCAAAGAGCTGAATTCAAGCTAAATTCTATCTATAGCTCTCATAAAAATACACCCAGAACTGCTATTTTGCCCATTTTTTCCACATAAACTTGACCTCCAGTTTGAAAACAAAACATACAAACATGGAAACCCCTGTGGCCCTCAAATGTCGCACCCATCAAGGTGCTTCATAAAGACTTGGTTTGGTTACCCTTGGCTGACAGAGATTTTCAAATTAAAGAGTTATCTGGTGATATGAACCATCTCCAGGCATTTTTCCAAATTAGGAATAGTCATCTGAGCAACTCTGATATCTTTGGAATATGGGAATCCAATATCCCTAGGTATTACCTTCCCTCAGTCAATGTGTTCCAAGATATTGTTCACCATTGTTGTGCCAACTATGACCATGTCAGTAAAGTAGTTATGACCCAATCCCAAACTGTTCTCTTTTACATAACTGCTGAATCTATCAATGAGATGTTACACTTCCATCCAGCTCAGCCCCTTGCTCCTCTTTTCATGGGATTTTTTCTTGAGAAAGGCTCTCAATTGCCCACTTTAGAAATAACCCAGATTGCTCAATTATTCATGAAACTAGATTGCCAGCTCCAAGGCCACCTCCCTATGTGCATGCCTGGTTCACTGAAACAGGCAGGCTTATTCTTGACATGATATCCTTTATCTTGGGATTCAAAACCAATGAGTTTGTTGATAAGACCATCCTAGTTATGTTGTCAATGTTTACTATAGGACAACCCCCTGTTGTCAAATATGATTATGCCTCTTTCATTGCCAATAAAATCAATGAGCAAGTCATAAATCTGGACAGAGAAGAGGCCACACCCATCAGTCGACCTGCAGAACAGCCAGGTGCAAAAGGGCAAAGAATGAATCCTCTGTCTAAAGAGTAAATCATTGAATAAACAATAGAAAGTCTAAGAGGTGAGAGGGTAACTAGCCAATAGACCTCCCCAGTGATAGAGACATCAACTAGCTCACATAGGCAAGAGCTAGAAAGGCAGCATAGTGTGGAAGTTTCATCCACTAGGCCACCAAGTAAGCAAACCTCTGACATCAAAAGGACATTCACAAAGATAAAGGCTAAAATGATCCACTAAGCCTGTAGATTTACAATCAATATCCTTAAATGGCCCCCACAAAACAAGAAATATTGATGTCTGCCTATGACATTAAAGAAGGGAAGATGATCATGAGTTATTTCAAGCCCAAGGTGCAGCAACCACAATCAACAGTTGATTATATCAGGACAAATCTGGAGGTCTTGGCCAAGGAAATTCATCTAATAGACTAGATTGAGCTGCATAAACAGACTGGAGAGATGGTATACTCCACGCTAGCTGACAAATCTATGTTAGCTCATAAATTGCAAAACTCCTTGAATAATACCTTTGCTAAGTTGAATTTAGAGAAAGCTTCTTCTCTAGCAAAAGACAACAGGATAAAATATTTGGAGGAAATCATCATTGAACTGGGACATGATCCCAAAGCCAAAAGCATAAAAGCAGTAATGAATAAAAAGGAAGAGGACATTGCTGCCCTCAGAAAACAGCTCAAAATGCCTCCTTCTATGCATCCACAGATAACAGATGTTGTACAGCAGAAATCAGAAGAAGACATGATGTACCTATTCATGAGACTAAATGAAAGATTGAGTGAGATAGATCAAGCATTGGAGAAAGCTCTACAAGAAAAATAGAGAGAGTCAACCTCCCAGCCACCTGAAGTAGCTCCAACAGTAACTACTGCCCCCTCCACACTTATAACAACATTGCCTCCCACTGTCCCGGCATCAACAGCAGAGGTCATCACAGGAGCAACATCAACAACAACAACACCAGGCAACAGTACATGTATGAGCACAGAGCAATTAATAAAAGCCATGGAGGAATTGAAACTCCAAGTGTCAGAGCTGAAGCAAGTCAAAGAAAAATTGGCAAAAATTGAACAGAGTTATGATAAATCCAAGATGAATGTGGCAGAGAAAACAAGGGAGATCAAAACTTTGGAGAACAAGGTGAGAGCATTAGAAAAGGACCTCTCTCTGCATAAACCTCTAGCAGAAATTAGGGGAATTTTGTGGACCAACATCACTCAATCACTTAGTGATGTGTGGAGGTCTATCCAAACCATTTATGAGCAGATTGACTTGATAAGAGTGGCCCAAGTGGAGATTCAAAAAACAAGAGCCTTATTGGGACAGATGCCTGAGCAAGCTAACCGGCTAATACATTTTTTGAACACCAAGACTAGTGAAGAACTGGAAGCACTGGAAATTAGAGACAGAACAGGCACCAATATAGACATCAAAAGAGTTCTAACCATGAGAACTCTAATGCAAAATTTGGACAGAAGATACCAGAACATGCAGGTAGAGATTGATTCTTTCACAAAAAAGTTTACAGTCCTGCATCAAAAAGGTTTGCCAAGTCCTTTCGGAAGTAATGATCGTTTGATGAAACACAAAGACTATGTATATAAATTGAATACATATGCTATTAATCAAGTTAATACATCATCAAGTACTTCAGGAGAGAAGGCACTTCCATCTGGCCAGGCCCTCTATGACAGCCTGGAAAATTTGTTCTACATTGAGCACAAGGTGAAGCATCTGTTCACCATCCCACCTAATTTCTTTAGGTACACAGAGGCCGACGAAACTTTGAGGAAGCTTCAGAGACATAAATTACCAGAACCAGAGTTGTGGCAAAGTATGTTAGAGATCATATAAACTTATCTTTGTTCAATTCAAAATTTTGGATCATCTACTATAATGCGGAGAACAGAAATGAATCACAATCATGTGGGTCAAAGCGAATCACATCAGAGTTAAAGAAGGTCCGGCCAAGGAAGAATAACCAACACAGAGTATCAGTAGAAGACGGCTGTGAACCGACTTGCAACACCTACCTCCAGTACATCTCATAAAGACGGAACAGCCAGCACAACATCAAATTTATTACATTAATTTATTGATCCCCTGCTTTTGAGACTATCTGTCTCTATATTTGTAAAATGCATTAATGATCCCCAGATATTATATTCTTCAGATATTTTGTAAGATATTTGATATTTTTGTATAAATACCCCCCAACGAAGCATTTGGGGTTGGTTGATTGGGAAGCATTCTCAGAATTTGCTGTAATTCTGAAGTTTTTGGAATAAAAGGTTGTTTGAACCATTTTTGTCTAGCTTACTGAATGAGGAATTGCTGCTAAGGACCATGTTACAGAATTCTTGAATCATCTTGTGGATCAATAAGTCCCTTCTAACTTGTGTTTTATAGTTTCTATGTTTTATCATCTATGTTTCGTGATCTGAATAATAAAGAGAAAGAATAACTCATAATTTTCTTGATTGCACTCTGTGTTTAGTCTTTGTTATTATCAATTTTTTCTTTAGAATTAGAATAAACAGTGAATTCTTAATTGCTCCTGTTTACCTTGATTCTTTCATCTTAAATATTTGCTAAGGAATTCTTAATTGCTCCTTAATAGTAGTCAGCCATTTTCCCTCTGTCAACATGATGAAGGATTCTTAATTACCCTTCCCCCATTGACTATATTCCACCTAACTCCAGCCTATGAATTGTTCCATGTTTGATTACCTTGCTCTGTGATACCATCCTTTGTTGAAAAACCAAATCCAGAAAGCTATCCTTCTTTGACTCAATCATGCCCAATGGACTGAAACTTTTCAGTTTTACCTCACTGTTCTATTGAATTTCTATCCCTCCAACCAAAACTCAAAACAAAACCCTTGCACTTAATAGCTAGCCTAATATACTTCATGTTGGGTCCCTATAATACTAGTGATTACCCCATTACTATTGTAGTTATACCCCTTATTTATATTGTTGTGCCCCTATTACCCCCATGTTGTTATTTCTGTGCCCCATAGAATCCCTCTATTGTTATTTTTGTGGCTTTATATTATTATTGTTAGGTCGGCTGGATTATATTGTGACTCCTTAGACTCCTATATATAGAAAGGAGGTTTTGTCATTTGTATCATCCAAGAATTGTTCATTTATGTAATGTAAAGGAGGTTGCCCCCTCGAAGAGGCTGAATTCTAAGGCGTTGATCTATCTTTTCTATCTTTTCTTGAGCTGGTTTCATAACATTTGGTATCAGAGCTTTGGATTCTAGGGTTTCGCTGCTCCAAACAGGTCATCGTGGCATTTTCGCTATAACTTTTTTCTGTGACGTTTCAGAAGTCGCAAAAAAAACCCATTTGAGAAGAAATCGCGCTGAACCTTGGGTCCGAATTTCAGAGCTTTTCGCGAGATATTTGCGGAGATATGATCTGAGGAAGTTGGTCTTTTTGCAGACTCCTGAATTACATTCAAAACAGGTGACCTGGGGAAAATCGTCATAACTTTCTCTCTGGGGATCGGATTGAAATTTCATAAGAAGGTACAGAAAGAGGATGGACTGTAGTTTCTTGTATGCGAGTTTCAGATCCAAAGGTTAAAACAGTGACTCGTGGCACGTCGTACAAGTTCGCTCTACTGAACTAGTCTAAAAGCAAGTCACTGTGGGAGATTTCACATAACTCTTCCTTGGAGAATCCAATTTGGGTCAGACTTGTGGCATTGGAAAGAGGACGCAGAAGGCTACTATAGGTGGTAACTTCAGAATTGGATGATCTGAAATTACAGAGATACATCAGATTCAATATCAGGCTTCTATAAAGTGAAAAAAGGTGTGTAGTTTTTTTTTTAATTTTTGTGTAAGCTTGGTTTAACGGAATTCAAAGGGGATAGTAAAGCATTATTATCGGTAACTGATGCCCCAAGGAAAGAAAATGCAAACACCTAGTAAGGAACCTGAAAGCTCTAGCATGACTCATGAAGAAGAGGAAGAAATGCTACATGATATATCAAAATTACAAGAACAAGTGCAACAAATGTCACGCTCACAAAAGCTAACATAAGCTAAGATAAATGGCGTGGAATCTAAGATAAATGGCGTGGAGTCTAAGATAAAGGGCATGGAAGCTAAGATGGATGATTTGAAGACAGATTTGAAGACAAACATGGCAGATTTGAAGACAGATTTGAAGACAGACATGGAAATTTGAAGACAGATTTGACACATTTTCTACAAGAAATACTTACTAATGGTGAAAAGGTTGTAAAGGAAACTCATGATGTGAACAAAAGAAATGTTAATCATGATTCCATAGACTCTAATGTTGGATCGAAGACCCACCATATTCCAAAAATCGATATGAGGAAGTTTGATGGCAAGGATCCCGCCACATGGATATTACAGATGGAGCAGTTCTTCGATCTCAATAATGTGCAAAACACACAAAAGGTACGTATGGCAACTGTATATTTGGAACCAAATCAGTTTGTATGGTATCAATGGCTTTGCTCTCGTAAAAAATTTATCACTTGGGCAATTTTTACGGAAGAATTGATAGCACATTATGAAGATACAAAAAGCAACACTTTTTTTAGCCAATTGATAAGTCTCAAACAAAAGGGTTCAGTAATGGAGCACATTGAGGAGTTCCAAAAATTGAACATAAGGGTAAAAGATATTCCAGAGGAGCATAGGATTGATGTGTTCATAGGGTCTTTAAAGGATAATATCCAACATGATGTTCGCCTTTGGGAACCTGATTCATTAGAGAAGGCATTCAGGTTAGCAAGAAAAATGGAAAGCAAAATTATGGCAACTAGGAAGCATACCACTCACAACTATAAAGACGGAAGTGTTGTTTCCCCTAGTCTTCCACAACCTATAAGGTTGACACCACAACAATTGGAAGAAAAAAGAGCAAAAGGGCTTTGTTACAGTTGTGATAGCAAATACACTAAAGGTCATAAGTGTGCTGAGAAGAAATTATTCTACATAGATTGTGAAGAGGAAGAAGAAAAGGAGCAAGAAAGGTCAAAAGAAGAAGAAATACTCCAGGAACAAAGCCTAGATGAAGAAAAAATAAATCCAACCATATCTTGTAATGCATTGGCGGGAATTACCACTCCTCAAACCATCAAGATAGAAGGACAAATCAAGAAGAAAAAGGTAATAGTGTTGATTGATTCAGGAAGCACCCACAATTTTATTCATTGTAGGGTAGCAAAAGAATTGAATTGCTTCCTATATCCAGCACCAGAGTGTCAAGTGATGATTGCAAATGGAGGAAAAATAAATTTCTCTGGAAGGTGCCATAATATCAAGCTATCCATGGGAGAATATGTATTGACTAGCCCAATGCTTTCCATTCCAATGGGAGGTGTTGATGTTGTACTAGGAGTCCAATGGCTACAATCCTTGGGTACAATAGCTTTTAATTTTCAAGAACTTTTCATCAAATTTTCTACGGAAGGAAAGGAAGTTGAATTAAGGGGTATTGCAGGGAAACCAGGAAAGATAATCAGCTCTAATGGTATGACAAAGCTTCTAAAAAAGGAGCAAAGAGGTGTAATTGCACAATTATGTTCGCTAGATGTTTCCACATTGGAATCATCTATTTCTCCAGATCTCCAAAAAGTCCTGGACAATCATTCCAAGGTATTTGAGACTCCCAAAGGTCTCCCACCTATGCGTGATCATGATCATGCTATTCATCTGATTCCAGGAAGTGTTCCTCCAAACATCAGGCCGTACAGATATCCCTATGTCCAAAAAAGTGAAATTGAACGTATGGTTGCAGAAATGCTAGAGGCTGGTATAATTCAACCAAGTCAAAGTTCTTTCTCTGCTCCAGTAGTATTGGTGCACAAGAAGGATGGATCATGGCGCATGTGTCCAGATTATAGGGAGCTCAACAAGCTCACTATTAAAGATAAGTTCCCCATTCCTGTCATTGATGAATTACTGGATGAATTGCATGGATCAATTTACTTCACCAAGTTGGATCTTCGTTCGGGATATCATCAAATCAGAATGAAGATTGAAGACATTCCGAAAACGGCATTTAGAACTCATGAGGGTCATTATGAATTTTTGGTCATGCCTTTTGGCCTTACCAATGCACCTTCAACATTTCAAGGTTTGATGAATTCAATTTTCAAACCATTCCTTAGAAAATTTGTGTTAGTATTTTTTGATGATATACTAATCTACAGCAAGTCTTGGAAGGATCATGTTGAACATGTTGACAGGGTGCTACAACTATTGGAGGAGAAACAATTATATGCAAAAAGATCCAAATGTTTCTTTGGAGTCCAGGAGGTGGAATATTTGGGTCATATTGTATCTCATGAAGGAGTTAAGGTAGACCCTAGCAAAATTAAAGCCATTAAGGAATGGAAAATCCCCACATCCATAAAGCATCTGCGAGGATTTCTTGGGTTGACAGGGTATTATCGCAAGTTTGTTAAGAATTATGGGAGAATAGCAGCACCTCTAACAACATTATTGAAGAAAGATGCATTTTCATGGACTCCGGAAGCAACAAAGGCCTTTGAACATCTTAAAGAGGCAATGTGCCAAGCACCGGTCTTAGCTACACCGGACTTCACAAAAACCTTTATTGTGGAATGTGATGCTTCAGGAAATGGAATTGGTGCTGTTCTAATGCAAGATGAAAGACCCATTGCTTTTGAAAGTCGTCCAATCAAGGGAAAGTTTTTAAGCAAAGCTATTTATGAGAAGGAAATGTTGGCAATACTCCATGCACTTAAGAAATGGCGACCCTACCTAATGGGAAGACACTTCAAGGTAAAAACGGATCATGATAGCCTTAAATACTTTTTAGAACAAAGATTATCCTCTGAAGAGCAACAAAAGTGGGTCACAAAGATGTTGGGTTATGACTTTGAAATCATCTACAAAAAAGGGAAGCAAAATGTGGTGGCAGATGCACTCTCAAGAAAGGATGAGGATGTGGAAGCATTGTTGTGCACCATTTCTATTATCCAACCAGATTGGATAAACGAAGCAAGGGAGGAATGGAAGAATGATGAAGAAGTGTGGGCACTTATTCGAAAGCTACAACAAGATTCCAGTATGTCTGATACATTTAGCTGGCAAAATGATTCGTTATGGTACAAAGATCGCTTATACCTCTGTAAGAATTCCCAGCTAAAACAAAAGATTCTTATGGAATTGCACACTTCTCCCTTAGGAGGGCACTCAGGATTTTTAAAAACTTACCACAGGGTTAAGAAGGAATTTTTTTGGGATGGCCTTAAATCAGATATTCAAAAGTTTGTGGCGGAATGTTTGGTTTACCCAAGTCTGAGGGAAAGAGTGTCATCATGGTGGTAGTTGACAGACTTACCAAGTATGCACACTTTTGTGCATTATCACATCCATTTAAAGCCAGTACAGTTTCTACTGCATTTATGGAAACAATTCAAAAGCTACATGGAAACCCAAAGATTATTGTAAGTGACAGAGATCCCATTTTCACTGGAAATTTTTGGACAGAATTATTTTCTTGTCTTGGTACTCAGTTAGCTCATAGCTCATCTTATCATCCTCAATCTGATGGGCAAACTGAGATAGTAAACAAATTTTGGAAGGATATCTTCGTTGCTTTGTATCTGATAAACAGACACAATGGGTCAAATGGTTGCCTCTGGCTGAATGGTGGTATAACACTTCCTTCCATACAGCAACAAAAATGACCCCATTTATGGCACTTTATGGGTATCAACCACCATCCATCACATCATATTTAAGAGAAAATTCTAAGGTTCAGGCAGTGGAACATCACATCGAACATCAACAACAAGTCCTCCAACTCTTAAAGGATAACCTCGTGTTGGCACAAAATAGAATGAAACAACAGGCATATCAACATCGCAGTGAAAGAAGTTTTGATGTAGGTGATTGGGTATTCCTACGGCTACAACCATATAAGCAAATGTCCCTAAAGCAAGCTAAGAAGGATAATAAATTATCACCAAAGTATTATGGTCCGTACAAGGTGTTGCAAAAGATTGGTACTATGGCATACAAATTGGAGCTTCCTGCAGCTTCTCGATTGCACCCAGTTTTCCATGTTTCATGTTTAAAGAAGGTTATAGGCGACAAGCTCCCAGTTCAAACAATATTGCCAGAACTTGACGAGGAAGGAAAAATTATATTGGAACCGGAAGCAGTCACAGAAACAAGAACTCGACAGCTACGAAATCGATCAATTTCAGAGTATCTTATCAAGTGGAAGAACTTATCCGCTGAAGATTCCACATGGGAGGATGAGAATTTTATGCAGAAGTATCCAGAACTACTCAAGCGTTGAGGACAACACTTTTTTGAAGGAGAGGGGCATGTTGGGTCCCTATAATACTAGTGATTACCCCATTACTATTGTAGTTATACCCCTTATTTATATTGTTGTGCCCCTATTACCCCCATGTTGTTATTTCTGTGCCCCATAGAATCCCTCTATTGTTATTTTTGTGGCTTTATATTATTATTGTTAGGTCGGCTGGATTATATTGTGACTCCTTACACTCCTATATATAGAAAGGAGGTTTTGTCATTTGTATCATCCAAGAATTGTTCATTTATGTAATGTAAAGGAGGTTGCCCCCTCGAAGAGGCTGAATTCCAAGGCGTTGATCTATCTTTTCTATCTTTTCTTGAGCTGGTTTCATAACACTTCAAAACAAAGTTAAATTATATAGAGAGAGCCCTCTCTGGATGCAAATTGGCTAGAATCTGTATCTAAAAGATTGGTCTGTGGTTATCTCGGCCGTATTCCCTTTCTTACAACTTTAGGGAACAACCTGAGTGATAACACAAGCAAGGAAGCAGTTTGGTTGCAGAGATTGTGTTCAATTATGGGGTTAGTACAGGGAGCTATAAGGTTATATTGTGATAGCCAATGTGAAATTTTCTTGGCAAAGAACCCTACATATCATTCAATGACAAAGCACATTGATGTTCAGTATCACTTTGTGAGAGATATGACAGAAGACAAAAAGGTGTTGCTAGTAAAGGTGGACACTTTGAAAAATAGTGCAGATGCATTGAAAAAATCTGTGAGCTTTGAGAAGTTCTCTTGGTGTAGAGAAACAATGGGTGTTGCAGGGTTGGATAAATGACTAAGCTCTCTTGTGGCCCCCTATGGAAAGAAAACAACAAGTGGGAGAATGTTGGGTTGTTTTATATTCTTTCCACGACTAGCCCATGTACTTAACTAGGGGGTTAGAAGGGGGGCAGAGCCCTCTCTTCATTGCGCTAATTGCGTAGCAGGGGGAGTCACAAGGGGTTTGACAGGTGTAGGTAACCCCACTCTATAAAATTTTGGCTTTGGACCCTATATTAGGTTGGGTGGACCTACCTATGATTTTGTGCATGTTTTCCACATATGGTTTTAGACGCGATGGCTTTTGGTCCATGGTTTTGGATGTGATGGTTTTCGGTCCATGGTATTGGATGCTTCAACATGTATAAATATGTATTGTAACATTGAAAGGAACATAATGAAAAACAAAGCTGGTAGTCCTAGTTTTGGGATCTAGGGGAAAATCTATGTGTATATGTGTTTTATGTGTTATACTCTCGCATTGTTTATTTTCTGCATTTTAGAATTCGTATGCAGGTAACTTCTATACAGGGTTAAAACCTACATTTGGTATCAGAGTTGTTTTGGCTTCAAGGGGACGCCTCTGCGTGAAACCCCTTTCCCCCCTTTTAAAATCATGTTTTCATTTCAATAATTACCCAAAACACCTCCAAACCCTTTATCCTAACTCTAAAAACCCCCCGCCTCATTAACTTCGCCACTTAACCATTTTCTCGACTAAAATTGAGTTTAACCCACCACCATGGTGAGGTAAACTAACCTCGCTACCCCTAAAACTCTGTAAATTAATTAATCTGCACTTAAACATGGGTCAATTACTCTAAAAACCCCCCACCTCACTAACTTTGCCACTTAACCATTTTCCCAAAATAAATCGAGTTTAACCCACCACCCTAGTGAGGTAAACTAACCCTACTACCCCTAAACCTCCGCAGTTTAATTAATCTACACTTAAACATGGGTTAATTACTCTAAACCATAATTGAAACCCATGGGTCCCTCTAAACTCTACCCCATCACCCAACCATGAAACTTTCCCACACGATGGTTGTCCGATCATCCACCCCCAGATCCAATGGCCATCACACATATCGCACTCGTGCGATGTCCAACCTTTAATGGCCTGAGAGCACGCGATGTGGTCGGTTTTGCTTGGGGCCAATTTGCCTACATGTCAGCCCTTGGCATAGATCACGTTCCCTTGGAAAAATACCGCTCGATCCCCATAAGCGGTGCAATGGCCTCTAAAACCACATCCCCACCAAAGTGAAAACCAACACTGTTCATAAAATAGTTTTTCCCTGCCATTTTTCTAACTAATCATGGTTAAAAGCCTTTTGAACCTAATTTCATCCTTTTTCACTCAAATCACAATGCTAATCCTTTGAAGCACCTATGCCTTCCGAACTCCTGTGACCAGCTATCAACTATTAGAGCCTTCCGGTGCCACCACTACGGACCATCCTAACTGTTGAAGCCCTCTGCAAACCCCAATTGAAAACCAGTTGCAGCCCCGACTGTAAATTCCATCTATTTGAACAAGAACCAAGAATTACCCTCTATTTAAAAGAAAGAACATTAAATTCTTAAAATAACTGAAAGAATTTGATTAATTTCAATTTAATTGAGAGTCTCCCATTCCTGAAGTACCAAAACCCCTACCTGAAAATTGCTAATACCCTGCTCCTATTACAGAATTATCAAAGACTTCACTTCTAATAACCATATAAGCCCAAAATCCATAATTTATTACAAAGATGGCTGCCCCAAACTCTCTGGATGTCCGATTAGTGACAACCCCTCATTTAAACATTGACCATTTGGCCCTGGTAGACAAGGATTTTCAAATCAAAGACACAATCACACAAGGCAACCTTCTAATAATCCATTGTTGGGCCAAGGATAGGTTCCTAAACCATGCTGATGACATAAACCTTTGGGAATCAAGTTTTCCCAAGTATACATTCCCAGAAGTTCACCCATTCCTAGACATAGTACATTTTTTCCATGCCTACTATGTTCCAAGCCATAGGGCTATTGAGGCACCAAATGATGAAACATTATTCACCGTCACTACTGAATCCATCAACTAGATGCTGCAAATCCAGTCTACTCCTAATCTGATTCCTTTGTCCATTGCAAACCTATTGGACGTGTACATCACATTGGACCCAGCTAAGATCAAAAGAATATTTCAAAATTTTGTCATTGAGGAGCGCCATACTCCTAAAGGCATTCAACCCTATGTTTTTTCTATTTTTTTCAGAGATTGGCAGGAGAATAATTACCATGATCTCGAGCATCCTAGGATTCACATCAGATGAGTTTTTGGATGAGATAATCATGGCCTTCTTGTCCATTTTCACACCAGGCCAACCTCTTGCCATTATGTATGATTATGCCCAGTTCATTGCAAACAAAATGCATGAACAATTCAGTAAATAGCCCACTGAAAGAGTCTTCAAATACTCTTCAGTGTTGTTTCATATGTTCCTATATTATCAGATAGATAAATTCCCAGTCAAGATTTTGAAAACAAATACTAGGGGAAAGGAAAGTTCAGTCATCTACTAGAGACCCTTTGTCCAGAGGTATAACACAACATTCACATACAAAGACTTCATATATTGTTTTGTTCACCCTGTCATAAACATGATGACTTATAGCACTTAACCTAGAATCAGTACTGAGATCAAGAGAGTACTACAACTGGCAAAGAATATCAGAGTAGGAGACTGGTACCTCTACCAGAATCATATTGAAATTAGGATCTATGGCTGTGAGTTACCCCCCTACAAATTTCTTAAGTATCTCCCAATGAGAATATTTTCCCTGGAATACTTCAGGAAAATCAAAAGTGTAGATGAACTCAACTTCCTAGCTGCTAGGAAGAAGACATAGTTTAAGATGAAAAACCAAATGGGACCTTTCATCTACAACACCAGACAGTCTCTACCTAAGGCTGATAAGATGCTTCAAGACATGAAATTCTAACATAGGTTCATTTGGAATTATGACCCTCATGGGGTTGTGAACAAACTCAGACAAACGGTCAAGCTGGGACCTTACATCCACTACCCCATGCTTGAAATTGAACAGTATGCTAACCAGTCAGAATGGGTAGAGAACACATTGATAGATATGGAAAACACAGTGGTCAATGTGGAGAACACCATGATTTACTTGGAGAAATTTTTTTACCAAATATCTTTCTTGCAGGTCCCAGAGTTGGAAGAGCCAATGAATATCCCTCCCATCATTCTGAATCTTGTCAATGAGGAGAAGAATCCTAAAAGAAATAGGGAGGAAGCTTCAAGATCTACCATGGAGACTTTTGTACCTTAGGAAGCCAATTTCCTGGCTGTGTAGAAATTGTGCTTAAGACATTAATAATTATAATGATTGTCACTTGTTTGTCACTTAATTATATGTTGTGTTCTCAAATGAAAGACCTGGGAAATCTAGTTCTTAACCCTCAATACTTAGGTGAAAATAAAATATCATAATGCCATTTGATTATTGAATATAAATGATGAATGAAGATATCTTGAATAAGTCATAGCCAATATGTTTTTATGCACAGGATCTACTATCTGTGACACTTGGAGAAGTTATAGATAATATGTTGTCTTACACAGAAACTACTATCTGAATCTTAGAAGAAATGCAGAGGTGTGAACTTTAAGTATCGGAGCGCTCTCTTAAGGGATTTTAACTTTATTTACATAAGAAATAAATACCTGTAGCTTCAATTACTATACTTAAAGGAAGAAAACATAAGATGACACATAATAGAGAAGACATAAAATAATACCCAACAATATATGGAAAACTTTTGATTCTTTCATTAATCAACAGTTGTATCAAGAATTCAGTAGCTTAGTCTCCAGGTTCTCCAAAATTCCTACCCCTTCTTTCTAAATTCTCCCCTTTTTATACATTATGAGATAGTTGGTAATCACCAAACTGTCAAACTACTTAACTATTTTTCTAACTATCTAGAGTAAAAATTATTACAGAACATTACACAGAGGGTAAAAGACACCTCATTCTAAAGAACATAGAATAATTGGAAGTCACAAAAGTTAGAAAATGATGATGACAGTTAGCTTTTTTGGCTATGTTGTTTGGCTGCTGAGTTTCTATGTAGATGCTTTAATAATGATTAAACTATGCTAATCATAATAAATTGTATTTGACTCAAATCCCGTGCGTGGACCTAGGCTCACGAATGTATCGGGCGAGTTTTGATTAGCCAAAACACAGGGAAACTTGACCAATCACCTTTCTTTGGAGTTTTAGTCATCCACCTTTCACTTTGGTTATTTTTCTTAAATAGTGGAATTGGCTAATTTACGCAGAACATTAGCTTACCATGGAACTAAAAAGAATTAACAATCTAATCCATAAACCTGTCGGGTTCACTTTAGTTGTATGTGAACTGTCTAATCACTTATTCAATCAACGGTTCAATCCTTTGGAACTCACGAGTCTTTAATCCCATTTGAATTAAACCTTATCGATTCCCCCTTTTCAATGCTCCGTTGACTCCCATACAGGCTCGATGGGAAATATAAACTGCCAGTTAATAGTTTATCGGTCCAATCTTAACGCTAAAACCCACTTATTTCTTCACCCGATATCTGTCGGATCCCGTCCCTTTGGATGGACGGCTGAGATTGGCCCAAACTTCAACAAATTTAAACTGTGTTTGATATGTCATCACGTCTGATTAGTTGCCCACCCAATTATCATCGGATATGCGGTTTGTTGATTGGATGGCCCAGATCTTTGCGCAGGTACACTGTCGCATCGGATCTTCGAAACAAACCCATTCTAGTTAACTTGTGCAATTACCATTGGATATGTGGCTTGTTGATCAAATGACCCAAATCTTCCCGCAGGTTCACCTTCAAAATCCATCCCATCAATCAAATAAAATATTTTATTTCTTTTAAATTTTGCGGGGGTAAAGAATATAAGGGAGCTTCATTGAGGTTGAACCCCCATAGCAATTTTATGCCACACATTGTGGTCAATCATGCTCACGTCACGGTCAACTTTGGGGATTGAGCCTTAATTAACCTTCATTCTTATTGTTTCCCCATAGCACACCTCATCGTAATCATCAAGCTATCACTTGATTGTGCCTCTTGAACCTACATAACCTTTAGCTAATGGTTTGATTTTCATTTATTTTGATTTTTCTTTCATTTTGTGATAAAACTAAAAATAAGGTTTAAATCACAATAGAAGCTACAACATCTAGCTCCACCCGGGGATAGTGCTTTTTCCACAGAAGCACTAAGAACCGTAGATTAGTGCCTTTGCCTCGGGCATGGAGTCATATATTGCTTAACCAATTCAAATTCTATGGCATTTGTACACTAAATTCACTCTGGTATCTACAATGATAGGAAGCTTTTACTTTGATAGAAAAGTGCTGAGAATCATAGATCAATAGTCTTAGTTGAGCATGGAGTCCGAAATTCTAAAAACCCTAAAATTTGAAAAACTAAAATCTGACATTCTTGAAGTTTGAATCCTCTGCAAACTGGTTTCCAACTGGGATAGTCACCCTTATTTATTCGTTAAAATTAAACTAAAGAACTGCAACTGGAAACCAAATACTCAACACCTGAGCTTATTTATGTACAAGTTCCTACCTATGTGCATGACTAATCTCCATCAGGTGAAGTCAATCTTCCAATGGTACCAGGTTAGCATTTGAGTGCCTAATCTAGAACCATTCTGCTAGTGAATTTTGAAAATACAATTCATCATGAACGGAAAATAAACTATGCATAAGGGAAACGCACAAAAAAAATTAAGAATATATCCACAAAATGGTATGTGTAGGCTGTTAATAAATTCCTCCATGTTATCTGCCACAAGATCTTCAAAAGTGTAAGAAAAAATATGGTCTTGATCAGCTCCAAAAAAGAAAGTCTCTATGTATGAAGGTTCTTGATGGAATAAACCTTTTATTGGGATAATATGCTCAACAAAACAATTAGAAACATCTTTAAGAAAATGATCTATGTCAATTTTATGTCTCCACTTTTCATCTTTGAGCTTTGATTGAAAATAATTTGTAATTATGACCTCAGGAAGAAAAAGAAAAATTTTCACATCACTATATGACATATGGCCAACTCCAAATAGATTGTTTACCTCTGATTCGTGGGCATCATTATGTTCTTCAATGCAATGATATACAATCTCTTTATTAGCTTTCTTTTTACATAAGGTAGCCTCTTTTGCTATGATAAATGGCTCAATATATTGTTGTCCAACATTTCCCACTTGCTAGTTTTCTTCTCTATGTCCAACATCCAACTGATGAACTTGAATACCTTCATCTTGTTCCTCATTTGAGCCGTTTTTGTTATAGATAGGAGGACCATCAAATTTAAAAAAATAAGATCTCTGGGAATTTATTTACAACTTAATTATTTCTCCCTCTTCTCGACTACTGGGCATCAATTATTTATGCATGTCTGAACTTTTCTCCATTTGAATCCCTTGATTTTCTTGGAATAGAGTCAACCAATTTTCTTCTTGTGAGGTTATCGAAGAAAAGTATTTTAAAAACTTTTCCACATCATTTTAAGAAAATGATAGTTCTTTTCTTTTAGAGACATCCTCACAATTAATTTGGCTATAACATCTATGAATTCTTTATATATTATCAACAAGATCATTAGTTTCTTCAACAAGATTATCATGAGCTTTTAAAGTTTCTTTAGAATCATAATATTGACAACAACCTTCAAAAAGAAACGTGTGTGCATAAGAAGTTCTACAAAAAGAATTGAACACTGAATGGAAATATTTCAAAGATGAAATGCTTGAATGAGTCATAGACCTATACCAAACCCTAGCTTCTTGGTCCAAAGAAAACATAAACAACTTCATCTTCACATATTCCTAAATGATACTTTGCTTCTCCATGCATTCATGAAACGCTTGGAGATGTTGAACTGGATCTTCATATTCATTCCCACTGAAACTTGGAAGATACTCATTCCACTTATGAAATGTAGGCATACGACGAGGATATATAGTGATCCAAGTAAAATCTAGTGGGACAAATTTATTGACTAAGAATGCAGGGATAGCCATTAAATCCCAGAAAAGAAAACTTCAAAGTGAAGATCACAGGTGTTAATGTACAACCAACTGCTGAAACTTGTCACCCTCAAGAATCAACTTCTAATTTAATAAACCCAGGGAAAATTGTTCTTGTCTTCTCTCCCTGGCAACATTACCAATTAATGTTGTACCTTAAGAAACCAATTTCTTGGTTGTGTAGAAATTGTGCTTAAGACATTAATAATTATAATGATTTTCACTTGTTTGTCACTTAATTATATGTTTTTTCTCAAATGAAGGACCTGGGAAATCTAGTTCTTAACCCTCAATACTTAGGTGACAAGAAAATATCAGAATGCCAATTGATTTTTGAATATAAATGATGAATGAAGAAATATTAAATAAGTCATAGACAATATGTTGTTATGAACATGATCTACCATCTATGACACTTGGAGAAGTTATAGATAATATGTTGTCTTACACAAAAACTATTATCTGTAACTTATAAGAATTGTAGAAGTGTGAACTTCAAGTATAGGAGTGCTCTTTTAAGGGATTTTAACTTTATTTACACAAGCAAATAAAGACCTACAACTTCAATTACTATACTTAAAGGAAGAAAACATAAGATGACACATAACAGAGATGACACAAAATCACACACAACAATATATGGAAAACTTTTGATTCTTTCATTAATCAACAGTTGTATCAGGAATTCAGTAGCTTAGTCTCTAGGTTCTCCAAAATTCCAACCCATTCTTTCTAAATTCTCCCCTTTTTATACATTATGATACAGTTAGTAATCACCAAACTATCAAACTACATAACTATTTTCTTAACTATATAGAGTAAAAATTATTACAGAACATTACACAGAGGGTAAAAGACATCTCATTCTAAAGAATATAGAATAACTGGAAGTAATGGAAGTTAGAAAATGATGATGACAGTTATATTTTTCATCTCTATTGTTTGGCTGCTAAGTTTCTGTTAGCTTGTTGGGGCCTGACCCATGTTCAGAGATGATTTAGCCAAACAAATCCCGGTACTACTGGCCCTTTTAGCAACAGTCTGCGGAGTGTGAACTAAGATCTCACTTTAAGTAGTATGGGAGGGTGCTAAAACTAGGTTTTTTCACCCTAGGGATGTCTGATGGGTTCCAAGTGGTCCGTGGTTTCACCATGTGCGCATGCCACTCCGCGCAGTTATCAATACTTCATAGCTGGTGATGTTGCCTTTGTGCAACCCTACTCGGGGGCCGAATAGTGTTATTACCCAAATCCTTACTAGTAACTTGATATTAGTTTATTAACTTAGCTTATCTGTATGCTTTCGTTTGTACTTACCAATATTCACCATTCATACAACACCGCAGAGTAAATAAACAATATAATTGCAATTGATGTCAAACATGTAATAACATAAGAACAAATACACGGAATTCAGATAAACATCCCTTTATCATTCTTCTTCCTTGGTTACAGACTTGACTCTGCCCTGTGCACTCAACTATAGGGGTCTGCGCACTCAGCTGTGGACTCTACTAGGCCTCTGCACACTCAGCTGCAGAGCCTCTTCCTACTACTACGACCCAAGATACTAGACCCTTGCTCTATGCTTGCTATCCTTTTAACTCCATCCGTTGGTTACCTAACTACTTTACAACTTATATCCTCACTCTATTTATACAATACCATGGTTCGCGGACCATGGGTAGGCCGACACTACATTCAAAAATTAAGGCAGACATCCCTATGACTCTAACATACAATTCGTGCTCCACACCCACAATTCGTGGATTTTTTACAATAATATTACTCAAAACTTGGGCATTGAGCCCAAAACCACGTTGTGGGGATTTTCCATGCCAAACAGTTTCTCTATAGATGCTTTAATAATGAGTAAACTATTTTAATCATAATAAACTGTATTTGGATCAAACCCCGTGCATGGACCTGGGCTCACATATGTATCGAGCACATTTTTATTGGCCAAAACACAAGGAAGCTTGACCAATCACCTTTCTTTGGCATTTTAGTCATCCACCTTTAACTTTGGCTATTTTTCTTAACAGCATAATCGGCTAATTTACGTGGAACATTAGCTTACCATGGAACTAAAAAGAATTAACAATCTAATTCATAAACCTATTGGGTTCACTTTAGTTGTACGTGAACTATCCGATCACTTATTCAATCAATAGTTCAATCCTTTGGAACTCACGAGACTTTAAACCTGTTTGCATTAAACCTTATTGAGTCCACCTTTTCAACGCTCCGTTGACTCCCATATAGACCCGATGGGAAATATAAACCATCAGTTAATAATCTATTGGGTCCGAATTTAATGGCAAAACCCAATTATTTCTTCACCCGATATCCGTTGAATCCTGTCTCTTTGGATGGAGGGTTGAGATTGGCCCAAACTTTAACAAATTTAAACTACGTTTGATATGTCATCGTGTCCGATTAGTTTCCCACCCGATTATCATTAGATCCGTGGCCTGTTGATTGGATGGCCCAGATCTTCTCACAGGTACACTGTTGCATCGGATCTCCAAAACAAATCCATTCTAGTTAACTTGTGTGATTACCATTGGATCTGTCACTTGTTGATCAAATGAACCAGATCTTCCTGCAGGTTCACCTTCAAAAGCCATCCTGTCAATCAAATAAAATACTTTATTTCTTTTAAACTTTGCGGCGGTAAAGAATATAAGGGAGCTTCATTGAGGTTGAACCCCCATAGTGATTTTAGGGCATACATTGTGGTCAACCATTCTCACATCATGGTCAACTGCGGGGGTTGAGCCTTAATTAACCTTCGTGCTTATTGTTTCCTTGCAGCACACCTGATCGTACTCATCAAGCTATCACTTGATCGTGCCTCTTGAACCTACACAACCTTTAGCCAATGGTTTTATTTTCATTTCTTTTAATTTTTCTTTCATTTTGTGATAAAACTAAAAATAAGGTTTAAATCACAATAGAAGTTACAACGGAGACCACTGATCAGCAATTCCAACTAAGAAAAATGCCCAAATTGAATCCTATGCCTGAGGAAAACATTGCATCAGAAGAAATCATTGATATTGATGCAATGGGGCAAAGGAGTAAACAAACAACAAAGATAAATGCATTAGCAGAAACACAACAACCATCTACTTCCAACACCCAAATCATACAGAGACAAAATATTGTGGAGGTGTCTTCCTTTGTTAGGCTAGCTGGCAAGGAAGTAGATATCAGGGAAAGATTCAAAGATATTATAATGAGGAATGAAAATATCAAGGCAGACACTTATGCAAAGTACTTGAAGATGACACCACCGAATCAAAATAGATTGATGTCAGCTTTTGACATCAAAGAAGGAAAGATGAAGGTGTCTTTCCTATAGCCTATTGTATAGCAGCCTAAAACCACAACAAACTACAAGAAGACCAACTTTGAGGTCTTAGCCAAGGAGTGCATCCCATCTATCAAATAAAATTTCACAAGTTGGCTAGAGAAATGATCTACTCCGCCCTCACAACAAAGGCCATGGCAGCATTCAAACTGAAAGATTCATTGGAAAATGTGATAGCCCAGTATAAACTAGAAAAGGCCTCCTCTAGTGCCAAAGACACGAATATTAAGTCCTTGGAGGACCTGGTTATTGAAATGGGCCATGACCCTAAGGACATCAAGGTTGCTGAGAAGTTAATAAAAAAGAACAATGAGGATATTGCAACCCTCAAGAAGCAACTCAAGCTACCTCAGTTATAGCACCCACAAACAAAAAGTCCTGGAAAGCTAGACAAATCATGAAGAGATAATGGACTTGGTGCTACAACTCAATGACCAGTTGAAGGAAATGGAAAAGGAACTAGATAGCTTGGTCTAGCTCAAACAAGCTAGTCTAGATAGTGCTCCTCCAACTATCATTCCTACAGTGACCATAGCTATGCCTTCCACATTCGAAGCAGCATTAGCTCCCACTGGTCCAATGGCCACTACATTGCCAGTAGCAACAACAACTACATGAGCAACAACATCAATAGAAACAAGTACCACAGTGGATGAATCAAATAGGCTGGTAAAGGAAATGGAAGAAATGTCCATTCGGACCAATGAAATGAACAAGTTAAAAGAGAAACTTACCATTCTGGAGACACATTGTAGGTTAGCCCAGATCATGCATAAGGAGGAACAATAGAAGGCTACCAGAATGAATGAGAGAGTGAAAAGCCTGGAGAAAGAGTTAACATTGAGTGAGCCTTTGGGAAAGGTCAAACAATTATTATGGGCCAATATCATTGACTCTATCAATGATATTTGGCCATATATCTAGGTCATTTTTGAGAATATAGACTTAATCAAATAGGCTACAGAAGTCATCCAGAATATCAAAGAAGAGCTTGGAGAAATTCTAGAGGAAGCAGTGAGAATTATTCAATTCCTCAACTCCAAGAACAAATATGAGCTACAAGAAATTGACATACCTGATAAGATAGGAACCATTTTGGAAGTCAAGGGGGTCGTAACGAAGATAAATTTAATGTTAAATTTAGAAGATAAGTGTCAAACCATGCAACTAGCCATTGATAGGTTTATGACCAAGTTTGAGCTTTTGAGAGAAAAGGGACTACCTAGTCCCTTAGTCATAAATGATAAATTGATGGCACATGAGGAGTACAACAAGAAAATCATAGTAGTAGCCAAAGAACAGGAAAATACGTCATCAATGAGTGGTATACCAACTGGCAGAGTATTATACCAGGCTTTTGAAAATCTGTTTTACCTATAGCATGAGGTGAAACACTTATTTATTAATAAGCCTAATTTTTCCAAATATACAGAGGCTGATGAGATATATAGGAAAATGTTGACCATCCAATTACTAGATGAAGAAACATGGCAAAAAATTTATGATTTACTGTAGTAAAAGCACAGTAAAAATATAAGTGTACAATAAAAAGTAAAACAACATGGTAAAAGGATATTGATAGGCCAACAGTGTTAAAGTGTATCAGATAAAAGAGTATCAGGTGAAAGGTTGAAGTAAAATAGAGCATCCAGCGTGAAAGCCAAACATCCTAGCAATGTAAAGGGCTAAAAATCAAAGTCTACATCCAACAGAACCAAAATAAAAGGGACAACATGAAACAGTTCAATAGCTATCTCTATCTTCTTGCAAGAAGATATTTCTTTTTTCCTAGATTAGTTCTTAATATAGTTTCAGATATTTTTAATTCCTTTTGTATAAATACTTCAAAATTCAAAGTATTGTGGTGGATTATTTTACATTTGTAGAGTCATTTTGATCTTAAACTTGAGGGTGAATGTAACCATTTTCAAGTCAATAGACTGGAGCAAGTAATAAAAGCTTTTTGCTAGAGGATTCATGAGATGACCCATTTGCAGTGAAGTGATTTCTTTGTGTGATTTAGTTATCTTTCTTATGTGTTTTCATAATCTTAAATGTGCTCTAAAATCTAAATGAATTAACTGGAAATATCACTCAGAATTTGTTTAATTACATTCTGTTTTTCACAGTTAGTCATTTACATGTTTTCTTCTGATACTCGGATCTGAGCCCTTGATTGCTCTCCCATCCCGGTTGATTTCTTTCATTCCTTCCAAAGTTCGGTCTAGGGAACCCTTAATTGCTCCCTTGATCCAATTTGAATTCATTCACCATTTAGCCTCTGAGATCTGTAGTAACTCATCTATCTTGACCTGAAGACACTATTTTAGAACTCAATACAGTCTTGTTTGTCAAACATTTGATTCCATAGCTGAATGGAATAAGACAAACCTCTATCCATCTATGTAAAGTGATCCGACCACCAAATTTTCAAGACAAACCCCAAGTACAAGCAACAACTAGCCTAAAATCATCTTAATTAAAACAATGTTAAATTTTAAAGAGAGAGCCCTCTCTGGGCATCAAGAAGGCTAGGTCCTGATATCCAAAAGTTTTTTGTGGTTACTGTTGGGCATGGGATCCCCCGAAGTAGGTTTTGGGGCTCAAAGCCCAAGTTTTGGTCAAAGATGGTGTAGAACTCTGTGAAGTGCGGGCACAGAGCGTGAAGTGTGCAATCGAGTCCTAGGGTTGTCCACCCTAAGCATTGTATTGTAATTTAATGTCATCCTACCTGTTATCAGGAAATCTAGTGTCTATGCAGAACTGCTAGTCCCACTAAGGCTGGTAGCTACCTTAGAAAAAAACAAACTAAAACCACTTTCGTTTTCCTTTATGAGAAGTAGATAAGAGGGGAATAAAGGAGACCAACCTCTGTCTTGCGCTTGGCTCCTTGCTTGATTCCTCTCCCTTCTGATAGATCTTTGCCACTTGCTTCCTCGTCTACCCAGCTTCAAAGAGCACATGTAGAATCAAAGCAGCATAACACTATCCAAGAACATAGATCTACTATCATAAACAATATAGGACCAGATATATATTGACCACACAAATGCATATATCATCAATCATACAAAAATGTGGAGGAAAACTTGAATAGATTTATTAATAATCAAGAATAGCAAAGAGGATTACAACCAATTGTTCTGACCCAGCGTCATCCTCTCAGCAAGAAAGCCCTTCTTCACCTCATGAAAAGCTTAGATCACCCAACACTATGATGTTACACCAAGAAACCAGCAACACTTCCTTACAAGATACAAAATTCCAGCCTCTGGATCTCTGGGATGAGGGATCCATATATAGATGTTTGCAAGGGGGGTGAGTCATATTTTGAGATTTGATTAGTGTCCTCTCTCTGATAGCTCTTGATTCCACTTGGAGATTGATGATCTCTTACTCATCCCTGGGCAAATGCAAAGAGGCAAGTGTCACAGGAGAAGTTTCTGGAAGATTCCATGATCCTCCACCTTGCATATTGACCTTGCCATTTGTCCACTCTCGCCCATCACACCCTATAGAAGGGCTTTTTAGTATGCATCGCACCTCCCGTGTGTATTTAGGTGGGATGCGGCGCACTTTGACCATGGAGCAGGTGAGATGGTCCAATTTTGACTAGTTCTAAGTAGTTTTTCATGGAGAACTTCTGGGAGATGATGTAATCAGCTGACCTTGTTCTTTTAGGGGTTGGAACAACACTTTTAGGGATTTAAGAGCCCTTGGTTTATGGACATTTATGATTAGGGTTGTAGTGCCCAAAAATGTCTATAGCAGTTGCCCACTAAAGCATGAGGTCGTTCATCTTTTTTGATGTCGGGTGAAATGCTTTATCATGAGGATCCGAAGCTTTTTCGAGCTGGAAGGCGACCTGTAATAAGATACAATACAACACATTATCTTCATACAATTTTCATGATCTAGCTGAGGTGGGCATTCCCATGATCAGCTTTATAAATTCATTTTCATGTACATAAGACAGACAATCGTCTGTGTGCAAACTGATGATTCTGGTAGAGCCATCATCCCTTGGATTGGATGATTATCTGTGCAGCAATGATGTACATTTGATGTCTTTATTTTCCTTAATATATATCACAGCCTGGATGGATGAAACTAGATCTGGGGTCTTCAATCTCGTTCGATCTTCACTCAAAGTACAAGTCGATCCATGCGAGAGATGTTCTGGTGTCAAACATGGAAAAACATCGCCTGATTACCAGCCAATGATGTAAGCCGTTAACAAGCGCGAGAGGAATCACCGATAATGATGATGACCCTCAAGGTACTACAGTACAATTCACATGGTGTGAATAAGGGACTTGGCGTCAAACACCACGAAAAATCTTTCGGTCGAAGGCCATTGATGTAAACCTGTCGCCGGAAGTGAGAAACTTGCCATTGAGGCATGCAAGCTTCAAAGTACTGAAAGGGTTGTTCCTAGATCGACTTCCTGGATAATGAGATGATGTTGACAAGAAACGATCCATCATAGGAGGGCCTTAGTGAATCCCACATCAATGACATGGAACGGAGCAAATGATTTTAATGGAGGTGAAAACGATCTGATGACATAAGGTTCAGGGTGGCGGTCATCAAAGAATGGAGCGTAAATGTATTGCAGTGGATGAGACACAGGTGAATTCTCTGAGCGACTTCTCTTGAACATATCAACGACACTGACATGATGGATTGGTAGCGTTAACCCCAAATATGGATGGTGTGATGGACCAATGGTGATATTACTAGTGAGCGGAACAACCCAACCCGACTCGGATGCGGAGTGAAAGTGTCATGTTCAAGAGCGACTTGCTACCAATAAAGTTTCTTCAAGTTTTCTTCCCAATTTTTCCCCAGTCATTGCTGACAAATACCTCGTTATTTTTGTCAAGCTTGAGGAGGATAACATATGCTTTTTCTATAATTTTCCCTTTGGGCAAACCCATCGCTATGTTTTAACGAGCCTAGCGATAGTGAAACTCGTTCTTGTCTGTATGGACAAGTTTGTCGCTATTAGGTTTTAACGAGTTTAACGACAAAGATAACTCGGTCCTTTTCAATTTTAGAGAGTCTGAAAAGGGATGTAAAGAAAACTCCGACAATCCTTTTTTGTCATATAATCCCTTAAGTCCGAAAATGTATAAAATAATACAGAAGGGATGAATTTTCAGTAATTTTAATGAGCCAAACAAAACAAGCGCTCGATCTTTTTGTGTAATAATCCCTCAGGTCCAAAAAGATTAAAATCTAAAGGAGGGATAGCACTTCTGGTCACTTTAACGAGATGGAGAGGCCAATCTCTCGGCTATCTTTTCATATTTTACGAGTCAGTTGAAAAGAGCTTAAAGGAGACTCGTCTTTCGAGGAACGAGTGATAAATTCTGGTAGCAACTAATTCCAGGTAAGGTTTGGAATTTTCCAATCACGACAGTGTCACAAGGATGGCTAACAGGATCACTCTTCGCAATTGTTCCTCAAAAAGGGTAAACAATCAAATGGAGGTGAATGATCAGCCAATACAGAGTGGAGGTGATGATGAGAACACGACCAAGGCTTCAAAGGCTGATGATAATACATTCACGATGGTTATTTACCAGAAATTGGTTCATTTTTTAATGAGCTTAAACTCTGGGGGAACATTTGCTCATTTCTTATGTTTATTTTTTAACGAGCTTGAATTCTGCGTTAAAACTGCTCGATATAATGGTCATTGATTACTTTGATTTTACCATTGACAAATTTGTTCCTTCAAAGGTTGTACTGCTTCTTCAATTGCTTCATCAAACTAGTTAGAAACAAATAATATATGCTTGAAAAATGAGTCAAAACACTAATATTTTACTTGAATTACGTGAAAAGTAATTTAAAAGTGGTTTTTTACCTCTCATTTTACCATTTCATTTGAACTTTGGTTTGTTGGAGCTTTGGAGGTGCTTTCCCCTTTGATTTTCACTAGCTGATTCTGGGAGATTCTGTGGACGATTCTCGGCGCCGTCTGGACCAGGTAGGAGCTAAACCTGAGCTCTTCAGTTTCATCCTTTCCTTTTTGAATTCTGAGCATGTTTTCTGGTTTTTCTGAGCCTCTCGGGTTTGAAAAACTTGCCCTGGCTCCATTGCACCTCTTCTATATCGAATGGTGTGATGCATACTGGCTTGGCCATTGGCCAGTTAGCATGCATCCCACCCAAAACACTGCTGGGGGTGCGATGGGCGCAAAGAGGGAAATTTATGCACAATTTTTCATGGAAATTTTTGCCTGTTTTTCACCAAATCAGGATCCTGACTCTTCTCTTATTTGTTTTAGAGATTCATTGGAGAAAAATTCCTATTACATGGCGAGAACATGAGCATGGAGAAGAGGACATGCTCGCTTTACATGATCCAGTTATGGTAAATGCACCACGGAACTATGGCCTGTTCAAGTTTTTCCGCATCTTTAGCATGAGGCAACAAATCAACTTGTTGCAATATTTTCTTGATGCATGGTATCCTACCACCCAGGTGTCCCAGATTAGGGGCAAGTCCATCCCCTTGACTGTCGTGGACATCTATTTTTTGACCGGCTTATCGAGGTGGGGTGCCCCTATCTCATTACCAGGTTTAGCCCGTGGGGGTGAATCCATGAGAGATTACATTCACAGGTATTGCAGAGAGGGATATTGTTATAGAAATTTTTGGGCACTACAACCCCAAGCATAAAATGTTCATAAAACAAGGGCTCCTATGTCCCTAAAAGTGTTGTTCCAACCCCTAAAGGAACAAGGTCAAATAATTACAGCTTCTCCCAGAAGTTCTCCATGAAAAACTACTCAGAACTGGTCAAAACAAGATCATTTCACTTGCTCCATAGGCAAAGTGCGTTGCATATCACCTAAGTACACTCAGTGGGTGTGTTGCATTTCAAAAATCCCTTCTATGGGGTGCGATGGGTGAGAAGAGACAAATGGCAGTGTCAATCCGTGAGGTGGAGAAGTATGGAACCTTCCAGAAACTTCTCCTGTGACACTTGCCTCTCTGAATTCGACCAAGGATGAGTAAGAGATCATCAATCTCCAAGTGGAAGCAAGAACTATCAGAGGGAAGACACTAATCAAATCACAAGCTGACTCATCTCCCTTATAGACATCTATATATGGATCCCTCATCCCAGAGATCCAGGGGCTGGAATTTTGCATCTTGTAAGGAATTGTTGTTGGTTTCTTGAGGCAACATCATAGTGTTGGGTGATCTAAGCTTTGCATGAGGTGAAGAAGGGCTCACTTGTTGAGAGGATGATGCTGGGTCAGAAAAACGGGTTGTAACTCTCTTGGCTCTTTCTTGATTATCAATAAAGCTATTCAAGTTTTCCTCCATACTCTTGTGTGATTTATGTTTTATGCATTTGTATGGTCAATTTACATCTAATCCTAGATTGTTTATGATAATATATCCATGTTCTCGTATAGTGTTATGCTGCTTTGATTCTACAGGTACTCTGTAAATCTGGGTATACAAGGAAGCAAGTAGCAAAGGACTATCAGAAGAGAGAGGAATCAAGCAAGGAACCAAGCGCAAGACAGAGGTTGGTCTCCTTTATTCTTCTCTCATCTATCTTTCATAAATGAAAACGAAAGTAGTTTTACTTTGTTTGTTTCTAAGGTAGCTACCACACCTTAGTGGGATTAGTAGTTCTGCATAGACACCTTTCCCTGTAACAAAATGACGACTCAACTGGGGAGCGACTAGGTTGTTTGTTTATCTACATTTGTTTACCTTATAAACTTACAGACGGAGCCTGAAGTTGAGCCAGGTAGCTTTCGAACTGCATTTGCAAAGCAGATAAATGCTGCTTCAGTCAATCTTTGGGTTTTGTTTATGAATTAAACAACTGATTTACAAACTCTCTAATTGCCCTTGTGGTGGCTCGAGTAACCTCCTTAGATCTACCCCTGTTGTTGATTTACTGATTACCACTTGCTCGGCCAAAATCCCTGGACTGAACTACAAGCTGTGACCCGGAACCCAAGCAAAGTCTCGTTTCTGGTCTAGCGCACTGTCTATTATGTGAATCTCAAATTCAGCGCACTTCTCGAGTGCAGTAGGTGCGCTGCATTTCAAATTCACTGTGTTACAGGTGCGCTGATCAGACTAGGCATTGTTCCTAAATTTTGGTTTTGTGCTCACTCTTTTCAGATCTATTCAAGAATTTTGCTGCCTGTAGTCAGTACACCTCTGTTTGAAACCCCTTTCCTTGCTGTTATTCTGCCTCCATTGTGCAAAGAACTATAAATGTTTTTGTGTATTTGTTGTGTCATTTTTAGTTCTCCTTTGCAAAAAAGTAACGTAATTGTACTGTCGTTTCTTGATTTGAAAGTGTCGCAAGTGTCATTTTCAGTCATAGAAGAGAGTCTGATTGCTCTTGATAGTCGATTACCCTGTTACTAGTGCATTTGATCTGAATTAGTAGTTTTTCTAGTGTCAAAAGCAAGTTTTCATTTCCAAATCGCAAAGTGTCGTCATTGTCTTCATTTTGATTTTTGAAAAGAAACTTGTTAGTAATTGTCGCTTTGAAAAGTAATTCAGATTTTTGCATTAGCTTTCTTTTTATCATTCGCATATTAAGAAGGCTGAAAACAAATACATGCATGTGAATTTGCATTTAGACTGTTTGATTGGTCTGATTTAGGACAGTGCATATAGTGTGTGCTCTATTCTCTTTGCTGAAAGAATATTGTCTCTCTTTCCTTAGTAGCTAGGATTTTCATTGCACAAAGAAGATAAAACAATTGTTTATCATCTTAGATTGCATTTTAGGAATTGTACCTTTACATCACGCGGTGAACCTGAAAGGAAAATTTCTTAAGAAAGATCAACTATAAAATAAATTTAATGAATCTAACAACGCTTTGGAACCTAATGCACAACATCTAGAAGTCTAGGCTAGAGATGTATTCCGGTGTCGTAAAGCCTAGTAACTGTTGTTTTCACTATTGGTTGGGTGATTTCTCCACTTTGAGACGATAAGTGCCCGTACGGACTTGTGCTCCCACGTACCGTTGAGCATATTTTGGGAGACCACAATAGGCTTAGTCCTTTATCCATAGGAAGCCTGTCTGCCACCCTATCGATCGCAATGCACTGAACATAGCATTCGTGAAGATTGACTGTCGTACCCGTAAAAAGTATTCTGCAGTTTTGCGATTGGTTTGGTAATCCCTCTGCCTAGATTTCCAAAGAAGTCCCTTTTGTTCCTTTTCAGACTCCTTAACGGAAAAGGTCCATCTGAGCACTTGTCACTTCAGGCTCATTAAAAATCGAAGGCGACTAGAGTCATCTTTTGTTTTTTCTCGACTCTTAAAAATTGAAAAAACAAGTTGTGTCAAAGCGTCTAAAATTTATTTTAAATGGAATAATCACCACCTTTCCTATGTTGGTCTTAGGTTGAAAGAATGGAGTCCACCAACCAAGGAGTTCCCCTTGGAGGAAATCCTAGTCCCTTCTCCTCTTGGGGAGATGTTGGTGCACCCCACATGGCCACATTGTCACTTCTAGGATTGACGATTGGTTTGCCCGTATGGATTTTCTCAACCTCCGTCATTCAGAACACCGCAATTCCTGAACAATCGAGTCAACAAGTAGACAATTCCAGAGTTGCCCTCCAACCCTCTACTTCATCAAATTCTTCCTCTCCTCCTTCCTCTTCGCTTGATGAGGCTGGTAAAGCCAAAAATCAAGTACCTAAGAAGAAGAAGGAAAAGAAGAAGAAAGAGAAGAAGAAGAAGGAGCCAAAGGAAAAAAGGGGCAACCAAGCGTCATCTAGGGAAAATCCACACACTGCACCGACCAGGCCTAAATCGCCATGTGTCATTTGCAAAGGAGACCACTATCACAGAGATTGTCCCTACATCCCTCGGATCTTAAGGGACTGGTCCCCTCGTTTGCACAACCCGGTGTCGTCAACCCTTGATGATCATGTTGAAAGCACACCGTCGACTAGTGAAAGTGAAGCCCCTGAACAAAAAGGAAAGTGCAAATTTCCTTGTAAACTGTGTGAAGGCGATCATGCCGTCCACCGTTGTCCCTTCTTAGACGAGGCTAAAAGAGTTTTGGATGATCGTCCGGTTTCACCGTTACGACTTCCTCCTGGATATAAGAAACTCTTGCCGAGCCCGTCGCTAGTCGAAAATCCGGCTGACCCGCCCAGGTGGTCGGCCGAAGCATATATCATTGAAGATAAACCATCTGAACCCATACTAGATGAAATTCAAAAGGTCAAGGTGGTAGTTGACCCGGTCTTGCCTTCAGAGCTTCCATCTTCAGATGATACACTCACCGAAGAGAACAAAGATGACACCGTCCAAATTCTTTTCGTAAACACAGACTCCGATGAACATGGGGGAAATTTACCCATTCCTTTACCACAGGAAGGAAGTTCGTCAGAGTCATACCCGACCGTCTATTTGGTCCCACCTCCAAGCAACCTAGTTGTTTCCTTTGACTGGAATCAGCTAGGCAGAACCCGTTTACCGGCTAGTGTACCATTCCGAATCATTGCTCAAGTATATAGAATGGTTATGGCCAGTACCACCATAGATGAAGGGGATTCTGTGAGTATCCTTTCCTCGACTGCTTGGAAAGTGCTTGGTTCACCATCGCTTTTGCCTGAGATGAGAAATCTAACAGGCTTTGACAAAGGAGCTAGTCGACCATTAGGGATCCTTCCCAATGTGCCCATAACATTGAGAGGGAAAACCGTTCAGATGAACGTAATGGTAGTCCAAGGACCCTTGGATTATAATCTACTCCTTGGATGAGACTATATTTATTTAATGGGAGCCATTGTCTCATCACTCTTTAGAGTAATGTGTTTTCCGCACGAAGGAAGAGTGGTCAAGCTCGTAGACCAGCTTTCATTCCCCGGTTCACGCATAGCAAATAGCCATATACCATCCCTAAATGGTCTTTTCACGCAAGGAATGTCTCATCAATCTCCAATCTGTCCACCCAATGAGCACGAGTAATTCGGAAGACATGACTGAAACCCAGGGGGCATGCACCCTGGTCTGCTTCGGCAAGAAAACCTCAGGTATAGGATAGGTTTCCGCGAGAGATTATGACTAGTCTAACACTCCTGTCCACAATTGGAAAAGGGGGTGGGACTGGAACAAGATTCCCTCATCAAAGTTATGTGAGTGGAGGCGTCTGCTCCATTCACCTTTGTCTATTTCGGTAGACATCGCCGAAGAAGTGTTTTGTTTGTGGTACAAATAGAACAATCTTTGGTAACCTGAAAGAGGTAGGCCTTTTGGCAAAACAAATGTTTTGTATGAAAAATTGCGGGGTAACCTTGAAACTCTATGTCTCTATACCTGAGGGCATGCAAACCTTTTGGCATGCAAGAGAAGAGCGACCATTTATTTTTTTAAATTTGTAGGTCCTCTAACCCTTTAAACTCGTAGGATTGGTCGTTTCCTAACTTGCATAAAGAAAGGATGTGGGGCAAAGATTTGAAATAATGTCGTTTTTATATATGAGACATTCCTATTGTATGACTGGATTAATCGAACAGTTTTAGCACATAGTTCAAGCTCGTTAAAAAATAAACATAAGTCATGACCAAATGTTTCTCCCCGCGTTTAAGCTCATTAAAAAATGAATTGATTTCTAGTAAATAATCGTCGTGAAAGTAGTACTTTAGCCTTTAAAGCCTTGGTCATGTTCTCATCATCACCTCCACTGTGTATTGGCCGATCATTCACCTCCATTTGATTGTTTACCCCTTTTGAGGAACAGTTGCGAAGAGTGATCCTATTAGCCATCCTTGTAACGCTTCCGTGATTGGGAAATTCCAAACCTCACCTAGAATCAGTTGCTACCCAAAGTTATCACTCGTTCCTCAAAGACGAGTCTCCTTTAAGCTCTTTTCAACTGACTCGTAAAATATGAAAGGATTGACGAGCTATTGGCCTCTCCAGCTCGTTAAAGGGACCGGAAGTGCTATCCCTCCTTGAGATTTTAATCTTTTTGGACCTGAGGGATTATTACACAAAAAGATTGAGCGCTTGTTTTATTCGACTCGTTAAAAGTATCGAAAATTCATCCCTTCTGTATTGTTTTATACTTTTTCGGACTTAAGGGATTAGATGACGAAAAAGGATTTTTTGGAGTTTCATTTATGTCCCTTTTCAGACTCTCTAAAATTGAAAAGGACCGAGTTATCTTTGTCGTTAAACTCGTTAAAACCTAATAGCGACAAACTTGTCTATAGTAGACAAGAACGAGTTTCACTATCGCTAGGCCCATTAAAACATAGCGATGGGTTTTCCCGAAGGGAAAATTATAGAACAAGCATATGTTATCCTCCTCAAGCTTGAAAAAAATAAAGAGGTACTGGTCAGCAGTGACTGGGGAAAAATTGGGAAGAAAACTTGAAGAAACTTTGTTGGTAGCAAGTCGCTCTTGAACATGACACTTTCACTCCACATCCAAGTTAGGTTGGGTTGTTTCATTCACCGGTCACATCACCATGGTCACATCACACCATCCACATTTGGGGTTAATGATACCGATCCATCATGTCAGTGTCGCTGGTATGTTCAAGAGAAGTCACTTAGAGAATTCACCTGTGTCTCACCCGCTGTAATACATTTACTCTCCATTCTTTCATGACCACCACCCTGAACCTTATATCACCGGACCATTTTCATCTCCATTAAAATCATTTGCTCCATTCCGTGTCATTGATGTGGGATTCACTAAGGCCCTCCTATGACGGATCGCTTCTTGTCGACATCAGCTCATTATCCAAGAAGTTGATCTAGGGACAACCCTTTCAGTACTTTGAAGCTTGCATGCCTCAATGGCAAGTTTCTCACTTCCAGCGACAGATTTACATCAATGACCTTCGATCGAAAGATTTTGCATGGTGTTCGATGCCAAGTCCTTTATTCACACCACGGTGAATTGTATTGCAGTACCTCGAGGGTCATTATCATTATCGGTGATTCCTCTCCTGCCTATTAATAGCTTACATAATTGGCTGGTAATCAGGTGATGTCTTTCCATGTTTGACTCCAGAACATCTCTCACATGGATCGACTTCTACTTTGAGTGAAGATCGAACGAGACTGAAGACCCCAGATCTAGTTTCATCCATCCGGGCTATGATATATAGTTAGGAAAATAAAGACATAAAATGTACATCATTGCTGCACAGATAATCATCCAATCAAAGGGATGATGGCTCTACCAGAATCATCAGTCTACACTCAGATGATTGTCCATCCTATGTACATGAAAATGAATTTATAAAGCTGAGCATGGGAGTGCCCGCCTCAGCTAGATCATGAAAATATTATGAAGATAATGTATTGTATTATATCTTATTACAGGTCTCCTTCTAGCTTGAAAGAACTTCGGATCCTCATGATAAAGCATTTCACCCGACATTAAAAAGATTAACGACCTCATGCTTTAGGGGGCAACTGTTATAGACATTTTTGGGCACTACAACCCCAAGCATAAAATGTCCATAAACCAAGGGCTCCTAAGTCCCTAAAAGTGTTGTTCCAACCCCTAAAGGAACAAGGTCAACTGATTACAGCTTCTCCCACAAGTTCTCAGTGAAAAACTACTCAGAACGGGTCAAAACAGGATCATTTCACCTACTCCATAGGCAAAGTGCGTTGCATCTCACCTAAGTACACTCAGTGGGTGCGTTGCATTTCAAAAATCCTTCTATGGGGTGTGATGGGCGAGAAGAGACAAATGGAAGTGTCAATCAACGAGGTGGAGAAGTATGGAACCTTCCAGAAACATCTCCTGTGACACTTGCCTCTCTGAATTCGACCAAGGATGAGTAAGAGATCATCAATCTCCAAGTGGAAGCAAGAACTATCAGAGGGAAGACACTAATCAAATCACAAGCTGACTCATCTCCCTTACAGACATCTATATATGGATCCCTCATCCCAGATATCCAGGGGCTGGAATTTTGCATCTTGTAATGAATTGTTGTTGGTTTCTTGAGGCAACATCATAGTGTTGGGTGATCTAAGCTTTGCATGAGGTGAAGAAGGGCTCACTTGCTGAGAGGATGATGCTGGGTCAGAACAACTAGTTGTAACTCTCTTGTCTCTTTCTTGCTTATCATTAAAGCTATTCAAGTTTTCCTCCATACTCTTGTGTGATTTATGTTTTATGCATTTGTATGGTCAATTTACATCTGATCCTATATTGTTTATGATAATAGATCCATGTTCTCGTATAGTGTTATGCTGCTTTGATTCTACAGGTACTTTGTAAAGCTGGGTATACAAGGAAGCAAGTAACAAAGGACTATCATAAGAGAGATGAATCGACCAAGGAACCAAGCACAAGACAAAGGTTGATCTCCTTTATTCTTCTCTCATCTATCTTTCATAAAGGAAAATGAAAGTAGTTTTACTTTGTTTGTTTCTAAGGTAGCTACCACGCCTTAGTGGGATTAGCAGTTCTGCATAGACACTTTTCCCTGTAACAGATCTCAGCCGAGTAAGGATGGCAAGATCAATATCCGAGATGTCATTGACAGGTCCTTGAGGACCATTCTGTTCACTTTTGCTAGACTGGCTGGTAGTGCGGCTCTTCATGTGGCCAACAGGTCTTATATGCAGTACGCCCTGGAATGCCTTGAACCAAAGGTGTTCAACTGGTGTGATGCAGCACTCTCTTTGATGAAAGACCAAGGTGAAAAACGGAAGATTGAAGAACTTTGGATATGGTTCTATTTTGACCGCTTTTGCCTTGGAAAAGATCCTGTTGATGCAGCCGCAATATGTTTCACTTGGTTTACCTTCATCGACTGGTCAGTCCCAGGTTTCCTTTTGTGATACCTTCTTCAAGTGGTTCAACCATCAGGAGATGGTTTTTTCCGAGTATCCATATGCCAGTATGGATTTCCAAGGTGATTCATATTTGGTACTGCCAGCTAGCGAGCAGTGGGGTGTCATCGGTAAATTCTCTGACCATATCTCTGTTTATTGCTTCTTTTATAATGTTCTTGTGCTTTATTCTATTAGGACTAATCAAAACTCATGTGCTCCTGTAAATGTTGGACCAGTTCAGCCAGTAGTACGCCTGAGAGTGCCAGCTACCGCTCCAGCTGGAGAGGTTGTGGGAAGGGCTATCCTTCACGACCTTGATGTGGCCGAGACTCTTTCAGCATTGCAAGATTAGGTCGAAGGCCTCATTCTTGGTATTTTGAACATGAGGACTAACGCGTTGCCTCTGAGGTTGTAGCGACATACTACTGGCATGCCGAGTCGATGGACTAGGCTTTTACGCATGATTGCACAAGCCGTGACTTGTTATCACCAGCATCATTAGACTAGGGTGCCCCCTAGTGTTTTGAGTTTTGGGTCATCTGACCACTTTTCGTCTTGGTTACAGAACATTATATGTAAACCATAAACAGTTATATATATATTTTTGATTTTCGGAGCTTTATTTTGGTTAAGTTACATGATCCTGATGCAAATACTGATGAAATGCTTCTTTTTATAAATGTTGCAAATGTCTATCTAGCACATAATTTGCCAATGAATCTGTTAATGTGTTCAAGTTTCTGGAAATATGCTGATATTGAATAAAATAAAATTTCCTTTCCAAAATCTTGACCCTTAGGAACATGTGATAGATAGCTGGATTTCGGACGGAGTAGATACCAGTGAGTTGTAGTATGACGAGTTGTGAGTCTCGCTTGACGACAAGTCGGCGTATGCCATGTGTGATGGCATTAGAGAGGAGTTCTATCAACGCGCTATATTCAGCGATATTATTTTTTGACCGACCAATACATACCCCTCTGAAACTTACTAACTCGCCGCTTGGATCAAAAATGGCCTAGGCTGCAGAAGATAGGTTCCGCGAACTACGACTCGCTCCGTCGGCATATCTAACAAAATATTCCAATAGGTTTGACATCTACGTCAAATGTAAAAAGTGGATTACTTGACCAAAACAATTACCCTTACGGAAAACAAAAATTTAACAAAAGCATATGGGTTACTAACTGAATCATGCGTAGTAATGCTTAAGGTACAACCTGTTACAGGGTTGCGCCAGTGGAATCCCGTCATAATCCACTAAATCTAAGCCCCTTTTGCTAATACACGTTTAATAATATAGGGGCCCATCCACAAAGAATTGAATTTACCTGCTCCCAATTTATCGGATTCCTGGTCGTAAAGTAGGACCAAGTCACCTTCTGAGAAGACACGGGGTTTGACATTCTTGTCATACTGCGCCTTGACTCGTTTCTTATGGGCTTCATTAGTCAAAGTAGCATCATGATGGGTTTCATCTAATTGGATTAGTTCCAAGATACGAGCCTCCTCTTCTGAAGTTCTGGGGAGAAGGGCGACTGCGAGTTTGAGGGATGAGATTTCACAATGAACTGGTAAGATTGCTTCTAGGCCATACACCAGTTGAAAAGGTGTAAACCCAGTTGCATTCCTTACCAATGTTCGGTATGCCCACAAGGCTGAGTACAGGATCAGGTGCCAACTCCTTTTGTGGACTCCAATCATCCTTTGCAGCATCCGCTTCAGGACTTTGTTGATTGCTTCAACTTGTCCATTGGTTTGCGGGTAATATGGAGTAGAGTTGTCATGGGACAACCCAATTTGGCAGCCAATTCGACCATCATGTGATTGTGAAAATGTGATCCATGATCTGTGACTATAGCCTGTGGAACGCCGAATCTGGCGACTACATGATTGAAAAAGAAAAGGGCAGCTGTTTCACCGGTGTTATCTAATGTAGGCATTGCCTCGGCCCATTTGGTAAAATAGTCTACTGCGACTGTGATATACCCATGCCTCCTGGTTGAGGTGGGGTTACATGTCATGAAATCAATGCCCCATTTGGTGAATGGCCCAACAGTGACTATCGGTTGCAGGGGTGCGGGTGGTTTTTTGGTTTTGCTATCGAAAATTTGACATGCATGGCAACTTCTGACTGCGGTTATGCAATCTTTGAACATTGTTGGCCAAAAGTATCCTGCTCGTAAAAAATTTTGCGCCGTAGCGTAACCAGATTGGTGCCCCCCACACGCGCCTGAATGGAAATCATTCAGGACTTTTTGGGCCTCCTCATGGGTGAGGCACCTCCTCAGAACTGTATCGACACCACGATGGTAAAGTGTATCACCGACGATCATGTAGTCTTTTGATTGGTATCGAATATGTTTTTGTTCCCAGCGAGAGGTATTAGACCTATATTTTTAGGTTTGGAGATAGATGATTATATCTCCATACCACGGATTGCTTGAAGATATCAGAAACAAAGATTCATCCACGATGGTTTCTTCGGATGTTTCATCGTTGGAAGACGATGGGAGATCGCATAGTAATTCCGCGAAAACCAGGGATTTCTTTGATTTGGATTTTACAAATTCCAGATCAAACCCTTGAAGAATTTCTATCCATTTTGAATATTTTTCCCCCAGCAACTTTTGCGACAATATATAAGTCATGGGGTTGCAATCTGACAAAATGGTAGTTTTTCGAAAGAGGACATAGTGTCGAAATCTTTGTATCGCTTGAACGGCTGCGAGAGCCAGCTTTTCAATATAGGAATACTTGTTTTTTGTATCATTTAAGTTTCTACTCAAATAATATATGGGATGTTCAATTCCATTGTCTTCTTGAACTAAAACCATTGCGATGGTTGTATCCGCTGCAGCCAGATACAGGTTAAAGTATTTTTGATAATCAGGAGCGTACATTAATGATGCTTTCATTAGCGATTCCTTTAAAGCATCAAAGGAAGCTTCCACGACCTGATCCTAGACGAAGGGTACTTCTTTTTTCAATAGACCCGTATAACCTTTAGCTAGTTCGACGTAATTTGGAATGAACTCCTCAGAAAGTTTGCTTTCCCTTGGAGTTTCTGAATCTGAAGCAAATTTGAAGGTGGAGGCAAATTTATGATTGCCTGAACCTTACAGGGGTTGAGACGGATCCCATCCTTCGAGACTACAAAGCCAAGCAAACGACCAGAACTGACATAGAACACACATTTGTGTGCATTGAGTTGTATCTTGTAGTGTTGGCAACGTAGAAATATCACTCTCAAACGCTGCGGATGATCGGTCTGCTTTCGCGAATGAGACGGAAGGTCGTCGATATATGGTTGAACGATGTTTCTGATGTCATGGAAGGCATAATTCATTGCCCTCTGAAATGTTTCCCCTGCGTTCTTTAAACCAAAGGGTAATTTGTGATATGAAAATGTGCCCCACGGACAAATAAATGCAGTCTTTGATTGGTCCTGTGGGCGGATATTTATTTGATTATTCCCGGAGAATCCATCCATAAATGAAAAGATTTCACATCCGGTGCATTCATCAATTATCTGGTCAATAAAGGGTGTAGGGTAGTTGTCTTTTGGACAAGCTTGATTTACATCCCTATAATCGACGCACACTCTAATCATTCCTTGTTTTTTCATCACAGGAACAATGTTTGATACCCAATCAGTTAGAGGAACCGGGTAAATAAAACCAGCATTTAGAAGTTTCTCAACTTCTACCTTGATGGCAGCGGCTTTCTTGGGGTGCACCTGCCGTAGCCGTTGTCGTACCGGTTTGACATCTAGATACATCTTGATTTCGTGTTCAACGATATTCGAGTCAATGCCTGGAATTTCATCATACGACCAAGCAAAGACATCTCTAAATTCACGAAAAAGAACGTTATATATTTCCAGTTCTAAAGGAGAACAACATTTGCCAACATAAATATTCTCTACAACATCTGTTTTTGTTGAGATATTTATGGCGATAGTCTCTTCGATATTGGACAAGTTTCGCTCGGAATCTACCGTGTTTATAGTATTTGATAGGAAATCAAAAACTGAAGGATGATGAAGGTCATCAGGAGTATCTTCTTGACAATCCGGAAGATGGGAACGATGGTGGTAATTTTCCCATGGTTCCCCGTCAATTTTCATTGACTGAACAATTCCTTTGTCAGTGTAATGCACTTGCAACCAAGGATTTGAAGGGGTTCCATATTCCTTAGACCTATCTATCAAATGCTTGATGAGTGTTGATTTGGGTCTGCCTCCCATGCCAAAAACATTGATTGCTACAATATTTCTATTGGGCTTGGAGGCAATACCTGCAGATGATCCATGTTAATATCGTTTTTTGAGATCTTTTGAATAGAAGATATCATATTGTAGGCTCCTACCGTCGCCACTTCCACCAGATTGATTGGAGGCGGGAGAGAAAAAGTCCCCATTAGTATAGGGTCTTTTAGTAGGCCTACTCCGATATTTTGAAGCGAATGGGGGCTTCCATGGATCATCAGAATGCTTCCCGTAACTTGGGAACTATTGGGGAGAAATGTTTGTTGGTCGACGATTGTAATTCCTCCTTGAAAAGGAAATGCAATCTTCCTAAAGTAGGTCGACACAACCGCAGCCATAGCATATATCCAGGGCCTTCCTAGTAAGATGTTATAATCGAGGTTTCCGTCGATTACTTCAACATCTATTTCTACTGTTTTTCCCCCCAGTTTAACTTGCAAGTTACTTAAAATCCCATATGGGGTATATGTTTTTCCATCAAATGCTTTTAATGTCGTCGAAGATCGCGACAAGGTTGGAGATCCTAAAGTTTTTCAGCAACTCATCGACATAATACATGTAGATGCCCCCTCATCAATAATTGTTCAATGAACAGTTTTGTTGAGGGCTTTTACTTGAATGAGGAAAGATAGCTGAGCTGGTAACTGAGGATCATATCCTTTGTGATTAAAGGACACAAGATTAGAATCCTTTGGGTCAATCTCACCTATTGTTGATAATAAAGCCTGCTTTTGGGAGGGGCAAGTTTGCAGTACCTCAAGTGTCGACATAGCGGATGGCGATTGGGCCAGATCTTCCACTATATTATAATGTTGTGCTGCTATGGCATGAGGATTAAATGTCGACTTGTGTACTACTCCCTTTGGCGGTTTTATTGTTAGCTCTGGAATGATGGGTGGCACAACTTCTGTCGAAGTTGTTGTCGAACTACTAGGTTGATCTTTATCCTTATTGTTTTATAGTTGTGGATTCCCGTAATCTTTATTCCTTGTCATTATCAAAGCATCATTTTGCTGTTTCAAAACCGACAACATTAGCACTTGGGACAGGGAAGCATTATCACTGGCAACTAGATTTGTTCCTAGATTTGGAAAAGGATCAGTTAATACCGCCAAGGTTTTCGAATTCTTGAAGAATTTCTAAGCTTAGCTTTATATGGACAATCTCTTGTCCAATGATCCTCGTCATATATAAGACATGGACAATTTGCTTTCTTATCTCCAGAAGTGTTTGTAAAACATTTTTCAGGTGATGATTCCTCCTATTTCTTCTTCTTCCCTTTGTTTTTCTTCTTGCCTCCTGGTTTCTTGGTTTCTTTGCCTTCATCAGTTGAGACGACATTTACTTCCGAGGCGAGAAGTTCTTCTTTTGCATTTTGACTAGAAATCTTACGGGCCTTTTTAGATGTAGCCTTTGTTGATTTCATGTCTGTCGTACCAATCATGCCATCGCCGACATGAGAGTCATTGTTCGATTTAGGAGGAGGAGGAATGGAAAATTTCGGTTTGGGAGCGTCAGGGATTTTATCGTAGAGCATGCCAGACTGAGTATAAATCAAGTCTAAATATTGCGCACGAGCAATAACTTGCTCTTCAGTGATGACTCATCCTTTTGCCACATCTTCTGTAATGGAAGTTAATAACGACTTAATAAACCATTCAGCTAAAAGCTGATCAGGAACATACGTTTTTACCATTCTACGATGACGTTGCCACTCATGAATATGATCGGATATGTGAGTGGACGTCGTTTGTTTGAAATTGGTAAGGAGTTTTGTTCCCATTTCGTACCTTATGGGTAACTGAAAATGGGTTCAAAAGGTTGTGGCTAGGGTACTGAAGTTATCAATCGAAGCTGTAGGTAATTTGATATACCATTTTGCTGCCAGACCAGTTAACATTCTCTGAAAAAGGCGAAGCCTAATCGAATCATCATTTAGGGTGTTTGATGAACACCACAGATGAAAGGTCATCACATGATTTGACGGGTCTTCACCCGGATTTCCATTAAATTTAGGAATATCTGATGGAAGTTTATGCGGAATCGTTGGCCACCAAGGGGCGTGAGTAATTGGATCATTCGTTAGCCAATTTAGATCCGGTAACTCTAAAGTCACCACGAAGGGAAACTGTTGATTCAGGTTTGGCGAAGCATACCCAACATAAGATGGAATTTCCTGAGCAGTTGGTCTTTGCATACCAGCATAATGCATTTGATGTTGGTAACTTTGGTAAGGTTGATGGGCATAACCATTATAGAATGGTTGATTTTGACCGTTTTGAATATACGGCTGCCCATTATTTGCAAAGATTTGTTGCTCAGATCCTTGGTAAACTTGTTGGAATTGTGGTTGTTGATATTGTACTAGCCATGGTTGTGAAGCCTTGTGCTGTTGTCCAATACTTGCTGTTTGACCAAGATGAGGGGTAATTGTACTAGTTTGGGCCTGTGTCATTCCACTAGTTGGCGATTGTGGTTGAGTCGCAGGGAGAAGAGGCTGTTGCATTACAACCTGAGAAAACTGAGGTTGGCATACAATAGGCAACACTTGTACCTCCGACACCGTCACAATAGCCAGTGTAGTTGGTATATTTGACATACGTAAACATTGTTGCATCAAATATACAACTCTTGGTTGTTGAGGCAGTATTGGCACCCAACCGCTAGATGTAATTCCAGCATAACCTGAATTTTATTGTGAACTCTTGTATGGTTGTCCTCCCAGAGGAGACAATGAAAGGGTATATTTCTCCCCATACGGCGATAATCTGATACTTAAAGGAATGGTTTGCCCTTGAGGACCGGATTGCCCAAATTGACATCGTGAAGGATCAATTTGCTGAGACTCAACATAAGAGTTCCCGAATATTATTCTGGATGAACAAATGGGAACATACCATACTGTCGAAATAGCCCCAGAGTGGTCCCCATCTAGCAATTGAGATCTAGTTAGGACAGATGGTATACCGAAAAACGTTGTTGGAGTGACAGCAGGAAGTTCTGCCATCACTGTGTCAGATGACACAGTCCTAGATGTCGATGGTTGTTCAGACATTTCTAGTCTATCCAAAAGATTTCCTAGCACTTCTACAGGAGCTTCCGATAACGGTAGACTAATTTGTAATGAAGAAGGATATAGGGTGATCCCAACTCCAAATTGCGATGGAGTACTAGATGGAGAATCCTCCACAATCTCTTCTATAGCAATCAGACCAGGTGGAAGAGGTAGACCGTTAGGTCCGTAAAATATTTCTAGTGCCGAAGAAGGTATAGAATCTGCAGCAACAGATTTTTGGGGAATAACACCTTTCGAATCAGCTGTAGATGGAGCTGGTTCAGTAATAAAAGTGTTTACCTTCACACTAGGATCAACTCTACTTTCCTTTGGTGGATACAGAACTTCTTCTGTAAAGGCAGGGATACCAGAAATGGTTGGAGTAACCGGAGTTTCTGATGGTGTTGGAACACTTGTTCTAACTTTACCAGGGGATTTGGAACTGGTTAAACGAGTTCACTTCGTCCGTAACAGTTTTGATTCTGGAGACAAAGACGGTTGACTCGTAAGCCTCCGTGAACGATGGGGTTTCAATTGACTTTCTTCCATGATTGTAGATTACTCGATCAACTAAATATCAAGGGAAATATGTTTCCGAATTAAATGAATTTTAGACGCTTTGACACAACTTGTTTTTTCAATTTTTAAGAGTCGAGAAAAAACAAAAGATGACTCTAGTCGCCTTCGATTTTTAATGAGCTTGAAGTGACAAGTGCTCAGATGGACCTTTTCCTTTAAGGAGTTTGAAAAGGAACGAAAGAGACTACTCTGGAAATCTAGACAGAGGGATTACCAAACCAATCATAAAACTACAGAATAATTTTTACGGTACGACAGTCAATCTTCCCGAATGTTGTGTTCAGTGCATTGCGATCGATAGGGCGGCAAAAATGGCTTCCTATCGATAAAGGATAAATCCTATTGTGGTCTCCCAATATATACTCGACAGTACGTGGGAGCACAAGTCCGTACTGGCACTTATCGTCTCAAAGTGGAGGAATCACCCAACCAGACTTCTAAATGTTGTGCGTTAGGTTCCAAAGCATTTTTAGATTCATTAAATTTAATTTACAGTTGATATTGCTAAAGAAATTTGCCTTTCAGGTTCACCGCGTGATGTAGATATACAATTCCTAAAATGCAATCTAAGATGATAAACAATCGTTTAATCTTCCATTTTTCAATGAAAATCCTAGCTACTAAGGAAAGAGAGACGATATTCTTTCAACATAGAGCAGAGAGCACACACTATATGCACTGTACTAAATCAAACAAACAAATAGTATAAATGCAAATGCACATGCATGTATTTGTTTTCAGCCTTCTTAATGTGTGAATGATAAAAAGAAAGCTAAGCGCAAATCTGAATTATTTTCAAAGCGACATTACTAACAATTTTCTTTTCAAGACAAAATGAAGACAATGACGACACTTTGTTATTTGGAATTGAAAACTTGCTTTCGACACTTGAAAAACTACTAATTCAAATAAAATACAAGAGTAACAGTGTAATTGACTATCAAGAACAATTAGATTCTATTCTATGACTGAAAACGACACTTGTGACACTTCCAAATCAAGAAACAACAGTTCAATTATGCTACTTCTTTGTAAAAGAGAACTGAAAATGGATCACAATACATAAAAACATTTACAGTTCTTTTCACAATAGGGGTGGAATAATGGCAAGGAAGGGGGTTTCCAACAGAGGTATACTGACTACAGACAACAAAACTCCTGAATAGAGCTGAAAAGAGTGAAAAAACCAAAGTCTGAAGGCAAAATTAGCCCTTTCTGATCAACACACCTGTTACACAGGGATTCCAATATGCATCCCACCTACAGCACACGGGGAGTGCGATGCATACTGAGATCCTTGAAGAGAGGGTGAGATGGTACAGTGCGAGACTTTTGATCTAGTTCTTGATCACAGTTTGCAGCACAGTTCAGGGATTTTGGCCGAGAATGTTATGCTCTTAACCTGCAAAATGATACCCAATACAGAATATGCGAAGAAAAGATACCCAGAACAAAGAATAGCAATGATTTTATTATTCCGAGAGTAATGTTCACTTGCCTCTTCGAGGGGGAAACCTCCAATAGAGCAGAGCTCGATTACAAAATAAGACACGATACTCCTCGCAGGGAGTCTCTATCCTTTATATATGACTCATACATGCAATACCACGGGCCAATACCGTGGGTTTTATTAATACCATCTATCTAATACTACGGCCCATTTGCAACTAATTGTGGTCCCGTCATTAATTGCGGGTTAACCACTTAAAAATATTAATATGGGCTTTATTGACTCTTGACTATGACGTGATCCCATGACATAAATAAGGGGGTTAGGGTGGGACCCTAACATGCCCTCCTCCTTAAGACTAGCCTTGTCCTCAAGGTTGAAGCTGCGGAAACTGCTGAAGAATAGTGGCTGGTTCCCAAGTTGCATCTTCCGGAGAGGTGTCTTTCCATTTGACGAGGACTTTCTTAATCATGCGGCCGCGCAGGTGTTTGTCTCTTGTGTCTAGAACCTATTCGGGTTGAAGCCAGATTGACCCTTCTTCGTCCAATTCAGGTAGACTGGTTTGAACTCAGCAATTGTTCCCGATCACTTTCTTGAGACACGATACATGGAAAACTGAATGGATTTTTGCAGTAGGTGGCAAAGCCAACTTGTAGGCCACTTCTCCAATGCGCTGAAGTACTTGGTATGGTCCGTAGAATTTTGGAGATAGCTTCTGACAACCCTTGTCTTTGAGTGATGTTTGCTTATATGGTTGCAGCCTTAAAAAGACCTGATCCCCTTCTTGAAATTGGTGCTCTGAGCGATGCTGGTCTACCTGTTGCTTCGTGCGGTTCTGAGCTTGATGAAGATTCTCTCTAAGATGGGCGAGCATGGTTGCGCGGAGTTGTAGGAGTTGATCCACTGCTTGTACTTTGGAGCACCCCTTGAGATAAGAGGTAGGGGAAGGCGGAAGTTGACCATATACTGCTTCATAGGGAGTCATTTTGGTGGTGGCATGATAGTTGGTGTTATACCACCATTCAGCCAGAGGTAACCACTGTACCCAAAGGTGTTGCTTTTCTGAAGTGAAACACCTAAGGTAGGTTTCTAGACATTTGTTGACGGCTTCAGTTTGACCATCCGTTTGCGGATGATAGGAAGTACTGAGTTTTAGTTGAGTGCCTTGTATCCTGAAGAGTTCCTGCCAAAAATTACTGGTGAAGATCGGGTCGCGATCGGACACAATAGAAGTGGGCATGCCATGCAATTTGAAAATCTGATCCATGAAATATTGAGCGACCAAAGTTGGTGTAAATGGGTGGGGTAGGGCGCAGAAATGAGCATACTTCGATAGTCGGTCCACAACCACCATGATGACTGACTTGTTCCCGGACTTTGGAAGACCTGTAATGAAATCCATAGATGTCGGAATGGGCAATGGTTGTAATGTGCTTGGTGTGTTGACGGTTTCCCCTTTGTGGCATTGACAGACATCACATTCTGCTACAAAAGTAAGGATGTCCTTTTTCATGCCTGTGCCAAAAAATGATCTTCTGGTGCAAGCATACGTCTTCTGAAAGCCCGAATGTCCTGCAATGGGCGATGAGTGCAATTCTGCCAAAATGCGACCTTTGAGGGTGGATGTTGGGGATATTACGACTCTGTCCTTGTAGCGAAGAATATCATCCTACCACGAGTAGCCCTTGGTGGAATTTGGATCTACCTGCAATTGAGAAATGAGTTGGGATAGCCTGGGGTGTGAAAACCATTCCTTGCGAGCCTCTTCAATCCATTCTGGAATGGGGAGGGAAATTGCTAGCAGAGTACTTTCTTCCTCAAATTGGTGAGATAATGCATCTGCTACACTATTGTCTTTCCCTTTCTTGTAAATGATCTCATAATCATATCCCAGCATTTTGGCGAGCCATTTATTTTGTTGTGGGGAGGATAGGCGTTGCTCCAAAAAATATTTAAGACTGTGATGATCTGTGCGGATTTGGAAACGTCGCCCCAATAAGTAAGGTCGCCAGGTCTCGACGGCATGTAAGATGGCCATCATTTCTTTTTCGTAGGTAGATTGGCCCAGATTCCTCCCACTTAGTTGTTGGCTTGTGAAGGCCAAAGGTCGCCCTTCCTGCATTAAGACCGCCCCAATACCGGTCCCCGAAGCATCACATTCAATGACAAAGGATTTGGTGAAGTCAGGTAGTGCTAAGACTGGAGTGGAACACATGGCGTTTTTGAGAGCGGTAAATGCCTGTTGTGCTTCCTCATTCCAGAAGAAGGAATTTTTCTTTAGGAGTTGAGTGAGGGGCTTCGCTATGCGGCCATAGTTGCGGACAAATTTACGATAATAGCCTGTGAGACCCAAAAATCCTCTCAAGCTCTTCAAGGTCTTAGGTTGAGGCCATTCTTGCATTGCCTGGATCTTTTTGGGGTCCACCTTGACACCTTCACGCCCCACAATGTGGCCCAAATACTCAACTTCTTCCATGCCAAACGAACACTTGGACATCTTGACAAATAATTTATGCTTGCGGAGTAGGTGTAAGAGTAGATCTACATGCTGAAGATGTGCAACCCAAGTGCCACTATAGATGAGGATGTCATCGAAGAAGACAAGGACAAATTTCCTGAGATATGGTTTGAGAATGTGATTCATAAGGCTCTGAAAAGTAGAGGGGGCATTACAAAGACCAAATGGCATGATCAGGAACTCATAATGGCCTTCATGAGTTTAGAAAGCAGTCTTCGGAATGTCGACTTCCTTCATGCGAATTTGGTGGTAGCGTGAGCGAAGATCCAGATTAGTGAAGAATTGAGCCCCATTGAGTTCGTCCAGCAAATCGTCAACCACTGGAATGGGAAATTTATCTTTGACTGTCAACTTATTGAGGGCCTTGAAGTCGAGACACATCCGCCACTCCCCATCTTTCTTGAGCACCATGACCACTGGGGATGAATAAGGAATAATGCTGGGACGAATGACACCTGCTTCCAAACGTTCCTTGATGATTTTTTCTATTTCATTCTTTTGGGTGAACGGATATCTGTATGGTTGCACATTTGGGGGTTGGCCCCTAGAACTAAGGTGATGCTATTATCATGTTCCCCTCGCGAGGGTGGAAGCTCATGAGGCTTGTCAAAGACCGGCAGATGGTTATTTAAAATCTGTTGCATCTCAGGATGAATTGGAAGAGACTTGGTTTCGACGACCTAGATGGCATTAAATTGAGCTACCACTCCATGATTGCCCTTTTTTAACAACTTTTCCATCCGATGCGAGCTGATGATAGAGGGGGCTCCCGCCTAGAGTCCACGAAGGGTATGTGTGTAGTTGTTCTGCTTAAAACTCATATATAACTCCTGAAAATCCATTGTGATTGGCCCAAGAGTGCGGAGCCATTCAGCGCCGAGGACAATGTCGCAACCCCCCATGTGTATGGCAAACATGTGGGTTTTCAACTAATAATCCCCCATTTGAAGTTTGACATTTTCACAGCGGCCTTCACATTTCATTGTGCCCCCATCCGCAATTTGGACTTGGAAGTTAGAAACTGCTCATACAAAACAATGCATTGCTTCTGCGATTTTTTGATGGATGAAATTATGGGTACTTCCACTATCAATCGAGACTACTACTGGGTGATGTTTAAGAAAACCCCCAATTTTGAGAGTTTGAGGGGAAGAAATCCCTGCCAGCACATGCAGCGAAATAACTGGTTCGTTAGAGACATTCTCCTTTGGGTTGTCTTCTTCTAGCGCCTCATGTTCCTCAAGTGGTGGATCTTCCTCTGTTGAGCTGTAGTCAGTGGCATCTATTTGAAAAAATTTGGGCTCCTTGCATTTATGACCTGGGGAGTATTTTTCATCACAGTAGTAACATAGTCCTTGCTTCCTTCTTTCGGCCATTTCCGCAGGTGACACCTTTTGGACCTTAAGTGTTTGAGTCGTGTTGTGAGCCTGTGGGGGACGACCTTTAGCGGGGAAGTTTGGGCGACTGTATTGGGCTGCTAATGCACGTTCCACGTTACGGGCTACCTTGCAAGCCTCTGTCCAAGTGGGAGGGTGGTGCAGTAAGACTTGAGCTTTGATGGCTTCTTTAAGACCACTGATAAAACATTCCGTGTAGAACACATTTGAGAGACCCCAAGTGCGGAAGGCTAAGGCTTCAAAAGCTATAATATATTCATCCACTGTACCTGTCTGTCGGAGCTTAGTAAGACGACCCAAGAAAGAGTCCTCCTGTTCAAAGCGGTCTCGAAGAGCTTTGGTAAATTGGGTCCAAGTCTTAAAAGGTCCATTGCAACGTTGATGCCATTCCCACCATTGCCACCATTCATTGTCCAAGTACATGCTCCCCAACATAAGCTTAGTCGCATCATCTAAGATATGATTCAGTTTGAAATACTGCTCCATTTGTGCTATCCATGTGGACGGGTGAGAACCGTCAAATTTATGAATATCCAACTTGGGAGGTCGCTGACTGGGTGGTGGGTGGGTGTTCCAGACGTGAGGAGAGTGGCTAGACTCACCCTCATTGTATTCATTGTCATTATACTCCTCCTCGTGGGCTTGCTCCTTGCCCTTCGGGATTAATTGCTGGACCTGGAGACATAGTCCAGTAAGCTGCTTATTGATGGATTGGATGGATTCTTCAAGTTTGTCCATTCTTTCATTGGCCATTGCTTGAGCTCTAGCTTCTACCATACACCAACCTCATGAAAAATTGGGACCGCCTAAAAATTTTCACTAATAATTGAATGGTACCACCGTGCTCAACTCGTCGTCTTGATTCTGATGGGCTAGATCACCAATAAGCGCCCTGGAAGATCTCAGACTTTTTTTTTTTTTTGAAAACTCCTAACGGAGTTTTACTCCTTCCTGATCAATACTGCAGTCGCCAAATCCTCAAAATGTCAATGCGGCCAAAAGTCCTACGAAAATTATACCTCGGTATAGGAACCCTTCACAGCAACTCCGATCTGGTGGATCTGAGAGATCTGAGTGGCAGATCAGATAGCTCTGGGCGGCGGAACAGACTGCTGCTGCGGATCGGCTGGCTCTAATAGATCGGAATGACTGATCTGCGAACTCAAGACTGCGGGACTGATGTCGGCTGCTGCACCCCGTTGCACCAGCGGATCTGGAATAGATGATGTGCGATCCCCTGATAGAAAAGGGAATTATGGTCTTGAGGAGTGTCAGGTGCTACAAATCGCAATATACATAAGGGTCTGGCAGTAGTACTCGGCCCAATGTTTCAGGGCTCTAACTAAGGAGGATCGACCGTACCCTTAGCTGTACAACCCGACTACCCTATTGTACGGGCGAGTAATCTCTCCGAGTGCTGTTCTCGGTGTACTGTAGCCACAAGACGGCCGACGGTTTATCTACGGCGAGGTTTCAAGGGAGCCTAGGGGCTTTTGATATACCCAGAGGGTACGTGGAAGACAGTCCGTGTGTGGTTCTGTCTAATGCGCTACTACTCGAAGGGGTACCCACAGGGGTTACAAGGGAGTCCAACAGACGTGACCACCTCTTATATTTCCTACGTGCATGCCTCCCCAAATCCGCAGGTTTATGTGCTCAATGATAGATCACGTGGTTTAAAGACGCTGGAACATGTCTCTAGCCAAAAAAAAAAAAAATCTAAGAATTGGAGATCCCACCGGCCCTGGAAAGTGCTCTGATACCACTTGTTATGCTCTTAACCTACAAAATGATACCCAATACAGAATATGCAAAGAAAAGATACCTAGAACACAGAATAACAATGATTTTATTATTCCGAGAGTAATGTTCACTTGCCTCTTCGAGGGGGCAACCTCCAATAGAGCAGAGCTCGATTACAAAATAAGACACGATACTCCTCGCAGGGAGTCTCTATCCTTTATATATGACTCATACATGCAATACCACGGGCCAATACCGTGGGTTTTATTAATACCATCTATCTAATACTATGGCCCATTTGCAACTAACTGTGGTCCCGTCATTAATTGCGGGTTAACCACTTACAAATATTAATATGGGCTTTATTGACTCTTGACTATGACGTGATCCCATGACATAAATAAGGGGGTTAGGGTGGGACCCTAACAGAGAAAGTGGTAATCAGTAAATAAATCACAGGGGTAGATCTAAGGAGGTTACTATAGCCACCACAAGGGCAATTAGAGAGCCTGTAAATCGATTGTTCAATTCATAAACAGAAACTGAGAGATAAACTAAAGCAGCATTGATCTACTTTGCACTTGCATAGAAAATGCAGTTCGAAGGCTAGCCGGCTTGACTTCAGGTTCCATCTGTAAGTTTATAAAGCAAACAAATATAGACACACAAACAATCTATTCACTCCCCAGTGGAGTCGCCATTTTGTTATCGGGAAATCTAGTGTCTATGCAGAACTGCTAGTCCCACTAAGGCTGGTAGCTACCTTACAAACAAAAAACTAAAACCACTTTTGTTTTACTTTATGAGAAGTAGATAAGAGGGGAACAAAGGAGACCAACCTCTGTCTTGCGCTTGGCTCCTTTCTTGATTCCTCTCCCTTCTGATAGATCTTTGCCACTTGCTTCCTCGTCTACCCATGTTATAGACATTTTTGGGCACTGCAACCCCAATCATAAATGTCCATAAACCAAGGTCTCCTAAGTCCCTAAAGGTGTTGTTCCAACCCCTAAAAGAACAAGGTCAACTGATTACAACATCTCCCAGAAGTTCTCTGTGAAAAACTACTCAGAACTGGTCAAAACTGGACCATTTCACCTGCTCGATGGTCAAAGTGCGTTGCATCCCACATGAATACACACAGTAGGTGTGATGCATGTTGAAAAACCCTTCTATGGGGTGCGATGGGCGAGAGTGGACAAATGCCAGGGTCAATCCGCAAGGTGGAGGAGCATGGAATCTTCCAGAAACTTCTCCTGTGACACTTGCCTCTCTGCATTCGACCAGGGATGAGTAAGAGATCATCAATCTCCAAGTGGAATCAAGAACTATCAGATAGAGGACACTAATCAAATCTCAAAATCTGACTCATTTCCCTTTCAAACATCTATATATGGATCCCTCATCCCAGAGATCCAGAGGCTAGAATTTTGTATCTTGTAAGGAAGTGGTGTTGGTTTCTTGGTGTAATATCATAGTGTTGGGTGATCTAAGCTTTTCATGAGGTGAAGAAGGGCTTTCTTGCTGAGAGGATGATGTTGGGTCAGAACAATTGGTTGTAATCGTCTTTGCTCTTTCTTGATTATCAATAAAGCTATTCAAGTTTTCGTCCACATTCTTGTATGATTGATGATTTATGCAGTTGTGTGGTCAATATACATCTGGTCCTATATTGTTTATGATTATAGATCTATGTTCTTGGATAGTGTTATGCTTCTTTGATTCTACATGTACTCTTTGAAGTTGGGTAGATAAGGAAGCAAGTGGCGAAGACCTATCAGAAGAGAGAGGAATCGAACAAGGAACCAAGCGCAAGACAGAGATTGGTCTCCTTATTCCTCTCTTATCTATTTCTCATAAAGGAAAACGAAAGTAGTTTTTAGTTTATTTGTTTCTAAGGTAGCTACCAGCCTTAGTGGGACTAGTAGCTCCGCATAGAAACTAGTTTTCCCGATAACAAAATGGCGACTACGCTGGGGAGCGAATAGATTGTTTGTTTATCTACATTTGTTTACTTTATAAACTTACAGACGGAGCCTGAAGTCAATCCAGCTAGCCTTCGAACTGCATTTGCTATGCAAGTGCTAAGTAGATCAATGCTGCTTTAGTCTATCTCCGGGTTTTTTTTATGAATTGAATGATTGATTTACAAGCTCTCTAATTGCCCTCGTGGTGGCTCTAGTAACCTCTTTAGATCTACCCCTATGATTGATTTACTGATTACCACTTACTCGGCCTAAATCCCTGAACTAAGCTGAAAACTGTGACCTGGAACCCAGCTAAAGTCTCATCCCTGGTCCATCACACTGTATCTTCTTTGAAACCTGAATGCATCACACTTCCCGAGTGTAGTAGGTGCGTTGCATTTCAGTTTCCCTGTGCTACGGGTGCGCTGATCAGACCTCCTCTACTCATAGATTTTGGCTTCTGTGTTCATACTTTTCAGCTCTATTCAGGAGTTTTTCTACCTATAGTCAGTACACCTATGTTTGAAACCCCTTTCCTTGATGTTATTCCGCCTCCATTATGGAAAGAACTGTAAATGTTTTTATGTATTGTTAGTCATTTTCAGTTCTCTTTTACAAAGAAGTAGTGTAATTGTACTGTCGTTTTCAGTCATAGAAGAGAATCTGATTGTTCTTGATAGTCGATTACACTATTACTCTTGTATTTGATTTGAATTAGTAGTTTTTCAAGTGTCGAAAGCAAGTTTTCAATTCCAAATAGCAAAGTGTCGTCATTGTCCTCATTTTGTTTTGAAAAGAAGCTTGTTAGTAGTTGTCGCTTTGAAAAATAATTCAGATTTGCGCTTAGCTTTCTTTTTATCATTCACACATTAAGAAGGCTGAAAAAAAATACATGCATGTGCATTTTCATTTAGACTGTTTATTGGTTTGATTTAGGACAATGCATATAGTGTGTGCTCCTTGCTCTTTGTTGAAAGAAAATCATCTCTCTTTCCTTAGTAGCTAAGATTTTCATTGCAAAAAGAAGATTAAACGACTGTTTATCATCTTAGATTGCATTTTAGGAATTGTACATCTACATCACGTGGTGAACCTGAAAGGCAAATTTCTTAAGCAAGATCAACCATAAAATAAATTTAATGAATCTAAAAACACTTTGGAACCTAACTCACAACATTTAGAAGTCTAGGCTAGAGACGTATTCCGGCGTCGTAAAGCCTGGTAACTATTTTTCACTGTTGGTTGGGTGATTCCTCCACTTTGAGACGATAAGTGCCAGTACGGACTTGTGCTCCCACTTACCGTCAAGTATATTTTGGGAGACCACAATAGGCTTAATCCTTTATCCATAGGAAGCCGTGTCTGCTGCCCTATCGATCGCAATGCACTGAAAACAGCATTCGGGAAGATTGACTGCCATATTGTAAAAAGTATTCTGTGGTTTTGCGATTGGTTTGGTAATCCCTCCCTCTAGATTTCCAGAGCAGTCCCTTTCATTCCTTTTCAGACCCCTTAGCGGAAAGGTCCATCTGAGCACTTGTCACTTCAGGCTCATTAAAAATCGAAGGCGACTAGAGTCATCTTTTGTTTTTTCTCGACTCTTAAAAATTGAAAAAACAAGTTGTGTCAAAGCGTCTAAAATTCATCTAATTTGGAAACATACTTCCCCTTGATTTTTAGTTGATCGAGTAATCTGCTATCGTGGAAGAAAGTCAATTGAAACCCCGTCATTCGCAGAGGCTTACGATTCAACCGTCTTTGTCTCTAGATTCAAAACTGTTACAGACAAAGCGAACTCGTTTAACTGGTTCCAAATCCCCTGGTAAGGTTAGAAAAAGTGTTCCAACACCATCAGAGACTCCGGTTACTCCAAACATTTTTGGTATCCCTGCCTTTACAGAAGAAGTTCAGCAGCCACCAAAGGACAGTAGAATTGATCCTAGTGTGAAGGTAAATACTTGTGTTACTGAGACAACTCCATCTACAACTGATTTGGAAGTTGTTATTCCCCAAACATCTGTCGCTGCAGATTCTATACCTTCTTCGACACCAGAAATATTTTACGAACCTGGCGGTCTACCTCTTCCACTTGGTCTGATTGCTATAGAAGAGATTGTGGAGGATCCTCCATCTAGTACTCCATCGCGATTTGGAGTCAGGATCACTCTATATCCTTCTTCGTTGGAAATTAGTCTACTTCCATCAAAAGCTCATGTGGAATTGCTAGGCAATCTTTTGGATAGACTAGAAATGTCTAAACAACCGTCAACATCTAGGACTGTGTCATCTGACACAGCAATGGAAGAACTTCCTGCTGTCACTCCAACAATGTTCATCGGCATACCATCTATCCCAACTAGCTCTCAATCGCTAGAAGGGGAGCACTTAGGGGCTATTTCAACAATATGGTTTGTTCCTGTTTGTTCATCCGGAATAATGTCCGGGAACTCTTATGTTGAGTCTCAGCAAATTGATCCTTCAGGGTGTCAATTTGGGCAGTCCAGTCCTCAAGGGAAAACACTTCCTTTAAGTACCGGATTACCACCATATGGGGGGCAGTATACCCTTTCATTGTCTCCTCTGGGAGGACAACCATACGAGAGTTCACAACAAAATTCAGGTTATGCTGGAATTACATCTAGCAGTTGGGTTCTGATATTGCCTCAACAACCAAGAGTTGTATATTCGATGCAACAATGTATACCTATGTCAAATATACCAACTACGTCGGCTATTGTGACGGTGTCACAAGTACAAGCGTTGCCCATTGTATGCCAACCTCAGGTTTCTCAGGTTGTAATGCAACAGCCTCTTGCCCCTGCGACTCAACCACAATCGCCAACTAGTGGAATGACACAGGCCCAAATGGGTACAATTACCCCTCATCTTGGTCAAACGATGAGTATTGGAGAACAACACATGGCCTCGCAACCATGGCTGGTGCAATACCAACAACCGCAATTCCAACAAGTATACCAAGGATCTGAGCAACAAATCTTTGCAAATAGTGGGCAGTCGTATATTCAAAATGGTCAAAATCAGTGGGCAGCCGTTTCAAAACGGTCAAAATCAACCATTCTACAATGGTTATGCCCATCAACCTTACCAAAGTTATCAGCAGCAAATGCATTATGCTGGTATGAAAAGACCAACTGCTCAGGCAATCCCATCTTATCCTGGGTATGCTTCGCCAAACCTGAATCAACAGTTACCCTTCGTGGCAACTTTGGAGTTACCGGATCTAAACAGTTTAACGAACGATCCAATTGCTTACGCCCATTGGTGGCCAACAATTCCGCATAAGCTTCCGTCAGATATTCCTAAATTTAATGGAAATCCGGGTGAAGACCCATCAAATCATGTGATGACATTTCATCTGTGGTGTTCATCAAACACCCTAAACGATGATTCGATTAGGCTTCTCCTTTTTCAGAGGGCGTTAGCTAGTCCGGCAGCAAAATGGTATATTGAGTTACCCAAAGCTTTGTTTGATAACTTCAGTACCCTAGCCACAACCTTTTTAACCCATTTTCAGTTATCGATAAGGTACGAAATGGGAACAGAACTTCTTACCAATTTCAAACAAACAACAACCACTCACATATCCGATCATATTCATGAGTGGCGACGTCGTCGTAGAATGGTAAAAATGTATGTTCCTAATCAGCTTTTAGCTGAATGGTTTATTAAGTCATTGTTACCTTCCATTACAGAAGATGTGGCAAAAGGAGGAGTCATCACTGAAGAGCAAGTGATTGCTCGTGCGCAATATTTAGACTTGATTTATACTCAGTCTGGCACGTTCTACGATAAAATCCCTGACGCTCCCACACCGGAATTTTCCGTCCCTCCTCCTCCTAAATTGAACAATGACTCTCATGATGGCGATGGTGTGATTGGTACGATAGACATGAAATCGACAAAGTCTACATCTAAAAAGGCTCGTAAGATTTCCAGTCAAAATGAAAAAGAAGAACTTCTCGCCTCATAAGTGAATGCCGTCTCAACTGATAAAGGTAAAGAAACCAAGCAACCAGGAGGCAAGAATAAAAACAAAGGGAAGAAGAAGAAACAGAAGAATCATCACCTGAAAATTCTTCTGCAAACCCTCCTGAAGATAGGAAACCAAAAAATCTATGCTTAATATGCGATGAGGATCATTGGACAAAAAATTGTCCACATAAAGCTGAGCTTAAAATATTCTTCAAGAATTCAAAAACCTCGGTGGTATTGATTGATCTGTTTCCAAATCCAGGGACAAATTTGGTTTCTAGTGAAAATTCTTCCCCGTCCCAAGTGCTGATGTTGTCGGTTTCGAAACAGCAAAATGATGCTTTGATATCGACAAGGAATAAAGATTACGGGAATCCACAGCTGTCGAACAACAAGGATAAAGATCAACCTAGTAGTTCGACAACAACTTCAACAGAAGTCACGCCGCTCATCATTCGAGAGCTAACAATAAAACCGCCAAAGGGAGTAGTACACAAGTCGACATTTAATCCTCGTGCCAGATCAACATAGCATTATAATATAGTGGAAGATCTGGCCCAATCGCCATCCACTATGTCGACACTTGAAGTACTACAAAATTGTCCATCCCAAAAGTAGGCTTTATTATCAGCTATAGGTGGGATAGACCCAAAGGATTCTAATCTTGTGTCCTTTAATCATAAAGGATACGATCCTCAGTTACCAGCTCAACTAGCTTTCCTCATTCAAGTGAAAGCCCTCAACAAAACTATTCACCGAACAATTATTGATGAGGGCGCATCTACATATATTATGTCGATGAGTTGCTGGAAAACTTTAGGATCTCCAACCTTGTCACGATCTTCGACAACATTAAAAGCATTTGATGGACGAACGTATACCCCATATGGTATTCTAAGTAACTTGCAAGCTGAACTAGGAGGGAAAATAGTAGAAATAGATGTCGAAGTAATCGACGGAAACCTTGATTACAAAATCCTACTAGGAAGACCATGGATATATGCTATGGCTACAGTTGTGTCGACCTACTTTAGGAAGATTGCATTTCCTTTTCAAGGAGGAATTACAATCGTCGACCAACAAACATTTCTCCCCAATAGTTCCCAAGTTACGGGAAGCATTCTGATGATCCATGGAAGCCCCCATACACTTCAAAGTATCGGAGTAGGCCTACTAAAAGATCCTATATTAATGGGGACTTTTTCCCTCCCGCCTCCAATCAATCTAGCGGAAGTGGCAACGGTAGGAACCTGCAATATGATATCTTCGATTTGAAATATCTCAGAAAACGATATTAACATGGATCATCCTCAGGTATTGCCTCCAAGCCCGACTGAAATATTGTAGCAATCAATGTTTTTGGTATGGGAGGCAGACCTGAATCAACGCTCATCAAGCGTTTGGATAGATAGGTCTAAGGAATATGGCACCCCTTCAGATCCTTGGTCGCAAGTGCATTACACCGACGAAGGAATTGTTCAATCAATGGTAATTGAAGGGGTGCCATGGGAAGATTACCACCATCGTTCCCATCTTCCGGATTGTAAAGAAGATACTCCTGATGACCTTCATCATCCATCAGTTTTTGATTTCCTATCAAATACTGTAAACATGGTGGATTCCGAGCGAAACTTGTCCAATATTGAAGAGACTATCGCCATAAATATCTCGACCAAAACGGATGTTATAGAGAATATTTATGTTGGCAAATGTTGTTCTCCTTCAGAACTGGAAATATATAATGCTCATTTTCGCAAATTCAGAGATGTCTTTTCTTGTTCATATGATGAAATTCCAGGCATTGACTCGAGTATAGTTGAACATGAAATCAAGATGTATCCAGATGTCAAACTAGTACAACAACAGCTACGGTAGGTGCACCCCAAGAAAGCCGCTGCAATCAAGGCAGAAGTTGAAAAGCTTCTCCATGATGGTTTCATTTGCCCGGTTCCTCTAACCGATTGGGTATCGAATATTGTTCCTGTGATGAAAAAACAAGGAACGATAAGAGTGTGCATCGATTATAGGGATGTAAATCAAGCTTGTCCAAAAGACAACTACCCTACACCGTTTATAGACCAGATAATTGATGAATGCACTGGATGTGAAATCATTTCATTCATGGATGGATTCTCCGAGTATAACCAAATAAATATACGCCCACAGGACCAGTCAAAGACTGCATTTATTTGTTCGTGGGGCACATTCGCATATCGCAAATTACCGTTTGGTTTAAAGAATGCAGGGGAAACGTTTTAGAGGGCAATGAATTATGCCTTCCATGACATCAAAAACATCGTTCAACCATATCTCGACGACCTTCCAGCTCATTCACGAAAGCAGACTGATCATCCGCAGCATTAGGGAGCGATATTTATACGTTGCCGACAATACAAGATACGACTCAATCCACACAAATGCATGTTCTATGTTAGTTCTGGTCATTTACTTGGCTTTTTAGTCTCAAAGAACGGGATTCGTCTTGACCCATGTAAGGTTCAGGAAATCATAAATTTGCCTCCACCTTCAAATTTGCTTCAGGCTTAGAAACTCCAAGGGAAAGCAAACTTTCTGAGGAGGTTCATTCCAAATTACGCCGAACTTGCTAAAGGTTATACACGTCTATTGAAAAGGAAGTGCCCTTCATCTGGGATCAGGTCATGCAAGCTTCCTTTGATGCTTTAAAAGAATCCCTAATGAAAGCATCATCAATGTACGCTCCTGATTATCGAAAAGACTTTAACCTGTATCTGGCCGTAGCAGATATAACCATCACAATGGTTTTAGTTCAAGAAGACAACGGAATTGAAAATCCTATATATTATTTAAGTAGGAACTTAAATGATACAGAAAGAAAATATTCCTATGTTGAAAAGCTGGCACTCGCAGCTGTTCAAGCGATATAGAGATTTCGACACTATGTCTTCTTTCGAAAAACTACCATTCTGTCAGATTGCAACCCCATGACTTATATCTTGTCACGACAGTTGCTGGGGGGAAAATATTCAAAATGGATAGAAATTCTTCAAGAGTTTGACCTGGAATTTGTAAAATCCAAGTCAAAGAAATCCCTGGTTTTCGCGGAATTACTATGCGATCTCCCATCGTCGTCCAACGATGAAACATTAGAGGAAATAATCGTGGATGAATCTTTGTTTCTGATATCTTCAAGCAATCCGTGGTATGGAGATATAATCATCTATCTCCAAACCCAAAAATATAGGTCTAATACCTCCTGCTCGAAACAAAAACGTATTCGATACCAATCAAAATACCACATGATCGTCGGTGATACACTCTACCGTCGTAGTGTCGATACAGTTCTGAGGAGGTGCCTCACCCTCGAGGAGGCTGAAAAAGTCCTGAATGATTACCATTCAGGCGCGTGTGGGGGGCATCAATCTGGTTACGCTACAACACAAAAAATGTTACGAGCAGGATACTTCTGGCCAACAATGTTCAAAGATTGCATAACCGCAGTCAGAAGTTGCCATGCCTGTCAAATTTTCAATACAAAAACCAGAAGACCCCCACACCTCTATATCCAATAGTTGCTGTTGGGCCATTCACCAAATGGGGCATTGATTTCATGACATGTAACCCCTCCTTGATCGAGGGGCATGGGTATATCAAAGTCGCAGTTGACTATTTTACCAAATGGGCCAAGGCGATGCCTACATTAGATAACACTGGTGAAACAGCTGCCCTTTTCTTTTTCAATCATGTAGTCGCTAGATTCAGCGTTCCATAGGCTATAGTCATAGATCATGGATCGCATTTTCGCAATCACATGATGGCTGAATTGGCTGCCAAATTAGGGTTGTCTCACAACAGCTCTACTCCATATTACCCACAAGCCAATGGACAAGTTGAAGCAATCAACAAGGTCCTGAAGTGCATGCTGCAAAGGATGATTGGAGTCCACAAAAGGACTTGGCACCTGATCTTGTACTCTGCCTTGTGGGCATACCGAACATCGGTAAGGAATGCAGCTGGGTCTACACCCTTCTAACTGGTGTACGGCCTAAAAGAAATCTTACTAGTCCAGTGTGAAATCTCGTCCCTCAAACTCGCAATCGACCTTCTCCCTGGAACTTCAGAAGAGGAGGCTCATTTCTTGGAACTAATCCAACTGGATGAAACCCTTCGTAATGCCGCTTTGGCTAACGAAGCCCATAAGAAACGAGTCAAGGCGCAGTTCGACAAGAATGTCAAACACCGTGTCTTCTCAAAGGGTGACTTGGTCTTGCTTTATGACCAAGAGTCCGATAAATTGGGAGCAGGTAAATTCAAGTCTTTATGGATGGGCCCCTATATTGTTAAATGTGTATTAGCAAAAGGAGCCTACGAGTTAATGGATTATGATGGGATTCCGCTGGTGCAACCCCGTAACGGGTTGTACCTTAAGCGTTACTACGCATGATTCAGTGTAGTAACCCCTATGCTTTTGTTAAATTTTTGTTTTCGCTAAGGGTAATCATTTTGGTCAAGTAATCCACCTTTTACATTTATTGCAGATGTTGAACCTATTGGAATCATTTTTTGGATATGCCAACGGAGCGAGTCGTAGTTCGAGGAACCTATCTTCTGTGGCCTGGGCCATTTTTTATGCAAGCGGCGAGTTAGTAAGTTTCAGAGGGGTATGTATTGGTCGATCAACAAATAACATCGCTGACTATAGCATGTTGATAGAACTTCTCTCTGATGCCATCACACATGGCATACACCGACTTGTCGTCAGGCTAGACTCACAGCTCATCATACTACAACTCACTGGTATCTACTCCGTCCGAAATCTAGCTATCTGTCACATGTTCCTAAGGGTCAAGATTTTGGAAAGGCAATTTGATTTTATTCAATATCAACATATTTCCAGAAACTTAAACACATTGACAGACTCATTGGCAAATTATGTGTTAGATAGATTTGAAAAATTTATAAAAAGAAGAATTTCTTCAATATTTGCATCAGGATCATGTGACCTAACCAAAATAAAGCTCCGAAAATCAAAAATATATATATAATTGTTTATGGTTTACACATAATGTTCTGTAACCAAGACAAAAATTGGTCAAATGACCCAAAACTCAAAACGCTAGGGGGCACCCTAGTCTAATGATGCTGGTGATAACAAGTCACCACCTGTGCAATCATGTGTAAAAGCCTAGTCCATCAACTTGGCACACCAGTAGTATGTTGCTGCAACCTCAGAGGCAACTTGTTAGTCCTCACATCTGGAATACCGAGAGTGAGGCCCTCAACCTGATCCTGTAATGCTGAAAGAGTCTCGGCCACATCAAGGTCACGAAGGATAGCCCTTCCCATAGCCTCTCCTGCTGGAGCAGCAGCTGGCACTCTCAGGCGTATTACTGGCCGAACTGGATCAACATTTGCATGAGCACATGAGTTCTGATTAGTCTTGATAGAATAAAGGACAAGAACATTATAAAGAGAAACAATGAACAGAGATATGGTCAAAAATTTTACCAATGGCGCCCCACTGCTCGCTAACTGGCAGTACCAAATTCGGATCACCCCGGAAATCCATACCAGCATATGGATACTCAGAAAAAACCATCTCCTGATGATTGAACCACCCGAAGAAGGTATCAAAAAAGGAAACCTGAGATTGACCAGCATGTCTAGACATATGGTCGACCCATCTCTGCATCCGTGGCTCAGTTGGTGGAGGTAAACCAAGTGAAATATACTGCAGCTGTATCAGCGGGATCTTTTCCAAGGCAAAGGCAGTCAAAATAGAACCATATCCAAAGTTCTTCAATATTTTGTTTTTCACCTTGGTCAATTGTTCTTTCATCACAAAGAGTACCGCGTCACACTAGTTGAACACCTTTGGTTCAAGGCATTCTAAGGTGTACTGCATATAAGATCGGTTGGCCACATGAAGAGCCGCACTACCAACCATCCCAACAAAAGTGAATAGAATGGTCCTCAAGGGCCTGTCAGTGACATCTCAAATGTTGATCTTACCGTCTTTACTCGGCTGAGATCCCTCTCTGCAATACCTGCGAATGTAATCTCTCACAGATTCACCCCCACGGGCCGAACCTGATAATGAGATAGGGGCACCCCGCCTCGATAAGCCGGTCAAAAAATAGATGTACATGACAGTCAAGGGGATAGATTTGCCCCTAATCTGGAACACCTGGCTGGTAGGATCCCAGGCATCGAGAAAATACTGCAACAAGTTGATTTGTTTCCTCATGCTAGAGATGCGGAAAAACTTGAACAGGCCACAGTTTCGCAGTGCATTTACTGTAACCGGATCATGTAAAGCAAGCATGTCGTCTTCTTCATGCTCACATTCTCGCCATGTAACAAGCATTTTGCTCCAATGAATCTCTTAAAACAAACAAGAGAAGAGTTAGATCCTGATTTGGTGAAAAACAGGCAAAAATTTCCATTGAAAACTGTGCACAAATTTCCCTCCTTGCGCCCATTGCACCCCCAGCAATGTTCTGGGTGCATTGCATGCTAACTGTCCAGTGTGTAGGCCAACATGCAACGCACCTTTCGATATAGAAAGGGTGCGATGGAGCCAGGGTGAGTTTTTCAAACCCCAGAGGCTCAGAAAAACCAGAAAACATGCCCAAAAAGCAAAATGGAAAGCATGAAATGAAAGAGATCAAGTTTAGCTCCTACCTGGTCTAGACGGCGCCGAAAATCATCCACAGATTCTCCTGAAATCAACTGGTGAAAATCAAGGTGGAAAGCACCTCCAAAGCTCCAACAAACCAAAGCTCAAATGAAATGGTAAAATGAGGGGTAAAAGCACTTTTAAAATTACTTTTTACATAATTCAAGTAAAATATTAGTGTCTTAACTCATTTTTCAAACATATATTGTTCATTTCTAACTCGTTTGATGAAGCAATTGAGCAAGCAGTACAACCTTTGAAGGAACAAAGTTATTAGTGGTAAAATCAAGAAATGACCATTATATCGAGCAGTTTTAATGCGGAATTCAAACTCGTTAAAAAATAAAAATAAGCAATGAGCAAGTGTTTCCCCCAACATTTAAGATCATTAAAAAATGAACCATATTTTGGTAAATAACCATCGTGAATGTATTATCATCAGCCTTCGAAGTCTTGGTCATGTTCTCATCATCACCTCCACTCTGTATTGGCTGATCATTCACCTCCACTTGAATGTTTACCCCATTTGAGGAACATATTCGAAGAGTGATCCTGTTAGCCATCCTTGTGACACTGCCGTGATTGGGAAATTTTGACCCTTACCTGGAATCAGCTGCTATCCAAATCTATCACTCGTTCCTCAAAGACGAGTCTCCTTTAAGCTCTTTTCAACTGACTCATAAAATATGAAAAGATTTCTAAGCCATTGGCCTCTCCAGCTCGTTAAAGGGACCGGAAGTGCTATCCCTCCATTAGATTTTAATCTTTTTGGACCTGAGGGATTATTACAAAAAAAGATTGAGCGCTTGTTTTCTTCGGCTAGTTAGAATTACCGAAAATTAATCCCTTTTGTATTATTTTATACTTTTTCAGACTTAAGGGATTAGATGACGAAAAAGGATTTTTTGGAGTTTCCTTTACGTCCCTTTTCAGACTCTCTAAAATTGAAAAGGACCAAGTTATCTTTGTCGTTAAACTCGTTAAAACTTAATAGCAACAAGCTTGTCCATAACAGACAAGAATGAGTTTCACTATCGCTAGGCTCGTTAAAACATAGCGATGGGTTTGATCGAAGGGAAAATTATAGAAAAAGCATATGTTATCCTCCTCAAGCTTGACAAAAATAAAGAGGTACTGGTCAGCAATGATTGGGGAAAAATTGGGAAGAAAACTTGAAGAAACTTTGTTGGTAGCAAGTCGCTCTTGAACATGACACTTTCACTCTGCATCTGAGTCAGGTTGGGTTGTTCCATTCACTGGTCACATCACCATGGTTCCATCACACCATCCATATTTGGGGTTAATGCTACCAATCCATCATGTCAGTATCGCCGATATGTTCAAGAGAAGTCACTCAGAGAATTCACCTGCGTCTCACCCACTGCAATACATTTACGCTCCATTCTTTCATGACCGCCATCCTGAACCTTATATCACCAGATCATTTTCACATCCATTAGAATCATTTGCTCCGTTCCGTGTCATTAATGTGGAATTCACTAAGGCCATCCTATGACATATCACTTCTTGTCGACATCAGCTCATTATCCAAGAAGTCGATCTAGGAACAACCCTTTCAGTACTTTGAAGCTTGCATACCTCAATGGCAAGTTTCTCACTTCCGGTGACAGGTTTACATCAATGGCCTTCGACCGAAAGATTTTGCGTGGTGTTCTACGCCAAGTTCCTTATTCACACCACGTGAATTGTATTGTAGTACCTTGAGGGTCATCATCATTATCGGTGATTCCTCTCTCGCCTGTTAAAAACTTACATCATTAGCTAGTAATCAGGCGATGTCTTTCCATGTTCAACTCCATAACATCTCTCACATGGATCAACTTGTACTTTGAGTGAAGATCGAACGAGATTGAAGACCCCAGATCTAGTTTCATCCATCCGTGCTGCGAAATATATTTAGGAAAATAAAGACATCAAATGTACATCACTACTGCACAAATAACCATCCAATCTAAGGGATGATGGCTCTACCAGAATCATCAGTCTACACTCAGACGATTTTCTGTCCTATGTACATGAAAATGAATTTATAAAGTTGAGCATGGGAAATGCCCACCTCAGCTAGATCATGAAAATATTATGAAGATAATGTATTGTATTGTATCTTATTACAGGTCGCCTTCCAGCTTGAAAAAACTTCGGATCCTGATGATAAAGCATTTCACCCGACATCAAAAGATTAATGACCTCATGCTTTACGGGGAAACTGTTATAGACATTTTTGGGCACTGCAACCCCAATCATAAATGTCCATAAACCAAGGGCTCCTAAGTCCCTAAAGGTGTTGTTCTAACCCCTAAAAGAACAAGGTCAACTGATTACAACATCTCCCCGAAGTTCTCCATGAAAAACTACTCAGAACTGGTCAAAACTGGACCATTTCACCTGCTCCATGGTCAAAGTGCATTGCATCCCACCTGAATACACACAGTAGGTGCGATGCATGTTGAAAAACCCTTCTATGGGGTGCGATGGGTGAGAGTGGACAAATGGCAGGGTCAATCCGCAAGGTGGAGGAGCATGGAATCTTCCAGAAACTTCTCCTGTGACACTTGCCTCTCTACATTTGACCAGGGATGAGTAAGAGATCATCAATCTCCAAGTGGAATCAAGAACTATCAGAGAGAGGACACTATTCAAATCTCAAAAGATGACTCATTTCCCTTTCAAACATCTATATATGGATCCCTCATCCCAGAGATCCAGAGGCTGGAATTTTGTATCTTGTAAGGAAGTGGTGTTGGTTTCTTGGTGTAATATCATAGTGTTAGGTGATCTAAGCTTTTCATGAGGTGAAGAAGGGCTTTCTTGCAGAGAGGATGATGTTGGGTCAGAACAATTGGTTGTAATCCTCTTTGCTCTTTCTTGATTATCAATAAATCTATTCAAGTTTTCCTCCACATTCTTGTATGATTGATGGTTTATGCAGTTGTGTGGTCAATATACATCTGGTCCTATATTGTTTATGATAATAGATCTACGTTCTTGGATAGTGTTATGCTACTTTGATTCTACAAGTACTCTTTGAAGCTGGGTAGACAAGGAAGAAAGTGGCGAAGACCTATCAGAAGAGAGAGGAATCGAGAAAGGAACCAAGCGCAAGACAGAGGTTGGTCTCCTTATTCTTCTCTTATCTATTTCTCATAAAGGAAAACGAAATTAGTTTTTAGTTTGTTTGTTTCTAAGGTAGCTACCAGCCTTAGTGGGACTAGCAGCTCTACATAGACACTAGTTTTCCCGATAACAACCCAGCTTCAAAGAGCACCTGTAGAATCAAAGCAGCATAACACTATCCAAGAACATAGATCTACTATCATAAACAATATAGGACCAGATATATATTGACCACACAAATACATATATCATCAATCATACAAGAATGTGGAGGAAAACTTGATTAGCTTTATTAATAATCAAGAAGAGCAAAGAGGATTACAACGAATTGTTCTGACCCAGCATCATCCTCTCAGCAAGAAAGCCCTTCTTCACCTCATGAAAATCTTAGATCACCCAACACTATGATGTTACACCAAGAAACCAACAACACTTCCTTACAAGATACGAAATTCCAGCCTCTGGATCTCTGGGATGAGGGATCCATATATAGATGTTTGCAAGGGGGGTGAGTCAGCTTTTGAGATTTGATCAGTGTCCTCTCTCTGATAGTTCTTGATTCCACTTGGAGATTGATGATATCTTACTCATCCCTGGGTGAATGCAGAGAGGAAAGTGTCACAGGAGAAGTTTCTGGAAGATTCCATGATCCTCCACCTTACAGATTGACCTTGCCATTTGTCCACTCTCACCCATCGCACCACATAGAAGGGATTTTTAGTATGCATCACACCTCCCGTGTGCATTTAGGTGGGATGCAACGCACTTTGACCATGGAGCAGGTGAGATGGTCCAATTTTGACCAGTTTTACCTACACAACATATTACACATACCACGCATACCTTAGTATATTACTTATGATGCCTACCCTAGTCAGGATAAGGCCCCTTCTAATTTGAACCTGCCATACCATAGTAGAAAATGCCTCAAAGACCCTCTCTTTATAGTCGAGAGTTCGGCAGGCTCACCCTAGGGTTTACGGAAAAGAACTGCCCCAATCCCCTTGGTTTATGGACATTTATGATTGGGGTTGCAGTGCCCAAAAATGTCTATAACGCTACCCATGGTCTGTGGACCATGGGATTGTATAAATAGAGCAAGGCTCTAAGTGTAAAGGGAGATAAGCTTAGTGAGAGTATAGATAGAATAGCGAAGGCATGGTTAGAGCATAGAGTGGAATCTGAAGTGTACTAGGTCATAGTGGTAGGAAGAGGCTTTGTAGATGAGTGCGCAGAGACCTAGTAGAGTCCGTAGCTAAGTGCATAGACCCCTGCAGTTGAGTGGGTAGGGAGGAGTTAGGTCTATACTTGGGATTGAAATATAATAAAGAGAAGTTTATTCTATGCATCTGTTCTAGAATCTTTATGTTGATGTTATACATTACTTTTACTCTGTTTATTTACTGTGCGCACTTAATGAATACTTGTATGAATTCTTATATGTGAATTTAATCTAAGTAACAAGTTAACATAGCCTAATTAAGGAAGACTAGGGTAAATAAAATTGGTTGCGCTACAGCTGGAACCACATGAAGACAGTAGCACAGGGCGCCGGGTGCCCGTAGGTGCACGTAATATAGCAAGTGTGAAGGTTGGATTGTGTACCAATATCCTCATATCAGCCATCCCCATGGTGCAAAAACCTGGTTCTAGCGCCATCCCATACTACTTCGGGTGAGACCTAAATCCGCACTTCACGGACTATTGCTGAAAGGGCCAGTAGTACTGGGATTTGCTTGGCTAAATCACTTCAAAACCTGGGTCAGGCCCCACTAAGCCAACAAATGGTTCCATTGTCGGGACTGAGATCTGTATAAGGGATGTATGATGTCATACCACTGGAACCCAAAAAAGAAGAAAATTGAACAGTGGTTGGACAAGAAGATTCACGAGTTCGCAACACAGAAAAACAAAACTCTACAAGTATTTGAGAAAAAGTGGTTGGAGCGCTACAGAAATCCACGAGATTTTCTTTGCATCCTTTCCTTTTGAGCTGTATGAGTGCATTGCGAAGCTAGTAGATAGCCAAGGAAGGTGTAGGCTTGACAAACCAAGAGTGTGGACTCTAGAACTAGTGCACAGACTAGAAGCCTTACAGGATAAGATAGCACGAGCTATGGAACACTGGCTCGACTGAATCATAGGATGATTTATCACTGAGTTTGCGGTGGACACGACCGTCAGTTACAACGAGGCAGAGTGATGTTTTCTCAAGGGACCGCGAGGTAAGTATATTAAATCTTCGAACACTTGGATTAGGATTATGTTATGTGAAAAGCAGCTTATGCGAATAAATTAATGTTTGGGACTACGCAGAGTGAAAAGATCTACAGAAACAAAAGTGGTGAAGAATTAGAAAGAAGTTCGTTAATTTCACCCTTGCGGGAGAGAAAGGATGAGCTCATGAAGGTTTCTCTGAGGAGCGCAGCCAGTTTGATAATGAAGCGGATTCCATGGTTACCACCTCTACCCACACTGCCTCCTGCCTCACCTTCCTCACCTCCATCTCCACCTACTCCACCTCCATCGCCTCCACAATTTAGTATAGCAAGCATGATCAAACTACCAGTATTCAGAGGAGTAGGGAATGAGGATCCAAACGAATTCTGGTTCATGGTAAGAGCAGTATGGGAAGCACAAGGTGTCACAGACGACAATATTAAAAAGGCTACATTGGTGAGCGTGTTGCAGGGTCACACATTAACATGGTATATCAAGCATTCTAAAAACCACCCAAATGCAGGGATAACAGAGATCCAGAACACACTAAATAGGGAATTTAGTAGACCAAAGTCAGAAACACAATCAATCGTCGGGTTTAAAGAGATCTCGATGCTCCCGGGCAAGACTCCTTGAGATCTAGATCAATGGCTGAAAAGTACGATCTGCGAAGCCAATATGAAGTTAACATATGGACATCATCGTGCATAGTTTGTAGCATCTCTGGCACCACACTTAAGGTTGGCGTTTTCACAGCAGAAACTTTCCACCCAGGTGGAAGCATTGGAAATGGAAATGAGATTGCATGAGGCCCTGATACAAGACCTTGGGTTGGGAGTTCAACAAATCCACGTGCAACTACAAAATTTGTCTTAGGAAATGCAAAGATTGAAGCAGGATAGGGCATCACAACAAGATGCGTGTGAGGAAGTATGGTGCATAAAGTGAAAAGGCCAGGGCCATGACAAGGATCACTGCCCAGTATTCACTAACTACTTGGCAGGAGGAGGGCTAATGCTGCTGAGATTGGAGGCGCAGGTAGGGCTGAGTGAGACACCCGCTTTATGGTGCGCGATCTGTCAGATAGGAGGGAAACACATGACAGACAATTGTCATTTGCTGCAGAAATATACATGGACACCCCAACAATTGTTTTGTAATTTTTGTAGGTCGGTAGGCCACGATGAGTGCACTTGCCATAGTTATGAGCTAATGATGGATCCAACCCCCACCTATAGGATGCAAACCAAAACACAAGCCGTCAACCGAGATGTAGAGATGGCACATGCTAGATTTCAGGGATGAGGTCGAGGACGAGGTGGAATGGGACCAAGAAGAGGTCGCGGACAGTTAATTTGTTATAATTACAGAGGACCAGGGCACTATGCCTGTGATTGTACTAACTTGACGAGGATATCCTATTCGTATTGTGCTCAATTTGATCATGAAACAATAGACTCTCCTACATTGATCATAAAGATGCGGGAAAAAGGGGTATTCCAGCCTCCCCCGACTCAGAATATACAAATGATGAGGTTTTAGCCACACAAAGAGGACCTGAACGTAAACATGATGCTCAGAAGCGGTACAGCCACAGGAGAAGATACACAGAAACAACTAGAGGAAAGTACATGGGTTCGCAAGGCTCCTTCTTAGGAACCTAAGTTTGACTTAGAATGCATAAAGGAGACATTCATCGAAGCTAAGAAGAGCTTCATGGAGGCCTCCACTTCAAGTAGTAAGGATCAACTAGAGCCAGGAATGGATCCTTCAGTGCTCACTAACTTTCTAGAGACATGCATGAAATTGCTATGCGACAATAAGGCAGTTAAGAGACTACAAGAGCTGATCACCAAGTGCGCGGGGTCAGGAGAACTGCGCATACTCTAGAAATTAGGGAAGCATGCATTGCACATTGGAAGCGAAATGAGGTTTACTACACATATTGGGGAATATGAAATGGATCAGGTGATCCTAGATTTGGGTTCGGACGTGAATGTATTACTAAAGAAAACATGGGAACACATGGGCAGGCCCACATTATAGTGGTCCCCTATTCAATTATGAATGGCAAACCAATAGAAGATTTTGCCCATGGGGAGGTTGCAAGGGGTAACAATTGATATTGAAGGTGCGAGCGCGCAGGCGGATTTTGAAGTAATAGAGATTGTTGATGAAAACAGTCCCTATCCCACGTTGTTAGGAATAGACTGGGCCACTGATATGAACAGAGTCATCAACCTGAAGAACCGAAAAATGATCTTCAAGAAAAAGTAACTACGCGTAGTAGTCCCACTAGACCCAGCTGAAGGAATGCACTACATTGAACCAGTGCGCGGTGATGATAGCGACGATGAGCTGGATTGTATTTACAAAATAACTACATGAGACCAGGATTGGGTGAATCCAACCGCTGATGGGAGAATATCGTGGGAGTGCGAAAGCTCCTGCACTTCAGATTCAGATGTAGAAGTAGAGCGATGGCAAGATTGATTACACGAAGTGACAATGCTGAACTGCAACATGATGGTTAGATCACTACATTGCATGACAACGAAGGCAAGGGAGATGCCAACATATGATGGATTGACAATAGTGGACGAATTCTTGAGCAAATTCAAAAGCGCGGTACCCAAATAGCAGTGATTCGATGCATTGAAGTGGGCACTACATGCAATACCCGCATGATGGTGGGGTACACATCAAGGAAATTTTGAGGACTGGCGCAGATGTATAAGAATGATGTGCCTACGATTTGGAAGTCCCTAGCTTCAGAAAAAAGTCAATCAACGAGGATGGAACAACTTGTGTGCTCACCTATCTTGATGGGTACAGACATGTGCTGTGCAGCCCACACATGCACATTCAAAATTCACATCGAAAATCTGAACAGGACACAACAGGAGAGGTGACTTGCACCACAAACATTCCACGTAGAAGCATTCAAGAAGGTGTGCAGAATCCTGAACAGGGTTCACCAGGTGAGACGAACTGATTGGGACCTGCGCATACCAACGATCCAATGGTCCTATAGGGCCATATGCAAAAACTTGAGCATGGAGATGATTCAGAAGCTGAAGAGCAGAGTCGAGACCATAATTTTGGAGGAAAGGAATCCTCACACAATAGCTCCCACGGTTGGGACAGTACGTGAGGACCAGGATGAAGGAATTATGAAGCCACGCGAGGATGAACATATGTGGATTCGGGAAGCCATTTGGCGAGGGAACCTTAAGCTTTGTGAACTCGAAGAAGATTGGTATGACTGAGGAAGAAAAGAATGTTAACAAAAGTAGAGATAAAAAACTTGGAAAATGAAATTGCGCAAGAATTTCACAACCAGACTCTTGCATTAGAAGATTGCCACCAAGGATTTGTGACTCTACTACCATGGTTGCGACCGCACCTTACCAAATAAAGTAACCAAGGGAGCACACCACACAAGGAAGAACACGCGGAGCTGACTGTCATGAAGGTAAGTAAGGAGTGCCCACAGACTAGGCCAGAAGGTGAATTGAAGTCTCGCACAGGTGGTACAATCGCCTGACTAGCCAGGGGGAGCACAATCTTAGTGCTCCGAGTAGTTGAAAGAGAGCACGGGACTATAAAAGAGTCTGTGGTGGAGTTGTGAAATAAAGAGGTTGCGCGTAGGACCCGCACAGAGGGGGTTGCGCTACCACGTGGGTAGGCTGGGAAGTGACCATTGGTGTCACTATTCATGACAAGATGTCCAATTTAAGACAAAGAGGAGCGGGTGGTGGGAAATTTAGACATGAAGTCAAAACTAGATTTGGGACGATCTACTGCCAATCTAGCATTAATGGGCTGAATGTGGGGGGAATGGTCGAATTTGAATTCAAAAATTCCTATAAATCACAGGTGGTTATCTAGCGAACTACCCTTGGAATTTTGAGAATTTAGTTATTGCACTATCAAGTGGGTATGGACCTTACGAATTTGGAAGCTTTGAGAGCAAGTTTAGTGTTTGAGACATTTTCAAAGGAGATGTAGGACCTCCTGAATAGAATGATGTCAACGACTGAGGAAGCCATGCAGAGCCCTACGTTGTAGGTGGGGGATGCACTGGAAATTCCAAAATCAGCCCAAACGCCGAGGCCCAAAACGGATCCACAAGCAGCAGGACTACTCCGCATGTCTCCACAAAATCTGTGGTTTGGTAAACTTTCTATGGAAGACAAGGGAAAGACTGTTAATCTTGAGATAGATGATGATGAGGACCTCCAGGCTTTCATAGAAGAGATTGAGGGGGATGAAGAAATGGATGAAGACATTCAACCGGTGTGCGTTGCAGCTGCCCAAGCATGTCCCTCCATGGAAAGGGAAAGCAAAGTGTTACCGAGAAAAGTGTCTATTTAGAATTGCTCTATCCCACTAAGGTGTGACAGCTGCCTTAGAAACAAACAGAGAAAAACTACTTTTGTATTTCTTTTATGAACTATAGATAGAGAGGAATAGAAAGAACCAACCTTTGTATTGCGCTAATCCTTTGATCCAATCCCTCTCTTCTTTGATATTCTCCAGCTACCTGCTCCCTTACTTACCCAGCTTCACAAAGTACCTGTAAGATCACAGAAGAAGAATACTATACAAAGACATGGATCTATATTCATAAACAACTTAGGATCAGATTTAAGTTAACCATACAAATGTAACAAGCATCAATGATACAAAAGCATGGAGGAAAACTCAAATAGTTTTTATTGATAAACAAGAAAAGATCCAGGAGGAGTTACAACCAGTGGTTCCTGACCCAGCATCAACCTCCTAGCAAAGAAGCCCCTCTTCACCTCAAACAAAGCATAGATCACCCAACAATCTGATCTTTGTCTCAAAAAACCAACAACAATTCCTTACAATATGCAAAATTCCAGCCTTTGGATCTCTGGGATGAGGGATCCATATATAGATATTTGTAAGGAGGATGAGTCATCTTGTGATTTGATTAGTGTCTTCTCTCTGTTAGTTCTTGCTTCCATTTGGAGACTGAAGGCCTCTTACTCATCCTTGGTCGAATTCAGTGAGGCAAGTGTCACAGGAGAAGATTCTGGAAGCTTCCATTGTCTCTCCACCTCGCGGAATGACACTGCCATTTGTCATTTCTCGCCCATCGCACCCCACAGAAGGGACTTTTGAAATGCAACGCACCCTCACAGTGTATTTAGGTGCAATGCAACTCACCTAGCCAGTGGAGCAGCTGAAATGATCCTGTTTTGACCTATTCTGAGCAGTTTCTGGTGGAGAACTTTTGGGAGAAGCTGTAATCTATTGACCTTGTTCCTTTAGGGGTTAGAACAACACTTTTAGGGACTTAGGAGCCCTTGGTTTATGGACATTTCATTCTTGGAGTTGTAGGGCACAAAAATGTCTATAACACAAAGGTACCCAAGGATTTGGATGTCGTTAAGAGCTCACTCCAAACCCTGCTCCTCCTAGATGGAATTATGTTTGAAGGTTCGGCCCTAGGCTGTGTGCCCATGATGAAATTTGAAGATTGGGACCTCGTGACAGTGAAAATTTCCCACATTTGGAGACTAGCAAACTCATGAAACAGAGCAAGGAGGGGTTTATTACAATGCTAGTACCGCAGAAATGGCTGCGCGATGTGGAGAAGGCCATGCTACTCCACCTACTATGGTTTTCGCATTTTCACCACGCACCGATTACGATCTTTATCATCAGGTAGCTACTTTTCCTGGTACACGATGGGTACCTGTGGCTAGAGGAGCCCATTCCCATCATGGTGGAGCTTATTCATATGATTTCTTTGCTTCCCTGTGAGAGAAGGGACCCCACGGAAATAGCTAGCAAAAACGAAGATTTGGCGCTCGCAGAGGCCATGAAGAAGAAATGAAAATTGGAAAAGAAGCAGAGAGGCTACGTAATTAGTAGCATTCTAGACAAAGGGGTGCACATAGCCACCCAACTACTAGCTAGGAAGGTGATGAGAGAATTCCATGACAACAAGGTACCAGCAACAGTTGTCGCACTGACCAAAGAATGCACGAAGGGTTTCTAGTTCAACTGGGCTGCCTTCTTCTATGAAGAATTCTTCACCAAATTCAAGGAAGTTCAGGAGAAGGGCAAGACCTTCAAGTACACATGGTTTCTCTTTTCCATCGTACTAGTGTCAGGGGAACCGCTTGAGGACAGTCAGTTCCCTCCTCTTGAACAAGACTTGCCAGAGGCCGCAAAATATGCGTTACTCTAGGATATGAAGGACACCACACGGATTCGTGAGACTAAGATATTCTGGGTGCTCACGGAGGCGAGCATCCGGATGTGGATTAATATAAGGCCACACCTATCCTCCACAGTGTACAATAGTTTGCGGAGCTTTATAGACTTCAAGGCAGATATGCACAATGTGTATATTAAGGTGCACAAAGATCCGGTGCAGAAATGGACCAAAATACCAATCATCTTGATTGATGTTGCCATTTTCATTGTGCTCGACTCATGGCCACCTGAGTGGCATGCCCTAGATCTAGCGACGTACGATAAGATAGCGCTACAAAAAGAGAAGGATGCCACCAAGCTGTTGGCTCAGTAGAAGTGCAACGAGGAGTTGGTTGAGGAGGTAAGGTCTTTCTGCGAGGCAGCAAAGGCTACCACAGAAAAGACCAAGGGCACCGAACAAGCAGCAACATCACAGGAAACAGGGGCCACCAAAACATGGGAAGAAGGAGGCCCAGACTTGACCATGGGACAAGGAGCATAGGACACAATGGAAGGCGCGGACCCAAGCACGACATCTACAAAACTAAAACGGCCACACGGTACAGAACGAGCAGGCCCACAAAAGAAGATGAAGGCTTCCAAGCTAGACAACGAACCTGTTATCACTCAGGTTGTTCCCTGCCTCCTGAAGGGAATATGGCTGAGGTAACCACTAACCAATCTTTTAGCTGCAGGTCCTAGCCTACCTATAACCAGAGAGGGCTCTCTCTTTGTAATTTAACTTTGTTTTGGTGTATTTTAGGCTAGTTAGATGCACAGGTTTTTGTTTTAAGTTTGTTGGATGGTGATTCCAAGTAGAGCTGAGGAGAGAGTCTAAGACAGTCTGTTCCATTGGGCCATGGAGTCAAGGATGGTGTACAGCTGAAAATGCTTCTTGGGGTAAGTGGTAATGCTATAGAGCAAGGTAGGCAGTATGGGAACAATTTTCAAATCTGAAATGATGAAATAAAGTCAGGGAATGAAAGGCAATCAAGAATCTTTCATCAAGTTGGTAGAGGGAAAGTGTATGAGTATTGTCTAGGAGCAGTTAAGAATTCCTAAACAGTATTCAAAGTGAGGGAATTAGTACAAACATGAGCAGTTAAGAATTCATATCTATGACTAATTCTGAGGAAAACATAAGTAACAACAGAAATTGAGCACAGGGTGTAATTAAACAAATCCTGGGCTATTCTTTCTCCCTATTATCAAGATTATGAAACATATGTGAAATTTGTAAACATAGAAAACATAAAATGAAGTTTAGAATAACTTATTGTTCCATCGAATGACTTAGGAATTCAGTAGTAGGTCCCAGAACACCATTTGCACATTCAGACAGCTCAGAAACCATGAACTTCAATAGCCATTTGTATTAGAGAGTTTCAAAATTTACATCGCAGCTTAGAGAGAAAATCACCAACCCCAAATAAATTCTATGGGGAGGTATTTATACAAAAAATGAGATACAAAATATCTTGCAGATAAGCCTTCATGTAATAAGTTCCCTCACTAACTTTTCAAGGAAGTAAATGAAAGAAATAAATACTACAGTAGTTGTTGGTGCACTAGCTGTCCACTTTGTCAGACAAGTTTGACTTTTTGGGCCAACTGAGTTGGCTGAAGTTGTGTCTTTAATTTACGGTTTCCGTGTTTGCTTTGCTGGTGCTTTGCAGAGTCATATTTTTTATTTCTTTTGCCTGTTGTCTTCATTCTTTAACCGGTGGCCTGTGTATCCAATTTAGCTGACCTGTAGCTGACCAAAATCTGAAGCTGATCAAAAGAGGGAAAGGATCGAAATTACTTTGGCAAAATCTCCAGCATTGCTTGCCACCAATCTTCTTTAGGTAGTTGATGTCTTTGTATCTTTATGAGTTTTTCATCAGCTTCAGTGTATCTATAGAAATTTGGTGGAACCTCAAAAACATGATTTATTTCATGTTCAATATAAAACAGGTTCTCTAACTTGTCATAAAGACTCTGTCCTGAGGGAGGCCCTATTTCCTCTGAGGTACTAGAGGATGCTATAATCTAATTTGAAATATAATTATTCATCCTAGTAGCATACTACTCATGGGTTAGAAATCTTCCAGCACTGGTCAATAGGCTGGGCAATCCTCTGCTCTGTAATGCCGCCATTTTTAGCTTGAAGTCATCTATTTCTGCTTGCATTTCCTGACACTTTCTTTCTAGAGTTTGCACAAAACTTCTTAGGGTCAGCACCTTTTTTGTTGTCAGAATAGTATGTATTCTGTTACTAATGTCTAATGCTACCAACTCCTCTTTAGTATGAGTGTTCAGGAAGTTAATCATTTTATTGGCCTGCTCAGGCATATTTCCCAATGCTACTCTGGACCTTTGATTCTCAAATTGAGCTAGGCCTATCAATTGCATTTGTTCATATATGGTCTGAATTGATCGCCACTGGTCAGTGATTGATTGGCCAATTTTGGCCCACAAAATCTTCTTTATCTCAGCTAGAGTTTTATCCAAATTAAGCTCCTTCTCTAAGGCTTTTATTTTGTCATTCAAGGCCTTTATCTCCCTTGTTTTTTCAGCTACTGTCATCTTGGACTTGTCGTAGCTTACTTCCAGTTTTGCCAACTTTTCTTTGGCCTCTTTTACCTCTGTTACCTGAACTTCTAGCTCTTTAACTGCTTTCATCATTTCATCCATGCTCATGCTAGATTCAGGTGTTGTTGTTGTTGTTGTTGTAGCATCTATGGTTGTTGCAGTTGTTGTGGATGTTGGGATAATAAGAGGGATTGCTGCTACTTGTGTAGGAGGAACAGTGACCACAGTTGGAGCTGTTTGAGGTGGTTGGGAGGTTCAATCTCCCTACTTTCCTTGCAGTGCTTTCTCCAACTCTTCTTCCATCTAAATTATTCTCTGGTTCATTTGCATCAGCAGATCTAGTGTATCCTCACCTTCTTTCTCTTGCACAAGTTCTGCAGTTTGTGGGTGCATAGTTGAAGGCAGCCTCAATTGTTTTTTGAGTGCAGCAATATCATCCTCTTTCTTCCTTATGAGGGCCTGGATGGCTTTGGAATCCTTCTTAGGATCATGCCCTAGATCCACAATGATTTCCTCCAATGTCTTTATTCGGTTATCTTTGGCAGAGGAAGACATTCTTTCCAAATCCAACTGAGTGTTTGTATTTTTCAGTGATTCCTTCAGCTGATGGGCCAGCATGGCCTTGTCTGCTAGAGTGGCATAGGCCATCTCACCCGTTTGTTTGTGTAGCTCTATCTGATCCATCGGATGTATGTCCTTAGAGAGGACCTCTAAGATTGTATTTATATAATCTGCAGCTATCAGGGGCTGTGGTATCTTGGGCTTAAAATGACTTAGTATCATTTTCTCCTCTTTAAAGTCATAGGCTGCCATTAATCTTTGTTGTTTGGAGGGTGTTGCCTTGAGAAACTGATCATATAACTGTACTCTTAACAGTTCATTCTGAGCTTTGATCTCCATAAAAGTTGATTTGATGCTAGGCGGTTGTTTGGTTTGCTGCCTTGAGGAAGAGACCTCCATACCATGCTGCCTCTCTTGCTCTTGCTGAAATGAGCTGGTAGCTGTTTGCTAGCTTGTTTCTCTTCCACTCCTCGGGCTCTCTATCACTTATTTAGTAATTTCTTCCTCAATGTTGTGGGGAAAAGTATCCAATGCGGATGACCCTATCCCTACTCTAAAGGTGACAGTCTTTAGCAACAACTGAAAGTAAAGTTTTGATGATTTCCTTTATGAAAGTACAGAGAGAATGAAGAAAGATTAACCAACCTGGTGTCTTTCGCTTAGTCGATCCTTATCCTCTCTCTTTGTCTCTTGTTCCCAGCTCCTTGCTCTCTTTGCCGGTCCAGCCACACACAGATCCTGCACAAACAAGAGAGCAAACTACAAGATACATGTACTCATAACTGAAGAATGGATTAGGATGAATCAAATATACATGTAAATACAATACATCAATGCAATACAAGTATATAGGAGAACATGCAAAACTTTATTGATAGAAGTAACAGGATTCTGAGAAGGTTACAACCAATGATGGCTCCAATCCAGCAGCACCTCCCCAGCAGCAAGAACTCTCCTCTTCACCTCTAGTAAGACAATCACCCAATAACTCTAACTGTAAACCAACAGCACCTCCTTGCTTTACACAAAATTCCCGCCTCCTTAGACCTCATAGAAGAGCTCTATATATAGGAGAGAAGAAGAAAGGATGAGTCAGCTTGAGACTGACATGAAGCTGCCTTGTGTCCTCTCCCTCTTCAGTTAATCTTCAGTTCTTGAGTCCACTTGGAGATCCTTGCTTACACATGGTGATCAAGTACCTCTTACTCATCACAGGGCGAATCTCATGAACCAAGTGTCAGTTTGGAAGCTTCCTGGGCAGTTGACACCTTGCAGGATGACTGTGCCACTTGGCCAATCTCGCCCAGCGCAGGTAGCCTTCATTAATCTTGACTTCCAGCGCAGGTACAAGGAGGGACAGTTGCATTCCAGCGCAGAAGCTCAGTGGAGCAGCTGACATGATCCAAAATAAGCCTGTTTTGAAGTGTTTTCAGGTGGAGAACTGATTGGAAGTGCTGTTGTTTGATGACCTTGTTCTTTTAGGGGTAAGAACAACATGTTTAGGGACTGAGGATCCCTGTGATTATTGACATTTCATGCTCCATGATGCGAGGCACAAAAATGTCTATAACAGTTGCCCCCTAAAGTATGAGGCCGTTTATCGGGTGAAATGCTTTATCTAGAGGGTCCGAAGTTCATTCCAGTGCTGAGGAGGCACCCTGTAATACAATACAATACAATACATTATTTTTCATTCTATTTTCATGATCTAGCTGAGGCGGGCATTCCCATGCTCAGCTTTTATAAATACATTTTGGTACATATGACAGACGATCGTCTGAAGGTAGACTGATAATTTTCTGCTGAAATTATCATCCTTTGAATAGGATGATCATCTGTTGCAATGATGTACATGACAAATGCTTTTATATTTCCTGAATATATATCGCAGCCCGGATGGATGAAACTAGATCCGGGGTCTTCAAACTCGTTCGATCTTCACTCTAAGTACAAGTCGATCCATGTGAGAATTGCGCTGAAGTCGAACATGGAAAGACATCGCTTGATTACCGGTCAATAATGAAAACCGTTAACAAGCGCGAGAGGAATCACCAATAATGACGATGACCCTCAAGGTACTGCAGTACAATTCACGTGGCGTGAATAAAGGACTTGGCGTCGAACGCCACGCAAAATCTTCTGGTCGAAGGTCATTGATGTATACCTGTCGCCGGAAGTGAGAAACTTGCCATTGAGGCATGCAAGCTTCAAAGTACTGATGGGGGTGTTCCTAGATCAACTTCTTGGATAATGAGCTGAAGTCGACAAGAAGCGATCCGTCAAAGGAGGGCCTTAATGAATCCCACAGCAATGACACGGAACGGAGCTAATGACTTTAGTTGAGGTGAAAACAAACTGTGACATATGATTCAGGGTGGCGATCATGAATGGATGAAGGATAATGTATGGCAGTGGATGGGACACGGTTGACACTTTCAGAATGACCCCTCTTGAACATATAACAACACTGATGCGATGGATCGGTAGCATTACCCCAAATGTGGATGGTTTGGCGAGGACCATGGTGATGAGACCGGTGAATGAAACAACCCAACCCGATGTGGTACGGAGGAAAAGTGTCATGTTCAAGAGTGACTTGCTACCATTAAACTTTGATGTTCTCCCAATTTTTCCCCAGTCATTTCTGACCAGTACCTCTTTATTTTTGTCAAGCTTGAGGAGGATAACATATGCTTGTTCTATAACCTGCCCTTCGGGCAAGCCCATCGCTATGATTTAACGAGCCTAGCGATAGGGAAACTCGTTCTCGTCTAAAGACAAGTTTGTCGCTATTTAATCATTTTAACGAGTCTAACGACAAAGAAAACTCGGTCCTTTTCGTTTTTTAGAGAGTCTGAAAAGATACAGAAAGTCAACTCCATGATTCCTTTTTCGTCATCTAATCCCTTAAGTCCGAAAAAGTATAAAACAATACAGAAGGGATGGCTGTTCGGTACTTTTACGAGCTGAACAAGACAAGCGCTCGATCTTTTTGTGCAATAATCCCTCAGGTCCAAAAAGATTAAAATCTAGAGGAGGGATAGCTTTCGGTCGTTTAACGAGCTAGAAGGCCAAAAAACTCGGCAAACTTTTCATATTTTACGAGTCAGTGAAAAGAGCTCAAAGAAGACTCGTCTTTTGAGGAACGAGTGATAAACAGGGATAGCAACTGATTCCAGGTACAAATTGGAATTTTCCAATCACGGTAGTGTCACAAGGATGGCTAGGTGAAATCACTCTTCGCAGTTGTTCCTCAAAATAGGTAAACACACATATGGGGGTGAATGATCGGCCAAATGAAATGGAGGTGATGGATGAAAACACGACCAAGGCTTATAAATTTACGATCGCAATGGTTATTTACCGAGATAGGTTCATTTTTTAATGAGCTTGAACTTTGGCGGAAAAACCCTGCTCACACTTTTCTATTTTTTAACGAGCATAAATTCCGTGGTAAAACTGCTCGATTCATGGTCAAATTTAATTTTTTACTTTTACTAGCTTTTCTCTTTTCAAATGTAGTACTTCATCTTCAATTGCTGCAACAAATTTTGTTAGAAATGGACAATATTTGCATGAAAACGAGATTATCACCCTAATATTTAACTTTAAACCGTGTAAAAAATCATAAAAAGGGGTTTTTACCTCTCATTTACCATTTCATTTGCATTTTGCTTGTTGGAGCTCTGGAGGTGCCTCTTCTTCCTTGATTTTCACCAGCTGATTCCGGGAGATTCTGTGGACGATTTTCGGCGCCGTTCGGACCAGGTAGGAGCTAAACCTTAGCCCTTCACTTTCATGGTTTCCTTTTTCAGTTTCATGCATGTTTTTCAGAGTTTCTGGGCCCCAGGGGTTTCATTAGGGCGCCCTGGCATCAGCGCAGGTTCCCCTTTCGAAATCTGCGCTGTATTTCAGGCAGCCTTAAGGCAGACTGAGTTCCAGTAGCAGGGGGAAGACTCTCTGCCTGCGCTGGGCCTAAAAAAGCTGATTTTGCATGAGTTTTTTGATGATTTTTTCGCCAGATTTTCATCAAAATCAGGAACTCACTCCTTCTCTTGTTTGCTTGCAGGGAACTTTGAACAAAATGTCCCTTACATGGCGAGAACGAGAACATGAAGTAGAGGACATGGTTGCACTCCATGACCCAGTCACGGTGAATGCGCTTCGGAACTGTGGCCTGCTGAAGTTCTTCCGTATCTCTAGCATGAGAGCACAGATTTCTTTACTGCAGTATATGCTTGATGCTTGGGATCCTGTTAACCAAGTATTCCAGATTAGGGGGAAGTCTTTCCCCTTGACCATAGAGGACATGTACTTCTTGACTGGGTTGTCAAGGCGGGGTGTCCCCATTTCTTTGTCAGGTACGGCTCGAGGGACTACTTCCACCAGAGACTATATCCGTCAGTATTGCCGGGAAGGTTCACAGCCGAGCAAAGACGGCAAGATCAACAACCGTGACATCACTGACAGGTCTCTCAGGTCCATTCTGTTTACTATTGGTAGGATGGCCGGTAGCGCAGCGTTACATGTTGCCAACAAATCTTACATGCAGCACGCCTTGGAGTGTCTCCAACCGAAAGTGTTTAACTGGTGTGATGCAGTACTTATTCAGATGAAAAGTCAATTGACCAAGGTAAAGGACGGGGGGCTGAAGAACTTTGGTTTTGGTTCTATTCTGACTGCCTTTGTCTTGGAGAAAATCCCATTGATGCAACCTCAGTACATCTTGCTCGATTTACCTTCTCCGACCGAGCCACGCATGCAGAGGTGGGTTGACCATATGTCCCGGCATGCTGGTCAACCTCATATTACTTTCACTGAGTCCTTCTTTAGGTGGTTCGAGCGTCAGGAGATGGCATTTTCCGAGTATCCATACGTGGGTATGGACTACCGAGGTGATCCGGATTTGGTGCTTCCGGATGGCGAGCAATGGGGCGCTATTGGTAAAATCTCTGACCATATCACTGTTTATTGTTTTTATTCATGATGTTACTGTTCAAACTGATCAAACTCTTGGGTGCATGCAGATGTTGGTCCTGTTCGTCCAGTAGCTCGTCCACGATCGCCAGTTGCTGCCCCAGCAGTAGATCCTGCTAGGAGAGTTGTTATTCGCGACCTTGGTGATACTGAGATACTTGCAGCTGTGCAGGAGCAGGTTGAGAGCCTTACTCGTGGTCTTCCGGATGTACAGATTGACGAGTTACCTTTACAGTTGCAGCGGCACACTATTGGCGTGCCTAGACGATGGACTCGTCTCTTGCGCATGATTGCACAGACCGTGACGTACTTTCATGAGCACCACTAGGCTAGGGTGCCCCCTAGCATCTTTTTGAGTTCTAGGTCATGTGACCAATTTTGTTTTGATCACAGCACATTATGTACAAACTATAAACAGCTTTATATATTTTGATTTTCGGAGTTTATTTCAGTTTATTTGTGATCCACTTACATAGCACCGATGTATCTCTTTTTATATATGTTGTAAATGTCTATCTAATACATAGTTTGCTAATGAATCTGTTAATGTGTTCAAGTTTCTGGAAATATGTTGGTATTGAATTGAATCAAACTCTCTTTCCAAAATCTGAACTCTTAGAAACATTCGATAAATAGCTGGATTGCGGACTGAATATATACCAGTGAGTTGTAGTATCACAAGTTGTGAGTCTAGCCTGACAATTAGTCGGCGTATACCATGAGCGATGGTATCAGAGAGGAGTTCAATCAACGCACTATACTCAGCGATATTGTTCGTTGATCGTCCAATACACACACCTCTGAAACTCACTAACTCGCCGCTTGGATCAAAAATGGCCCAGGCTGCGGAGGACAAATTCCGCGTACTACGACTCGCTCCGTCGGCATATCCCACATATGTATCAGAATAATTCGACATCTGCAACAAACGAGAAAGGTGGATTACTTAACCGAAACAAACATTTTAGCGAAAACAAAATACAACAAAAGCACTCAGGTTACTATTTAGGCATAGTAACGCTTGAGGTACAACCCGTTACGGGGTTGCGCCAGTGGCATTCCGTCATAATCCATTAACTCGTAGGCTCCTTTTGCTAACACCCTTTTAACAATATAGGGACCCATCCATAAGGACTGAAATTTTCCTGCTCCTAATTTATCGGATTCTTGGTCGTAAAGCAAAACCAAGTCACCCTCAGAGAAGTTGCGAGGTTTGACATTTTTGTCGAACTGTGCTTTGACTCGTTTCTTATGGGCCTCGTTCGCCAAAGCGGCGTCACGACGGTTTTCATCCAACTGGATCAATTCCAGGAAACGAGCCTCTTCTTCTGAAGTTCCGGGGAGGAGGTCAATTGCGAGTTTAAGAGACGAAATTTCGCACTGGATCGGTAAGACTGCCTCCAGGCCATACACCAATTGGAATGGTGTGAACCCAGTGGCGTTCTTTACCGAGGTTCGGTAAGTCCATAATGCTGAGTACAGGATTAGATGCCATCTTCTTTTGTGAACCCCGATCATCCTTTGCAACATTCGCTTCAGGACCTTGTTGATTGCCTCAACTTGTCCGTTGGCTTGTGGATAATACGGGGTAGAGCTGTCGTGCGATAGCCCTAGTTTGGCAGCTAATTCAACCATCATGTGATTGCGAAAATGCGATCCATGATCTGTCACTATAGCTTGCGGAACGCCGAACCTGGCGACTACATGATTGAAAAAGAAAAGGGCAGTTGTTTCACCAGTGTTATCCAATGTAGGCATCGCCTCGGCCCATTTGGTAAAATAGTCAACAGCGACTATAATATACCCATGCCCCCCGGTCGAGGTGGGGTTACATTGCATGAAATCGATGCCCCACTTGGCGAAGGGCCCAACAGCGACTATCGGCTGTAAGGGTGCGGGTGGTTTTCTGGTTTTGCTATCAAAGATCTGACATGCATGGCAACTTCTGACAGCTATTATGCAATCTTTAAACATAGTTGGCCAGAAATATCCTGCTCGTAAGATCCTTTGTGCTGTTGCATATCCAGATTGATGCCCCCCGCACGCGCCTGAATGACAATCATTCAGGGCTTTTTCGGCCTCCTCATGGGTAAGGCACCTCCTCAGAACCGTATCGACGCCACGACGGTAAAGTGTATCACCGACGATCATGTAGTCTTTAGATTGGTATCGTATACGTTTCCGTTCCGAGTGTGAGGTATTAGGCCTAAATTTTTGGGTTTGGAGATAAACAATGATGTCTCCATACCACTCATCGCTTACTGATATCAGAAACAAATTTTCATCCACGACCTCATAGAAGAGCTCTATATATAGGAGAGAAGAAGAAAGGATGAGTCAGCTTGAGACTGACATGAAGCTGCCTTGTGTCCTCTCCCTCTTCAGTTAATCTTCAGTTCTTGAGTCCACTTGGAGATCCTTGCTTACACATGGTGATCAAGTACCTCTTACTCATCACAGGGCGAATCTCATGAACCAAGTGTCAGTTTGGAAGCTTCCTGGGCAGTTGACACCTTGCAGGATGACTGTGCCACTTGGCCAATCTCGCCCAGCGCAGGTAGCCTTCATTAATCTTGACTTCCAGCGCAGGTACAAGGAGGGACAGTTGCATTCCAGCGCAAAAGCTCAGTGGAGCAGCTGACATGATCCAAAATAAGCCTGTTTTGAAGTGTTTTCAGGTGGAGAACTGATTGGAAGTGTTGTTGTTTGATGACCTTGTTCTTTTAGGGGTAAGAACAACATGTTTAGGGACTGAGGATCCCTGTGATTATTGACATTTCATTCTCCATGATGCGAGGCACAAAAATGTCTATAACACTCAACTTGAGGATCAACTCTTTGTCTTTTGGCTTCTGGTTGTTGTGTTGAGCCACTAGCTGGTGTAGTTTCTTCCCTATCTCGCTTCTTGCCTCTTTCTTCATTGGCAGGAGTTTGTAATGCTGGAATCTATGGTGGCTCAGTCTGTTGTGGAGGGGCTTGCCCTTGACTCTACTCCTTTGAGGTAGCAGGCTGTTCTATCACTGTTTCATGTTCTGTATCCATTGGCTCTTTGCCTTTTGTTGTACTTGTTGCTGGTGTAGACCTTTGTTGGGCAGCTTGTGAAGCTGCAGCAGTTGATGGACCTTCTCCGACTTGTTGTGGCAGTTTGAAAGTTACCTGCTCAAAAGAATCCAAGTCAAGAGTTTTTTCCAAATCTTTGACATTTTGCTCCATAATTTCTTCTTGGGTAAACTCCTCAACTAGTGTCCCTGCCACCCACTCATCTTGGTTGGCATATTGTTCAATTTGTGGGATTTTACAATGTTCATAGGCTGTCAGCCTATATTTTACCTTTCTGGCACTAATGAAGCCATCTGGGTCATAAGGAACCCACCAAAAACTCCTTTTCAACTTGAGTTTCTCCCCCAATAGTTGATCAACATCTTGCCAACCTTCTTTCTTGTTCATGACAAAGGGGCCTAGTTGGTCTTTGAATTTCAGGCGAGCCTTCTTCTTGGCACTGTGAAAATGAGTTAAATCTGAGTTGATAAGTTGCCTATAATACTCCAAGGCAAACAGTCTCATTGGTACATATCTTGGGAGCCTGTAGGGACAGAGCTCACAACCATAGATCCTAATGACAGTGTGATTTTGGTAAAAGTACCAGTCACCTATTTTGTAGTTCTTTGAAAGCTGTAATATTTTCTGCATGTCATAGGAGAGCCTAGCAGGAGGAGTTCTCATTAGGAGACAAGAGACTGGATAGACAAAAAAGTCAATAAACTCACAGTAAGAGTAGGGGGAGTTCTTGACTTCATGAAAGACCGAAGTCCAGAAAATTACAGACCTCTTTTCCCCTTTAGACTCCAATCTTTTGATGGGGCATTGGAAGTAGTCTAGCTAATAAAACATGAATATATGATAAATGTATGATGAATATTTGAAAACTCCCTCCCTGTCCAGCTTTACCAGTTGGTCATGTATTTTGTTGGAGATAAATTTGGCATAGTTGTACTTGACAGCAGGGGGCTGCCCTAGGCTATATGCAGACAGCAAGACCAATATGGTTAGGTCAATGTGCTCACTTGTTTTGAACCCTAGTATATAAGATATCATATCAACCAGTAACTTGCCCATTTCATTGAAGCATTTATAGAGAAAGGGAGGTGGCCCTGTAGGCTAGCGGTCTGCTCTCATGAAAACTTTGGCAATTCGGGCTATGTATGAGCTTGAGAGTTTAGGACCTTCATCAAGCAAGAATTTCATAGAGAGGGGGACCAGAAGCTGGTTTTGCTTGAAGTTCAACATTTTTTTAATGGAATCAGGAGTTATGTGGAAGAGGGTGCTCCCAGATGGAGACTTGACAGCTCTTTGGGTTAGGTCATAGTTTTCACAGCAGAGGCAAATGATTTCAGGGAAAATATTGACAGAGGGGAGAAAGTAGATGGGCAAATTTGATTCCCAAATGCCATAAATATCACTGTTATTCAGGTAACTGTTTCTAAGCTGATAGAAGGTCTGCAAGTGGTTTCTCTCCCCAATCAAATCCTAAATTAGGTGGTCCCTATCAGCTAATGGCAATGCTTCAATTTCCTTGTGAGGTGCATTAAGGGGAGCAATGCTCAAGGCTGCTGGAGTGGCCATATTAGTGTAACAGCTGAACAGTAAAGACTGTGTCTGAATCTTTGTAAGGGGGCTGGCAGACTTGACTTTGATGTAGATGTGGCCCCACTGTGTAATTTTTATGGTAAAACAGTAAATTTTGTAGAATTTGGACAGGTCTTTAGATGAATGCCTTGGATTTACAAGCTATGAGTATACTGCAGAAGGAATGGGAATGTTTTTGAGCCAAATGAGTGAAATTTTGTGGCGGATTTTGACAAAGGGAGTAATTGCGTGGGCAGTTTGCACATTCTACCGGTGAAAACGACCTTAAAAATGAGTTTTTATAGTAGATATGCAGAGGAGGGAAAATTTGCCGGATTATTCTTAAACAGGGGGTCGACCAGTGAGTTTATAGGCGGAATTACAGGTGCTTAAATGCCTTTCTGGTTTGAATTCGAGTTCCTCCCTCAATTTTAATGGCGGAATTTCTAAAAAACAGGGTTTGTGGGTCAACTGCGGTAAATACCTAGTTTTATGGTGCCGAGGATAGTTTGCAGGGATGCCTTGAGTTGTGGAGTCAAGCTACGGAGCCGAATTCGCAGGTGGATGCAGTGTGCAGGTTGGTGGGTGATTAAACGTAAAATCGCATGCAATAAGCTCCACGGGTGCAATAATAAAAACAAACAAAAATGGTCATTTTCACGCTTTTTATTGGATTTGGGATGTTTTAGCGCTTTTGGCGCTTTTCGGGGATGACGTCAGTATGACGTATTTTTCGCGCAGAGAGGGTACGGAAGATGATGTGGCACTTGACGTGTGAGGTGATGTGGCATGACACAGTGGCGAGGCGGTGACGTCGGCGGATGATGTGGTGAGGGTACAGGGTAGCGATGGGCCGACTCGAATGTGACGTGGTAAGTGACGGGAACCTGACGTCAGGTGACAGGGGTGGGTGGTTTCCGGTTTTTTCCGCACCACTTTTGGCCCGCGGCGGTATTGGAGAGGGGGCCTCCGATCACGCCAGGAGATTGACGCGTAGTGGGGGTATGGTAGCTATACCGCCCATCCCCCGGACGCTAATCTCCGGTAGATCGGGGTGCCCAATATAGCCGCCCACCTGTTACACTAAAATTTGACACCATGACTATTTGCAGTTAGTATGGCTCCATCAACTGTCAAAATGTCCTCCTTGGCAAGTCTTATACCTCTGCTCTTCATGTCAAACTCCAAGAAAGAGAGAAAGTCTTTAAAAATCTATATATCTCTGGGTACGCAGTTTCTCTTAGCCTTACCTGCGTGTACGCACCTCAAGTTCACAAAACCTGCGTACTTGTACACTCTGTCTGTAAAGGGGTGGGTGCGTACTCCTGTAAAGGTCAAAAGGCGCAAGTTTCACTTCAAAAAAGTTACTTGTGGTCATTTCTAGAGCATTCTAGAAGCTTGTTTGACGTGTATTGAGCGCCTCCAGATGGTTCATGTATCCCTATGAAAGAGGAACTTATCCCATCAAGAGGGGAGCTATCCCATTCAAAGAGGGGCTTATCCCATTGATGGTGGACCTGATTAACTTCCTCTAAAGCACTATAAATACAGGCATTGGGCTAGAGGGAGGGGAGGTTGAAAGCTGAACATTCCTAAGGGTAGATGCTGCTGGAATTAGGACTCCCTTATAGAGCTTGAGAGGAGAGATTCCCATCCTTTCCTAGCCTTATTTGGAAGTGGGTGAGCTGATCAAAGTAAAGGAGAACTCTTGCTGGACCCTAGGAGGGACCTGCACAACACCAAGGCTCAGGTTGTAATGGTTTCTTTTGTTTCCACTTAATACAATTAAGCTCACTTTTCTCAACAGATTGTTATACATGATTTGTTTCATATACTCCTTGGTCTGTATGATGAATATGTGTTATTTTATAAGTTATTCAGGTGCTATGTAATCTTTTGGCTTGTTAGTGAATGCAAGTTTCGAAGAGAAGGAGGAGCTCATCCGGATCGGCGAGGTTGGACTACTACAAAGCGTTGGACTAAAGGTATGTTATGAACACCTGATTACTTGTATTCTAAATGCATATTTAGAGAAAGGTAGTGTTTACTTGTCTTGTTTGTCACTAGAAAGCCTTAGCTTCTAGGGAGGTCAGTTTTGTCCGCAAAATTGACTCTTTTCACATGACAAAATGGCGACCATACTGGGGAACTCCATTGATGTGAATGATTTTTCCTTTGTGTGAAACTTTGATTTGAGAAAAGTCGTTTGTTTTCTGGTTTTTGGCTGTTTGACTGTGTATTTGGGCGGTATAGCTTAGGGTTAAATTAGATTTTAGTTTTTCTTGGTTTTGCTAGCAGTACGCACCCTCTGAGTTAAGCACAGTGCGTACCTGTACGCACTGCAGCTTTGTGCACAGAGCGTACATGCACATGTGCAAACAGGTTGCCTGCGTACCCTGTCAAAATTGAGAAAATTTCAATTTTCTTCTTTTTTGCCTTCTAGATTTTGTTTTTAATTTGTTTTTTCTGCCTAGATCCACTGGTTATCTGCTATAAATCTTCACCTAAGCTTGTTTCATCAGTGTCAAGAGTTTTAGTGAAATTCATAGAGATTTTGCCCTAGGGTTTGATTTTTTCACTGGTCCTGTAGTGACTTTGGCTTTAGAAGTTGTAAAACCTTGGATCTCCCTGGTCTTTTCAGTCTTCTTAGGAGTCGGACCTTTCATAGAATCCACCCTTGTGAGAAACCTACCTTTGTATTGTCCCTTTGTGGAATCTCGAAAAAGTTTTTTGATTAAAATTTGAATTTTATTCTTAAGAAAAAGAACAAAAGATTTTGATTTTTGTTTTTGACTGGTTTTTGATTCTGCATTAACTAGTCCTTAGTTAAATTTTGACTGAGTAAAACATCCTGGAATCGTACTTGGTAGGCTTTTTGCCTCATTAGATTTACTTTTAGGTGAATTTCTCTTAGATTTGCTTTTGGGTGAAATTGAGTTGATTTGATTGCCATAGATTTTTTAACTTTGATTTCTGTTAAAGTAAGTTTTACATGCTTTGTTAATATAGGGAAAAATCCAAAAAAAACTCTTTTGAAGAAAAGTTTGCTTTAGTAGCATTTGAGTCTTTGAAAAGAAAAGGAATTTTCGTGAAGTAATTAGTGGTCATGTGTTGTATGCTTTGGAAAAGATAAAGAGTTTGTTTCTTTGATTTTGATTGCCAAGAAAGTTGTCTTTATATCAATTTTGCATTCTCCAACTCTCTTAGCTAGGGAATTCATTGAAAAAGAAAATTAGTATAAATCATCCTAAGTGCATCTTTTTAGTGGATTTCAGTCGAGTCTACACACCATCAGTTTCATCTCCACTACCTTTTGTCCTAAAGAAAAGCCATAAAAAATTAACGATTAAAGTAAAATCAACTTAGTAAATTTTTATTTAATAGGGCTCTGAAACACCAATATAGATCAGGCTAGTGTCTTGGAGTAGGAGAGTAATTAACTCTCCAAGACAGTAAAACCAAACAAGTAGCTCATCTTGTGGTAGGATAAATCCAACTGTTTCATTTGTACTCTGGGAAAGCTCCTCTTAAAGGAGAAGCACGAGACCGTGTCCGAACCAGTGAGGGGATCAATCCTCCTTCATTGGGAAAGACGCCAGATACGCACATACTACAAACGGTAAACCTCGGATTATTGTCGAGGAGCCTGGGGTCACTTGTCGGTAAACCTTGGATTATTGTCAAGGAGCCGGCAAGGGGATTGAGCTTGTTACTCTGCGCTTGCGTGCTATCGGGTCGTAGACTGTTCCCCTAGGTATATTTGTTGTTGTTGGTAACCTTAGTGACCATTATCTTTAGGATTCTACCCGAGGTGACGGTGGAGAGAAGATCCCACTGTACCTGGAGCAGACGTCGGCTAGACTCACTTGGATTTTCTGGGGGGTTCACTTCACTCGAGACGGTTAAAGTGGAGGAACTTGTGCTGATCTATTCATTAAGCAGGTTGCCGGGGTAACTGTTCCACCCACCACTTCTGTACTGAATTCGGCGATGTTGGGCTTCATCACCAACTAGTGTTTTCGGTCCGAAAGGCTACTGTTTGTGTATGGTTTGACGCCCTAGATTCCTTAGGTGTGTGATTCGAATTTGTTTGGTTCTTTAGAGACTTTAGCTGGTTTGCTTTGAGATTTTACTTTGTTTGCGTGTGCAGTAGTTAAAAGTTTTTAACTGTGGCTGAATTACCGAGACAGTCCCGTAGACTTCGGGGCCAGTCTCCTGAGATTGTTACCGTGGCCGATTTGTTGAGGAAGTCCCGTAGACTTTGTCAATTCGGGCTATGTATGAGCTTGAGAGTTTAGGACCTTCATCAAGCAAAAATTTCATAGAGAGGGGGACCAGAAGCTGGTTTTGCTTGAAGTTCAACATTTTTTTAATGGAATCAGGAGTTATTTGGAAGAGGGTGCTCCCAGATGGAGACTTGACAGCTCTTTGGGTTAGGTCATAGTTTTCACAGCAGAGGCAAATGATTTCAGGGAAAATATTGACAGAGGGGAGAAAGTAGATGGGCAAATTTGATTCCCAAATGCCATAAATATCACTGTTATTCAGGTAACTGTTTCTGAGCTGACAGAAGGTCTGCAAGTGGTTTCTCTCCCCAACCAAATCCTGAATTAGGTGGTCCCTATCAGCTAATGGCAATGCTTCAAGTTCCTTGTGAGGTGCATTAAGGGGAGCAATGCTCAAGGCTGCTGGAGTGGCCATATTGGTGTAACAACTGAACAGTAAAGACTGTGTCTGAATCTTTGTAAGGGGGCTGGTAGACTTGACTTTGATGTAGATGTGGCCCACTATGTAATTTTATGGTAAAACAGTAAATTTCGTAGAATTTGGACAGGTCTTTAGCTGAATGCCTTGGATTTACAAGCTATGAGTATACTACAGAAGGAATGGGAATGTTTTTGAGCCAAATGAGTGAAATTTTGTGGCGGATTTTGACAAAGGGAGTAATTGCATGGGCAGTTTGCACATTCTACCGGTGAAAACGACCTTAAAAATGAGTTTTTATAGTAGATATGCAGAGGAGGGAAAATTTGTCGGATTATTCTTAAACAGGGGGTCGACCAGTGAGTTTATAGGCGGAATTACAGGTGCTTAAGTGCCTTTCTGGTTTGAATTCGAGTTCCTCCCTCAATTTTAATGGCGAAATTTCTAAAAAACAGGGTTTGTGGGTCAACTGCGGTAAATACCTAGTTTTATGGTGCCGAGGATAGTTTGCAGGGATGCCTTGAGTTGTGGAGTCGAGCTACGGAGCCGAATTCGCAGGTGGACGCAGTGTGCAGGTTGGTGGGCGATTAAACGTAAAATCGCATGCAATAAGCTCCACGGGTGCAATAATAAAAACAAACAAAAATGGTCATTTTCATGCTTTTTATTGGATTTGGGATGTTTTAGCGCTTTTGGCGCTTTTCGGGGATGACGTCAGTATGACGTATTTTTGGCGCAGAGAGGGTACGGAAGATGATGTGGCACTTGACGTGTGAGGTGATGTGGCATGACACAGTGGCGAGGCGGTGACGTCGGCGGATGATGTGGTGAGGGTACAGGGTAGCGATGGGCCGACTCGAATGTGACGTGGTAAGTGATGGGAACCTGACGTCAGGTGACAGGGGTGGGTGGTTTCCGGTTTTTTCCGCACCACTTTTGGCCCGCGGCGGTATTGGAGAGGGGGCCTCTGATCACGCCGGGAGATTGACGCGTAGTGGGGGTATGGTAGCTATACCGCCCATCCCCCGGACGCTAATCTCCGGTAGATCGGGGTGCCCAATATAGCCGCCCACCTGTTACACTAAAATTTGCCACCATGACTATTTGCAGTTAGTATGGCTCCATCAACTGTCAAAATGTCCTCCTTGGCAAGTCTTATACCTCTGCTCTTCATGTCAAACTCCAAGAAAGAGAGAAAGTCTTTAAAAATCTATATATCTCTGGGTACGTAGTTTCTCTTAGCCTTACCTGCGTGTACGCACCTCAAGTTCACAAAACCTGCGTACTTGTACACTCTATCTGTAAAGGGGTGGGTGCGTACTCCTGTAAAGGTCAAAAGGCGCAAGTTTCACTTCAAAAAAGTTACTTGTGGTCATTTCTAGAGCATTCTAGAAGCTTGTTTGACGTGTATTGAGCGCCTCCAGATGGTTCATGTATCCCTATGAAAGAGGAACTTATCCCATCAAGAGGGGAGCTATCCCATTCAAAGAGGGGCTTATCCCATTGATGGTGGACCTGATTAACTTCCTCTAAAGCACTATAAATACAAGCATTAGGCTAGAGGGAGGGGAGGTTGAAAGCTGAACATTCCTAAGGGTAGATGCTGCTGGAATTAGGACTCCCTTATAGAGCTTGAGAGGAGAGATTCCCATCCTTTCCTAGCCTTATTTGGAAGTGGGTGAGCTGATCAAAGTAAAGGAGAAATCTTGCTGGACCCTAGGAGGGACCTGCACAACACCAAGGCTCAGGTTGTAATGGTTTCTTTTGTTTCCACTTAATACAATTAAGCTCACTTTTCTCAACAGATTGTTATACATGATTTGTTTCATATACTCCTTGGTCTGTATGATGAATATGTGTTATTTTATAAGTTATTCAGGTGCTATGTAATCTTTTGGCTTGTTAGTGAATGCAAGTTTCGAAGAGAAGGAGGAGCTCATCCGGATCGGCGAGGCTGGACTACTACAAAGCGTTGGACTAAAGGTATGTTATGAACACCTGATTACTTGTATTCTAAATGCATATTTAGAGAAAGGTAGTGTTTACTTGTCTTGTTTGTCACTAGAAAGCCTTAGCTTCTAGGGAGGTCAGTTTTGTCCGCAAAATTGACTCTTTTCGCATGACAAAATGGCGACCATACTGGGGAACTCCATTGATGTGAATGATTTTTCCTTTGTGTGAAACTTTGATTTGAGAAAAGTCGTTTGTTTTCTGGTTTTTGGCTGTTTGACTGTGTATTTGGGCGGTATAGCTTAGGGTTAAATTAGATTTTAGTTTTTCTTGGTTTTGCTAGCAGTACGCACCCTCTGAGTTAAGCACAGTGCATACCTGTACGCACTGCAGCTTTGTGCACAGAGCGTACATGCACATGCGCAAACAGGTTGCCTGCGTACCCTGTCAAAATTGAGAAAATTTCAATTTTCTTCTTTTTTGCCTTCTAGATTTTGTTTTTAATTTGTTTTTTCTGCCTAGATCCACTGGTTATCTGCTATAAATCTTCACCTAAGCTTGTTTCATCAGTGTCAAGAGTTTTAGTGAAATTCATAGAGATTTTGCCCTAGGGTTTGATTTTTTCACTGGTCCTGTAGTGACTTTGGCTTTAGAAGTTGTAAAACCTTGGATCTCCCTGGTCTTTTCAGTCTTCTTAGGAGTCGGACCTTTCATAGAATCCACCCTTGTGAGAAACCTACCTTTGTATTGTCCCTTTGTGGAATCTCGAAAAAGTTTTTTGATTAAACTTTGAATTTTATTCTTAAGAAAAAGAACAAAAGATTTTGATTTTTGTTTTTGACTGGTTTTTGATTCTGCATTAACTAGTCCTTAGTTAAATTTTGACTGAGTAAAACATCCTGGAATCATACTTGGTAGGCTTTTTGCCTCATTAGATTTACTTTTAGGTGAATTTCTCTTAGATTTGCTTTTGGGTGAAATTGAGTTGATTTGATTGCCATAGATTTTTTAACTTTGATTTCTGTTAAAGTAAGTTTTACATGCTTTGTTAATATAGGGAAAAATCCAAAAAAAACTCTTTTGAAGAAAAGTTTGCTTTAGTAGCATTTGAGTCTTTGAAAAGAAAAGGAATTTTCGTGAAGTAATTAGTGGTCATGTGTTGTATGCTTTGGAAAAGATAAAGAGTTTGTTTCTTTGATTTTCATTGCCAAGAAAGTTGTCTTTATATCAATTTTGCATTCTCCAACTCTCTTAGCTAGGGAATTCATTGAAAAAGAAAATTAGTATAAATCATCCTAAGTGCATCTTTTTAGTGGATTTCAGTCGAGTCTACACACCATCAGTTTCATCTCCACTACCTTTTGTCCTAAAGAAAAGCCATAAAAAATTAACGATTAAAGTAAAATCAACTTAGTAACTTTTTATTTAATAGGGCTCTGAAACACCAATATAGATCAGGCTAGTGTCTTGGAGTAGGAGAGTAATTAACTCTCCAAGACAGTAAAACCAAACAAGTAGCTCATCTTGTGGTAGGATAAATCCAACTGTTTCATTTGTACTCTGGGAAAGCTCCTCTTAAAGGAGAAGCACGAGACCGTGTCCGAACCAGTGAGGGGATCAATCCTCCTTCATTGGGAAAGACGCCAGATACACACATACTACAAACGGTAAACCTCGGATTATTGTCGAGGAGCCTGGGGTCACTTGTCGGTAAACCTTGGATTATTGTCAAGGAGCCGGCAAGGGGATTGAGCTTGTTACTCTGCGCTTGCATGCTATCGGGTCGTAGACTGTTCCCCTAGGTATATTTGTTGTTGTTGGTAACCTTAGTGACCATTATCTTTAGGATTCTACCCGAGGTGACGGTGGAGAGAAGATCCCACTGTACCTGGAGCAGACGTCGGCTAGACTCACTTGGATTTTCTGGGGGGTTCACTTCACTCGAGACGGTTAAAGTGGAGGAACTTGTGCTGATCTATTCATTAAGCAGGTTGCCGGGGTAACTGTTCCACCCACCACTTCTGTACTGAATTCGGCGATGTTGGGCTTCATCACCAACTAGTGTTTTCGGTCCGAAAGGCTACAGTTTGTGTATGGTTTGACGCCCTAGATTCCTTAGGTGTGTGATTCGAATTTGTTTGGTTCTTTAGAGACTTTAGCTGGTTTGCTTTGAGATTTTACTTTGTTTGCGTGTGCAGTAGTTAAAAGTTTTTAACTGTGGCTGAATTACCGAGACAGTCCCGTAGATTTCGGGGCCAGTCTCCTGAGATTGTTACCGTGGCCGATTTGTTGAGGAAGTCCCGTAGACTTTGTCAATTCGGGCTATGTATGAGCTTGAGAGTTTAGGACCTTCATCAAGCAAGAATTTCATAGAGAGGGGGACCAGAAGCTGGTTTTGCTTGAAGTTCAACATTTTTTTAATGGAATCAGGAGTTATTTGGAAGAGGGTGCTCCCAGATGGAGACTTGACAGCTCTTTGGGTTAGGTCATAGTTTTCACAGCAGAGGCAAATGATTTCAGGGAAAATATTGACAGAGGGGAGAAAGTAGATGGGAAAATTTGATTCCCAAATGCCATAAATATCATTGTTATTCAGGTAACTGTTTCTAAGCTGATAGAAGGTCTGCAAGTGGTTTCTCTCCCCAATCAAATCCTGAATTAGGTGGTCCCTATCAGCTAATGGCAATGCTTCAATTTCCTTGTGAGGTGCATTAAGGGGAGCAATGCTCAAGGCTGCTGGAGTGGCCATATTAGTGTAACAACTGAATAGTAAAGACTGTGTCTGAATCTTTGTAAGGGGGCTGGTAGACTTGACTTTGATGTAGATGTGGCCCACTATGTAATTTTATGGTAAAACAGTAAATTTCGTAGAATTTGGACAGGTCTTTAGCTGAATGCCTTGGATTTACAAGCTATGAGTATACTACAGAAGGAATGGGAATGTTTTTGAGCCAAATGAGTGAAATTTTGTGGCGGATTTTGACAAAGGGAGTAATTGCATGGGCAGTTTGCACATTCTACCGGTGAAAACGACCTTAAAAATGAGTTTTTATAGTAGATATGCAGAGGAGGGAAAATTTGTCGGATTATTCTTAAACAGGGGGTCGACCAGTGAGTTTATAGGCGGAATTACAGGTGCTTAAGTGCCTTTCTGGTTTGAATTCGAGTTCCTCCCTCAATTTTAATGGCGAAATTTCTAAAAAACAGGGTTTGTGGGTCAACTGCGGTAAATACCTAGTTTTATGGTGCCAAGGATAGTTTGCAGGGATGCCTTGAGTTGTGGAGTCGAGCTACGGAGCCGAATTCGCAGGTGGACGCAGTGTGCAGGTTGGTGGGCGATTAAACGTAAAATCGCATGCAATAAGCTCCACGGGTGCAATAATAAAAACAAACAAAAATGGTCATTTTCATGCTTTTTATTGGATTTGGGATGTTTTAGCGCTTTTGGCGCTTTTCGGGGATGACGTCAGTATGACGTATTTTTGGCGCAGAGAGGGTACGGAAGATGATGTGGCACTTGACGTGTGAGGTGATGTGGCATGACACAGTGGCGAGGCGGTGACGTCGGCGGATGATGTGGTGAGGGTACAGGGTAGCGATGGGCCGACTCGAATGTGACGTGGTAAGTGACGGGAACCTGACGTCAGGTGACAGGGGTGGGTGGTTTCTGGTTTTTTCCGCACCACTTTTGGCCCGCGGCGGTATTGGAGAGGGGGCCTCCGATCACGCCGGGAGATTGACGCGTAGTGGGGGTATGGTAGCTATACCGCCCATCCCCCGGACGCTAATCTCCGGTAGATCGGGGTGCCCAATATAGCCGCCCACCTGTTACACTAAAATTTGCCACCATGACTATTTGCAGTTAGTATGGCTCCATCAACTGTCAAAATGTCCTCCTTGGCAAGTCTTATACCTCTGCTCTTCATGTCAAACTCCAAGAAAGAGAGAAAGTCTTTAAAAATCTATATATCTCTGGGTACGTAGTTTCTCTTAGCCTTACCTGCGTGTACGCACCTCAAGTTCACAAAACCTGCGTACTTGTACACTCTATCTGTAAAGGGGTGGGTGCGTACTCCTGTAAAGGTCAAAAGGCGCAAGTTTCACTTCAAAAAAGTTACTTGTGGTCATTTCTAGAGCATTCTAGAAGCTTGTTTGACGTGTATTGAGCGCCTCCAGATGGTTCATGTATCCCTATGAAAGAGGAACTTATCCCATCAAGAGGGGAGCTATCCCATTCAAAGAGGGGCTTATCCCATTGATGGTGGACCTGATTAACTTCCTCTAAAGCACTATAAATACAAGCATTGGGCTAGAGGGAGGGGAGGTTGAAAGCTGAACATTCCTAAGGGTAGATGCTGCTGGAATTAGGACTCCCTTATAGAGCTTGAGAGGAGAGATTCCCATCCTTTCCTAGCCTTATTTGGAAGTGGGTGAGCTGATCAAAGTAAAGGAGAAATCTTGCTGGACCCTAGGAGGGACCTGCACAACACCAAGGCTCAGGTTGTAATGGTTTCTTTTGTTTCCACTTAATACAATTAAGCTCACTTTTCTCAACAGATTGTTATACATGATTTGTTTCATATACTCCTTGGTCTGTATGATGAATATGTGTTATTTTATAAGTTATTCAGGTGCTATGTAATCTTTTGGCTTGTTAGTGAATGCAAGTTTCGAAGAGAAGGAGGAGCTCATCCGGATCGGCGAGGCTGGACTACTACAAAGCGTTGGACTAAAGGTATGTTATGAACACCTGATTACTTGTATTCTAAATGCATATTTAGAGAAAGGTAGTGTTTACTTGTCTTGTTTGTCACTAGAAAGCCTTAGCTTCTAGGGAGGTCAGTTTTGTCCGCAAAATTGACTCTTTTCGCATGACAAAATGGCGACCATACTGGGGAACTCCATTGATGTGAATGATTTTTCCTTTGTGTGAAACTTTGATTTGAGAAAAGTCGTTTGTTTTCTGGTTTTTGGCTGTTTGACTGTGTATTTGGGCGGTATAGCTTAGGGTTAAATTAGATTTTAGTTTTTCTTGGTTTTGCTAGCAGTACGCACCCTCTGAGTTAAGCACAGTGCATACCTGTACGCACTGCAGCTTTGTGCACAGAGCGTACATGCACATGCGCAAACAGGTTGCCTGCGTACCCTGTCAAAATTGAGAAAATTTCAATTTTCTTCTTTTTTGCCTTCTAGATTTTGTTTTTAATTTGTTTTTTCTGCCTAGATCCACTGGTTATCTGCTATAAATCTTCACCTAAGCTTGTTTCATCAGTGTCAAGAGTTTTAGTGAAATTCATAGAGATTTTGCCCTAGGGTTTGATTTTTTCACTGGTCCTGTAGTGACTTTGGCTTTAGAAGTTGTAAAACCTTGGATCTCCCTGGTCTTTTCAGTCTTCTTAGGAGTCGGACCTTTCATAGAATCCACCCTTGTGAGAAACCTACCTTTGTATTGTCCCTTTGTGGAATCTCGAAAAAGTTTTTTGATTAAACTTTGAATTTTATTCTTAAGAAAAAGAACAAAAGATTTTGATTTTTGTTTTTGACTGGTTTTTGATTCTGCATTAACTAGTCCTTAGTTAAATTTTGACTGAGTAAAACATCCTGGAATCATACTTGGTAGGCTTTTTGCCTCATTAGATTTACTTTTAGGTGAATTTCTCTTAGATTTGCTTTTGGGTGAAATTGAGTTGATTTGATTGCCATAGATTTTTTAACTTTGATTTCTGTTAAAGTAAGTTTTACATGCTTTGTTAATATAGGGAAAAATCCAAAAAAAACTCTTTTGAAGAAAAGTTTGCTTTAGTAGCATTTGAGTCTTTGAAAAGAAAAGGAATTTTCGTGAAGTAATTAGTGGTCATGTGTTGTATGCTTTGGAAAAGATAAAGAGTTTGTTTCTTTGATTTTCATTGCCAAGAAAGTTGTCTTTATATCAATTTTGCATTCTCCAACTCTCTTAGCTAGGGAATTCATTGAAAAAGAAAATTAGTATAAATCATCCTAAGTGCATCTTTTTAGTGGATTTCAGTCGAGTCTACACACCATCAGTTTCATCTCCACTACCTTTTGTCCTAAAGAAAAGCCATAAAAAATTAACGATTAAAGTAAAATCAACTTAGTAACTTTTTATTTAATAGGGCTCTGAAACACCAATATAGATCAGGCTAGTGTCTTGGAGTAGGAGAGTAATTAACTCTCCAAGACAGTAAAACCAAACAAGTAGCTCATCTTGTGGTAGGATAAATCCAACTGTTTCATTTGTACTCTGGGAAAGCTCCTCTTAAAGGAGAAGCACGAGACCGTGTCCGAACCAGTGAGGGGATCAATCCTCCTTCATTGGGAAAGACGCCAGATACACACATACTACAAACGGTAAACCTCGGATTATTGTCGAGGAGCCTGGGGTCACTTGTCGGTAAACCTTGGATTATTGTCAAGGAGCCGGCAAGGGGATTGAGCTTGTTACTCTGCGCTTGCATGCTATCGGGTCGTAGACTGTTCCCCTAGGTATATTTGTTGTTGTTGGTAACCTTAGTGACCATTATCTTTAGGATTCTACCCGAGGTGACGGTGGAGAGAAGATCCCACTGTACCTGGAGCAGACGTCGGCTAGACTCACTTGGATTTTCTGGGGGTTCACTTCACTCGAGACGGTTAAAGTGGAGGAACTTGTGCTGATCTATTCATTAAGCAGGTTGCCGGGGTAACTGTTCCACCCACCACTTCTGTACTGAATTCGGCGATGTTGGGCTTCATCACCAACTAGTGTTTTCGGTCCGAAAGGCTACAGTTTGTGTATGGTTTGACGCCCTAGATTCCTTAGGTGTGTGATTCGAATTTGTTTGGTTCTTTAGAGACTTTAGCTGGTTTGCTTTGAGATTTTACTTTGTTTGCGTGTGCAGTAGTTAAAAGTTTTTAACTGTGGCTGAATTACCGAGACAGTCCCGTAGATTTCGGGGCCAGTCTCCTGAGATTGTTACCGTGGCCGATTTGTTGAGGAAGTCCCGTAGACTTTGTCAATTCGGGCTATGTATGAGCTTGAGAGTTTAGGACCTTCATCAAGCAAGAATTTCATAGAGAGGGGGACCAGAAGCTGGTTTTGCTTGAAGTTCAACATTTTTTTAATGGAATCAGGAGTTATTTGGAAGAGGGTGCTCCCAGATGGAGACTTGACAGCTCTTTGGGTTAGGTCATAGTTTTCACAGCAGAGGCAAATGATTTCAGGGAAAATATTGACAGAGGGGAGAAAGTAGATGGGAAAATTTGATTCCCAAATGCCATAAATATCATTGTTATTCAGGTAACTGTTTCTAAGCTGATAGAAGGTCTGCAAGTGGTTTCTCTCCCCAATCAAATCCTGAATTAGGTGGTCCCTATCAGCTAATGGCAATGCTTCAATTTCCTTGTGAGGTGCATTAAGGGGAGCAATGCTCAAGGCTGCTGGAGTGGCCATATTAGTGTAACAACTGAATAGTAAAGACTGTGTCTGAATCTTTGTAAGGGGGCTGGTAGACTTGACTTTGATGTAGATGTGGCCCACTATGTAATTTTATGGTAAAACAGTAAATTTCGTAGAATTTGGACAGGTCTTTAGCTGAATGCCTTGGATTTACAAGCTATGAGTATACTACAGAAGGAATGGGAATGTTTTTGAGCCAAATGAGTGAAATTTTGTGGCGGATTTTGACAAAGGGAGTAATTGCATGGGCAGTTTGCACATTCTACCGGTGAAAACGACCTTAAAAATGAGTTTTTATAGTAGATATGCAGAGGAGGGAAAATTTGTCGGATTATTCTTAAACAGGGGGTCGACCAGTGAGTTTATAGGCGGAATTACAGGTGCTTAAGTGCCTTTCTGGTTTGAATTCGAGTTCCTCCCTCAATTTTAATGGCGAAATTTCTAAAAAATAGGGTTTGTGGGTCAACTGCGGTAAATACCTAGTTTTATGGTGCCAAGGATAGTTTGCAGGGATGCCTTGAGCTGTGGAGTCGAGCTACGGAGCCGAATTCGCAGGTGGACGCAGTGTGCAGGTTGGTGGGCGATTGAACGTAAAATCGCATGCAATAAGCTCCACGGGTGCAATAATAAAAACAAACAAAAATGGTCATTTTCAGGCTTTTTATTGGATTTGGGACATTTTAGCGCTTTTGGCGCTTTTCGGGGATGACGTCAGCATGACGTATTTTTGGCGCAGAGCGGGTACGGAAGATGATGTGGCACTTGACGTGTGAGGTGATGTGGCATGACACGGTGGCGAGGCGGTGACGTCGGCGGATGATGTGGTGAGGGTACAGGGCAGCGGTGGGCCGACGCGGATGTGACGTGGTAAGTGACGGGAAGCTGACGTCAGGTGACAGGGGCGGGTGGTTTCCGGTTTTCCCCGCACCACTTTTGGCCCGCGGCGGTATTGGAGAGGGGGCCTCCGATCACGCCGGGAGATTGACGCGTAGTGGGGGTATGGTAGCTATACCGCCCATCCCCCGGACGCTAATCTCCGGTAGATCGGGGTGCCCAATATAGCCGCCCACCTGTTACACTAAAATTTGCCACCATGACTATTTGCAGTTAGTATGGCTCCATCAACTGTCAAAATGTCCTCCTTGGCAAGTCTTATACCTCTGCTCTTCATGTCAAACTCCAAGAAAGAGAGAAAGTCTTTAAAAATCTATATATCTCTGGGTACGTAGTTTCTCTTAGCCTTACCTGCGTGTACGCACCTCAAGTTCACAAAACCTGCGTACTTGTACACTCTATCTGTAAAGGGGTGGATGCGTACTCCTGTAAAGGTCAAAAGGCGCAAGTTTCACTTCAAAAAAGTTACTTGTGGTCATTTCTAGAGCATTCTAGAAGCTTGTTTGACGTGTATTGAGCGCCTCCAGATGGTTCATGTATCCCTATGAAAGAGGAACTTATCCCATCAAGAGGGGAGCTATCCCATTCAAAGAGGGGCTTATCCCATTGATGGTGGACCTGATTAACTTCCTCTAAAGCACTATAAATACAAGCATTGGGCTAGAGGGAGGGGAGGTTGAAAGCTGAACATTCCTAAGGGTAGATGCTGCTGGAATTAGGACTCCCTTATAGAGCTTGAGAGGAGAGATTCCCATCCTTTCCTAGCCTTATTTGGAAGTGGGTGAGCTGATCAAAGTAAAGGAGAACTCTTGCTGGACCCTAGGAGGGACCTGCACAACACCAAGGCTCAGGTTGTAATGGTTTCTTTTGTTTCCACTTAATACAATTAAGCTCACTTTTCTCAACAGATTGTTATACATGATTTGTTTCATATACTCCTTGGTCTGTATGATGAATATGTGTTATTTTATAAGTTATTCAGGTGCTATGTAATCTTTTGGCTTGTTAGTGAATGCAAGTTTCGAAGAGAAGGAGGAGCTCATCCGGATCGGCGAGGCTGGACTACTACAAAGCGTTGGACTAAAGGTATGTTATGAACACCTGATTACTTGTATTCTAAATGCATATTTAGAGAAAGGTAGTGTTTACTTGTCTTGTTTGTCACTAGAAAGCCTTAGCTTCTAGGGAGGTCAGTTTTGTCCGCAAAATTGACTCTTTTCGCATGACAAAATGGCGACCATACTGGGGAACTCCATTGATGTGAATGATTTTTCCTTTGTGTGAAACTTTGATTTGAGAAAAGTCGTTTGTTTTCTGGTTTTTGGCTGTTTGACTGTGTATTTGGGCGGTATAGCTTAGGGTTAAATTAGATTTTAGTTTTTCTTGGTTTTGCTAGCAGTACGCACCCTCTGAGTTAAGCACAGTGCATACCTGTACGCACTGCAGCTTTGTGCACAGAGCGTACATGCACATGCGCAAACAGGTTGCCTGCGTACCCTGTCAAAATTGAGAAAATTTCAATTTTCTTCTTTTTTGCCTTCTAGATTTTGTTTTTAATTTGTTTTTTCTGCCTAGATCCACTGGTTATCTGCTATAAATCTTCACCTAAGCTTGTTTCATCAGTGTCAAGAGTTTTAGTGAAATTCATAGAGATTTTGCCCTAGGGTTTGATTTTTTCACTGGTCCTGTAGTGACTTTGGCTTTAGAAGTTGTAAAACCTTGGATCTCCCTGGTCTTTTCAGTCTTCTTAGGAGTCGGACCTTTCATAGAATCCACCCTTGTGAGAAACCTACCTTTGTATTGTCCCTTTGTGGAATCTCGAAAAAGTTTTTTGATTAAACTTTGAATTTTATTCTTAAGAAAAAGAACAAAAGATTTTGATTTTTGTTTTTGACTGGTTTTTGATTCTGCATTAACTAGTCCTTAGTTAAATTTTGACTGAGTAAAACATCCTGGAATCGTACTTGGTAGGCTTTTTGCCTCATTAGATTTACTTTTAGGTGAATTTCTCTTAGATTTGCTTTTGGGTGAAATTGAGTTGATTTGATTGCCATAGATTTTTTAACTTTGATTTCTGTTAAAGTAAGTTTTACATGCTTTGTTAATATAGGGAAAAATCCAAAAAAAACTCTTTTGAAGAAAAGTTTGTGTAGAGCATTGGGAAGGTATGTTTTAATAAATGATTTAGTGATGTTTTAAGCAATAGTTGTAATATTTTCTTTATTATAAAGTAGGGGAAATGCAAAGACAACGAGTCTAAAATGATCCAATCACTAACAGTTGTCTTCTCTACGCAGGAAAAGGTAAAAGCAGGAAGGCGCAATGCGAAACGGGGATTTGACGAGAAGATAACAGATGTCCCTCCAATTCTAAATAGGGTTCAGACCAGGTCGAGTAAATCAAGGGAGATCAGTCCGAAACGAGATGAAGGACTGCCAGTTCGGAATTACAGGCCGAGTAAAGGAAAGCGTTAACAGTTTAGCGGATCCCTCAGGATCTTCGATCTTGAGGGATCGCTACGATCAATCGTTTTGTCGACCGATGAACTCCGCCGTTAATTGTATAAAAGGAGGGTAGCATTGAAACTAGGGGATGACTTTTGTATCTTTAACTTTCTGTTCATGAATTTTATTATCAGTTGAACTCAGACTATTGAGTCTCTCTGAGACTTAGTTTTGTACTCTCATTGATGCGTTAATACAATATCTCGGTGTTAATTTCTCCGTGCGTCTGAAGTAGTTTACGGCAGTGCGCCATTGGAAGCTTTGGGCCCGGCTCCAACGGACACTGGCTGATTGTACCATTACAATTCTGCTTTGTGTGGCTTGTTTCTCATAATCTGTTATGGTTACATGTTGTTTCATATTTATTCATCTGTAGCTTCCCTGTTATAAATCTCTGTAATAAAGGATTCTTCGCATACTGTTGATCTGAGTTGTTTGCACTAATTACAGAATTCATAAGTGGAATATTTCAGCTACAGGTGATTGGGGTTAATGGATTGTTGGTCACTATTGCAGATCGTGTACATATGATTGACGTTTCCTGTCTTTAATGATTTGCTGTTCCATTTGATATATATATGATTGACGTTTCCTGTCTTTGATAATTTGCTGTTACATTTGATCAAGCTACAAACCTGTATAAATGATTGCTTTCCTTTTTGTATGCAAGTGTGTGCCAAGGATTGGAAGTGTAGACCTCGCGAGACTTAGTTTCTTTATTGCCGTTCCATTTATTGCCGTTCCATTTACTGCCGTTCCTTTTATTGCTGTTCCATTTCTGAAGTTGCTGTTTCATTCTGTTTTCTTGCTGTTCCTTTCGCTTGCGTTTATTGAAGTGGCATGAGAGGAGGTTCAAGACTGTTGTGAGATACAGCAGACGCTATAATGCTCCCAGATCATGATCCATACTCCTTCATCAGTTTCTAGGGGGATAGGTTATTAATTCCATACCCTCGACCGACGAAGTTGCTGCGTGTGTGATTTCTTTATGCAAAAGTAATTTAGCATTAGCATCCGTTTACTCTTGTATTCTTTAGATCTATACTACGAAGCATTATCTTGACAAATAGCCTCAAATTAAGATGTCCCTTACAATAACAAAACGCTCCCGGATTGACTTGTAATGTGAGATAACTAGAGGTCAAAAAGACCCTTGTTACAGCTCCACATTTTGGCGCCGTTGCCGGGGAAGGGGCATAGCCATTTGTTTTTTTAACAGGGTAGTGTGTGAATCTGTTAGGGGAGAACTGGATTTTAAAAATGGAAGGTAAGAACCTGCGTGCGGAGCATGTAAAAGCCCTGCTCCACCGTCCGCTTTCCTAGCAGAATTGATTTAGTAATTTAATTGGAGTGCATGACTAAGCAGAAAAAGCCAGAAAAGAATCAAAAGCCTCCATCCAAAATTGAAAAAGCCAAGGGGTCGGCGACCCTTGGACGAAAGACCTTTATAGACGAAATTTACAAGAAAGCCGGATCTCCGCCATCAGTAGGTTATAAGAAAGTAAACTCTAAACAACCTGCTAGTTCCCTTCAGGCCTCAGAATTACCATCTGAAGCCTTTGCGGAGGTGCACAGTCAGACAGAGGAGCAGGACTTTCAAGAATTTGACAATTCGACTCCTGGACCAGTGCACGAAGGAAATTTTAGTAACCTTTGCGAAGGAGAAGGAGAAACAGGGGAAATCGAGGAACCTAGATCTCCTATTGAACTAAACCAGCCTTTAAATAGTCCGGATAAAGGAAGCGCTGCAAAAATCCTTGTTGAGGGAATTCATTCACCTCAGACCGTAGGGGCCATCATTATCCCTGATAAAGGGAGTGCTGTAAAAACAGTTCCTGCTAAGATTACCCCTCCTCAACCAAGGAATACTCTATTGGAAATTCCTGAAGATTACTGGCATATATTTGATTCCATGGCGCAGAATCAGCCAAATACCCAAACCTCTACTTTGCAATATCCCATAGTAGATTCTGCTGCGAATGCACCAATGAAGGCAATTCCGCTTCAACATATTCCGACGTTTCATGGACTCACATCAGAAGACCCTGATGCGTTTCTATTTGAATTTGATGTGTTATGCAGGGGATACGATTACACCACTGATCCCCAGAAGCTAAAACTGTTTCCCTCTACCTTGAAGGGAGCAGCTCTGAGATGGTTCATGGGTCTAGGTGGTGGAGTCATAAACAATTGGGACGAAATGAAAGCGGCCTTCTTAAAAAAATATCAGGATTATTGTAGATCAAGAGAACTAAAGGATGAAATATTTCAAATGTCTGCCAGACCAAATGAAACTTTAGAAGAATATGTAGAATGTTTCCAATATAACTTGCAGAGATCTCCATATGCATCGTTACCTCTGCCCGATAACGTGTTGAAAACTGCATTAATTAGAGGTATGAAGGAGCAATGGATTGAAACATTGAATATTATGGGAAAAGGAGACATTTATCAGGAAAATTTTGCTGACATCATTGATCTGTGTATCAGGAGCTCAAGAGGCAGCACACGGATAAAACCAGCAGAATATGATCGCTTCACTAGAGACAATCGAACATCAACAGAAGGAGTATCACGAATGGAACTTGGAAATCTGTTAGAGAATTTTAAAACTGATATCATGGGGACATTAACAACACAGCTTGATATTGTGCAGGCTAAACAGAAGCAAGCAGAAGCGGAACAGAATCTGGCAATTTTCTGCCCACGATGCAGGAAGAAACATAGCCAGAAAGAATGCCCGCTCGATACAGTTCAAATATGTGCTATTTGTACCAAGGACCATCCGACTGAAAGCTGTCCCTCGCTCCCTGGTTTAAAGGCGGTGTACAAAGAAGCAGAAGAGGAACCAGAATCAGCATACTTTATCAACCAGCGTCGTCAATGGCAACCTAGGCAACCTGGTATGTTTCAAGATCCCTCCTCTTCTTTTCAATCTCCGCAATTTAATGCTCAGCAACAGAATATGTGGCAAAATCAGTCTCAGCACCCGTTTTCAAATTGGCCGCCTCAAATGTTTCCTACTCCGAACCCTTGGATGAACCAAGCTGGTTGGCCAAACTTTCCTTATCCTCCGCCATATTGGCCAAATAGTTCATATCCTCCGCAGTGGACCCCTTCCACTTCGCAAAGTTCACCCTGGCAGAGCAACTGGCCAAGATCGACATATCAAACGCCAGGATCAATTCCGCTCCCTCAACCAACTCTGCCAGCCTTGCAACAAAATCCCCAGCCCAACCTAAGACCGCAGCTCCCAGCCCAACCCAACCCGAACCCAAATAATCGGCCAGTTCAATCTCTTCAAATTATAGAATCTTCCGAGATTGAATCTGCTCTACAGGAGTGCAATGATCTTCAGTTGAGATCTGGGCGAATAATAGAAACTGAGGGACATAGAACCGCTCATATTGAAAACCAGTTACCGATAGAACAACCGTCACAACAAGAAGAAGTAAGTAAAGACCAAGTTCATCAGCAAGTACTTACATCTTCTCCACCTTTCCCAGAACGACTGGCCATTCCAAGACAAATGCAATATCCAGATTTTGATATTCTGGGAGAACTCCAAAACTTGTATATAAGAATTCCATTCCTTCAGGCTATACAGGACATCCCCATATATGCAAAAACCATAAAAGACCTGTGTAGCAGAAAAACAAAAAGAAATATAACCCCTAACCCTAGAGTCCAGGTAGTCGGCACCTTATCCGACCTCTTATCAGGGAAAGAAACACCAATTAAATATGAGGATCCTGGAAACCCAATTGTCACTGTTCAAGTCTGTGGGCAGACCCTGACCAACGTTTTAGTAGATCTAGGGGCTGCGATTAACATCCTGACAACATCAACCTGCCAGAAGCTTGGAATCACATCGGTAGAGCCTACTTCCACTTTACTAGAACTAGCTGACCGATCAGTAATAAGACTAGAAGGCACCTTGTATGATGTCATGGTTTCAGTGGACTCTTGGGAATACCCGACCGATTTTCTGGTGATTAATCCCAAAACCCGACTAGATGGACATCCGCTAATTCTAGGTAGACCATGGCTCGCTACTGCTGACACCTACATTGGATGCCGGCAGGGAAACATGACCATAACCAGAGGACCGGATATCAAAAATTTAATCTTGTACCCGCCAGCCCAGCCAAGCATCACACCTCATATATCGATGACCAATCTGCGCCCTGCCTCATATATTACTGATAATATTAGACCACCATTAACAGTTCAGGAAGCGCTAGATTTTAAAGATCAAACGGAAGATGATGCCATCAATAAATTCATTAATCAAACAGAGTCCACATCGTATACACAATGCTTTATGATAAAAGCGGCATTTGATAACGAATTAGAGGAAGATCCTCTAAAAGATGACAATGACCCAAATATACCTGTAACCTCTGTTGCTAACAGCAAAGTAATACAAATTGAACCGGGCAAAACTTTAAACATTAACGCTAATCTGACACCTGAACAAGAGACCAAACTCATCCAGCTCCTACGAAAGTATCAGGAGGCATTTGCTTGGGACTATCCCGATATGAAGGGGATTGATCCCCAGCTATGTACACATCGTATCTATATCGAGAAAGATGCAAGACCAGTTCGCCAACCACAGAGAAGACTCAATCCCCATTTAAAAGATGTTGTAAAATATGAGCTGCAGAAATTATTAGACGTTAATTTTATTTATCCTATTTCTGACAGCAAATGGGTCTCCCCACTTGTGGTAGTACCTAAAAAGAACGGGAAATGGAGGATCTGCGTTGATTACAGAGAATTAAACAAAGCTACACAAAAAGATCACTTCCCTCTCCCTTTCATAGACCAGGTATTGGACACCTTAGCAGGCAAGAAATTTTTTTCTTTCTTGGATGGCTTCAGCGGATATAACCAGATTCAGATCGCCCCTGAAGACCAGGACAAGACTACCCTTACTTGCCCCTGGGGAACGTTCGCATACCGAGTCTTACCCTTTGGATTATGTAATGCTCCGGCCACATTCCAACGGGCTGTTCTTAGCATCTTCGCAGATTTAATTAATGATGGATTGGAAGTCTATATGGATGATTTCACACCATATGGAGATGACTTTGATCCAGCCCTGGACACTCTCGAAAAAGTTCTAGAGCGTTGCATTGCTACCAGGCTTTGCTTGAGTCACGAAAAATGTTACATGATGATGACAAAAGGACTCATTCTGGGACATCACATCTCAGCAGCTGGCATTCAGGTAGACCCGGCTAAAATTCAAATACTCATGCTTATCCCAACCCCCACTAATCAAACAGAGGTACGCAGTTTTCTTGGCTTTTCTGGGTATTATAGACGATTTATACAACATTACTCACGTATTGCCGCACCTCTACATGCATTAACTGGAAATGTTGATTTTTTGTGGACAGAAAAATGTGATCGAGCCTTCACAGAGTTAAAAAAGTTGCTATCTACAGCTCCAGTTCTCAGAGGACCTAATTGGAACTTACCATTCCAAATTTCAACCGACGCCTCAGACACAGCAATCGGTGCAGTGTTGGGCCAAGAAGAAGAGAAAAGACCATACGTTATCTATTACATCAACAAAAATTTGGCTCCGGCTGAATTAAATTACACTGTTACCGAAAAAGAATTTTTAGCTGTGATACATGCTATTAATAAATTTAGACACTATATTACAGGCTATCCCGTTATTTTGTTTACAGACCATTCTGCTATTAGGTATTTAGCAAATAAGCCTGTTACAAATGGAAGAATAACCAGGTGGTTGATCTTGTTGCAGGAATTCGACATTACAATCAGAGACCGACCAGGGAAGGAGAACCCCGTAGCTGATTTTCTTTCACGAATACCAAAAGCAGTTGAAACAGCAGCAGTTGAGGACCAATTCCCAGATGAACACTTATTTGCAGTCACTGTTCAGACTCCCTGGTACGCTGATGTGGCTAATTATCTTGCAGTGGGTAAGCTTCCAAAACATTTAACTCCCAACGAACGGAAACAGATCGTTGCGAAAAGCAATCGATTTTCGTGGGTTAGGGGCTATCTATTTCACACAGGCGCAGATATGGAAATCAGAAGATGTATTCGAGAAGACGAAATCTTTGATATCTTGAAAGCCTGCCATGACGGGCCATGTGGAGGACATTTCGCTGAACGAAGGACAACACACAAAGTATTACAAACAGGATATTACTGGCCTACAATCTTCAAAGATGCTAAAAAATTTGTCCAGGCCTGTGATAGTTGTCAGCGTGTAGGACGACCTGGCCCAGCAGACGAAATGCCTTTGCGGCCTCAATTGGTGATCGAACCTTTCGAACGCTGGGCTCTGGACTTTGTCGGACCCATCAACCCCCCATCAAACCAAAAAACTTACATTTTGGTGGCAACTGAATATGTTACCAAATGGGTTGAGGCGGAGGCATTACCCAGAGCTACAGAGGAGTCGGTAATTCAGTTCTTGTTCCATTTGTTTGTACGTTATGGTCTCCCAAGGGAAGTGGTTACAGATGGAGGACCACAATTTGTGGGACATAAATTAGCTGCAACACTCAATAACCATCACATACATCACAAAATTACTACCCCATACCATCCGCAGGCAAATGGGCAAGTCGAGAACAGTAATAAGATAATAGAGTCCATCTTGACAAAAACTTTTGCCTCACACCGCCGCGATTGGGCCGCCCGACTACCGGAGGCACTGTGGGCTTATCGAACCACATGGAGAAGTACCACTGGCTATTCACCATATCACTTAGTGTTTGGAAAGCAACCCATTTTTCCTATAGAATTTGAGATCCAAACCCTGCGAACTGCCCAAGAAGTCAGATTAGATTTAAGTGAAGCACAGAAAAATCGATTACAGCAAATTAATGAGTTGGACGAAACAAGGCTCGCTGCATTACAGAATACAACACTCATCCAGCAGCAGCGAGCCAAATGGCATGATGCGCTCATCAAAAATAAGATATTTCACAAAGGAGACTGGGCTCTGTTATATGATTCTAGATTTCAGGATTTCCCGGGGAAGCTTCAGACTCGATGGTTGGGACCATACGAGATTCGAAAAGTCCATGACAATGGGACCCTTACTTTGATTACAATCGATGGATCTGGATATACATTTAAGGTAAACGGCCACCGAGTTCGTCTGTATCGCAAACCGCTCACTCGGGAATCATTTTGCCAGCAGTTACGCCAAGATACTAACATCAAGATTATGGGAGAGGAAGCAAAAACTTCCTCCCCTATAAATTCGTAAGAATTTCATTCTTTATTACCACATTTTGTATATAAGATTGTAAATTTTGTATATATGTTTCAACTGTGTGTTTTGTTGTTCCTTTTCAAAAGGAACAACACTTGTGTGTTTTGCTGTTCCTTTTCAAAAGGAACAGCACTGGTGTGTTTTGCTGTTCCTTTTCAAAAGGAACAGCACTGGTGTGTTTTGTTGTTCCTTTTCAAAAGGAACAGCACATGTGTGTCTTGCTGTTCCTTTTCAAAAGGAACAGCACTTGTGTGTTTTGTTGTTCCTTTTCAAAAGGAACAACACTTGCGTGTTTTGCTGTTCCTTTTCAAAAGGAACAGCACTTGCGTGTTTTGCTGTTCCTTTTCAAAAGGAACAGCACTTGCGTGTTTTGCTGTTCCTTTTCAAAAGGAACAGCACTTGCGTGTTTTGCTGTTCCTTTTCAAAAGGAACAGCACTTGTGTGTTTTGTTGTTCCTTTTCAAAAGGAATGGCACCCTTGAGTTTTGCTATTCCTTTCCAAAAGGAACAACAGTTTTTGAATTTTTGCTATTCCTTTCCAAAAGGAACAGCACTTTTGAATTTTTGCTGTTCCTTTTCAAAAGGAACAGCACTTTTGAATTTTCTTATTCCGTTTAAGGAGCAACATTTGTGTGTTTTTTTTCAATCTTTTTTTTTTTTTTAGTAAGCAGCATTTGAGTGCTTTTGTTATCTTAGGACATTGCATCAAAAAGAACCCTCCCACCCTCCCTTGTAAGAAAGAAATAGTATGCCCTCGTCCTTTCTATAAGAAGAAAACATTGTCCCGAGGCCATAAGTAGTAGCTATATATTTATGCAACAAATATAAAAGGCATGATATATCAAGATCAGCACATCATAAATCGCTATCTATAACAGCCCTAGTATTGATGCAACAAAGGAGGAAACCATACACTCATCATTCTTTCAGCCATAAGTCTCACTTCCTCTGCCCTGTTGGAAAACTTTATCATGTTACGTTCCTACAATTTTCTTTATTATTACTTGGAAATAAGAATAGAAAATTTATATCTTCCTATTGGGATAACAAGACTTCTTCCGCCATTCCCACTCTTAAGGAGGGCTGAACCACCCTTATGTGTAACTATACAAGAGCAAAAGTCTATCTCAAAAGAAAAAGCAGCAGAACCAAAAGAAATTATTTGTCAAATGCAGGATAGGGGGTTTCATTAAGAACCAGCCTACTATGATCATAAGATTGGAAGCGAAGTGGCATTCCCATTATGGCCACCACACCAGGGATATGGTCCAACAGGTTCATTATATAAACAAACCTTGGAACAGGGGGTCTCATCACGAGCCAGCCTGCCCACATTTCGCGCCTCTCTGGTGAATGGCGTCATGGTTATCTGGTTACCAAGCCAGCATGATGGCCTGCATGTTGACAAGAATTGCTCTTCAAAACTACACAAAGGACTATGGTTCCGGGGTGAAATAAACAACTCTGCCACGGTTATAAACACCGGTCGGCAGCAGACCTCTGTTAATGGTATCGGAGTCAAAACATATACACCAATTTGGATCTTATTAAATCTTTCTTTCTATGCTTGTAATAATTATATCTTACACCTTAATGGATACGTCACATGACCATTTATCATTACCAATTATGGCAAAGGATTGACTATGACAATCTCAGACTTTCCATGAGTGCTAGACGTCCTATCCTTATGTTCTGCATCACATCACGAAGGCTTATGTTAAACGCGATCTATCTGTCGCATCGATCTCGGTATTTCTTTGTCTAATCTGAAACATGGCAAAATTTTAAAAGCTGCTCTATTATGACTCGGTGATGGAATGACCGCCTTCTTCTATTTGACGGCTGGGGCAGCCTATCATTTCGCGCGGGGGGGAGGTGACTTCATTACTCCGCCGGCCACGTGTTAACACATCATTCGGAAATGATATGATACGGAGGTACGATATGCGTTAACGGCATGACAATGCTATTTTTTGAAAAAGTTGTTATTTATGATCAATTATTCATGCATGCTCTGTATCTTTTCTTTTTGCCGCAATTACGTTCTTTGCATTGTTGTTCCATCTAGACCCTGAAACAGAACCATGGGGGGAAAGTCTATCAGAAGCGAGCCGAGCGAGCTCATAGTTTCCGAAGCCGCTCGGAAGATCTTAGAGAAAGCAGGGTGGTTAACTTATTTTGGCCGCCTGTGCAAATCAAACGAAAAAGTGGCCATGGAATTCCTGCAGAATTTGTAGGAAGAACACTCAGTGGTAGGAGGGAAGCAGATAGCAGTCACGAAGGAAATAATCGCGGAAGTAACCGGATTACCAGACTTAGGTCCAATATGGACAACAAAGAAAGAAAGACTGCAAAAGATCGTAGAACTCTTCCAAGATGAAGGGCAGGAGCTGAGAGTGAAGGGAAAAGGAGTGCTGCCGGCAACACTGGGAGAACCTTGGAGCGAACTGGCAAAGGTAGTACAGAGCTACATCACCTGCGAAGGACGAAAAGATGTGGTAAGGCCGCGTCACCTTAAGCTCTTAGCTGTGTTAAAAGGAAAATGTGCTGTGAATCTCCCTGCATTGTTAAATTCATTGTTGCATGATACCTCTCGGAGCCTGAAAAAGGCACACCATGAAGACGCAGTGGTTAGCCACCACGGGCTGATCCGCCTGATAGTGACATACAGTCTCGCTTGGCAGCAGACCAGCTGGCGGGAACTTCTTACAGCAATTGAAGGGGGAGTAGAATCACCATCCCCAAAGACGAAGCACCCCGCTAGCACCGCCGAAACACCTAAAAAACCTAGAGAAACGCCAAAACCTCAGCAACCCTCGGGCACAACCGAGCAAGCGAAGAAACGCATAAAGCTAGGGAAACAAAAATGCACCCCTGAAGCAACTAGACATGCAGAAAAACGTAAGGAATTGGCCGCAGAAAGACCTGCTACCTTAAAGCGAAGGCATTCCTCTGGCACAGAAGAACAGGTTGAAAAACGCAGAAAGGTGGAGGCGGAGGAACAGATGGTCAGCACACCCGAACAGCCCGGGAGGCCTAGAAAGTCAGTTCGGTTGGCAAAGATAAGAGGTAGGCTGGAAAAAATCCAGCCAAACATAGGCCAGCCGATTGAAATAATAGAGGACCCTCCAGCGCCAGAACAAATACCTGGGGAAAACCTGGAACAAACAAAGAATGAAGTAGGAGCTGAAGAAGGAGATAGGGATGACGACTCTGCGGCCGAGACCAGCTATCCAGAGGGAGCTGCTGAGCAGCCAATTCGGGAGAAGGAGATGGAACAATTGGGGGGTAGCCATCCACAAAACCCTGTGGAGGAAGAAGAGATGGCCACCATCTTGGCCAGCCTTAGAGGTTATCCTTCACCCTCCAGTCCGGCAGAGCCTCCCGAAGGACCATTTGAGGAAGATACGCGTGACGAATTGCATGATGGAATGGCAGGGGAAGAAAACCCCCCTGTCATCGACAAAGAAAATATGAATACCAATCAGGAACAAGCCGTTCCTAAAACACCAGAAGGAAATCCATCCGCTGATGGCGGGGTGGATAAAAATGTTTGTCGGGAATAGGACGTTCCCCGAATGATGGAAGAAACCCTCGATGAAAGAGGAGCAGAACTGAGGGCCGCCCATGTGCCCACAGCCGAGGCAAAAGAAATTAAGAAGTTGAGAAGAAAACAGCAGAAATTGCTGACCATTATAGCCCAGCTTCGGCAGAAAATTCGAAGTCTGAAAGCCAGTTTGAGAATAAAGAAGACTGTGAGAAGAAAAAGAAGGGAAAATACAGCTGGGTCCTCTCAGCGAGGAAGACAGAGCACCTATAGGCATCTAGTAGGTCGATACTCTGCTAGCAAGCCTGCAGCTGTTCCAATTAATACTGAGGAACAAAATGCTGTCCCATCTGGAACAGAGCACCAGAATGCCGTTCCTATTGACATAGAGGAGCAGGCTGATATTCCAAACAGCCCATTAGAACCAACTGCCGTTCCAATTAAAGTTGAGCCACAAGACGACATCCCAGTTACAGAAGGACCACCGCACCCCTTTGTACATGTCAAGAAGGAAGGGGAAAATAGAGCAGTTCACACTGAGACACCACCTTCAAGGAGAATTAAGCGACGAAATGTAAAGGTCCAGGCGAAACTTCCGGCCTCCAGGGAATTATGGGAAAGGGATCCAAAAACCAAGGCCTTGCGCCGCGAGATAAGTCAGGCCCAACAAGAGGCTGAACAGCTACGGGAACAAATGATCCCTCGAGAGAAATATGAGGAGCTGCAACAGGAGGTTGAGCAGAGGATTCCTCGAGAAAAATATGAAGAGCTGCAGCAGGAAGTTGAGCAGAGGATTCCTCGAGAAAAATACGAAGAATTGCAGCAGAGGGCTGAGCAGTTAGAGCAACAAAGGATCCCTCTGGAAAAACATGAAGAACTGCAACAGCAGCTGAGAAACATGAGTGAATCGGAGAGTCGGGCTTTTGAAGGATGGCAAAAGGAGCAGGAAAAGGTTGCCAAGGTAACACGTCAACTAGATGCTGTTATTAAACAATTGGACACTGTATATTCATTGTATGATGATGTTTTGACTTGCAGGGCCCCCGTGAAGAATTATGCTTTATTCCTCCTTGAAAGATACTTAAGATTGAAAATAAAAGCTGTCAGGGCAGGTGCCCCCATTCAGATTAACACTGTTAATGATTTTATTGATTGTTGCAAACATTATGGGGTTAAGGTCCAACGATTATTATGCGAATTTTATTTGCACAATATGGTGCTTGAGCAGGAAACTGATCTAAACCCTGGCCCCTTTGTGGGGGATATACAGCTGCAAGCCTTTGTTTCATTTGGGGTCAACCAGTTAAAATGGCTCAGGGCTTACAATGCCTTTCAGAGGCAGGAGCACAGCCTGGATCTATGGGTCAGGGCTGAGCCTCGAGATCCAGTTCGCCTATGGCAATCACATAAAAGCCTTATGAGAAACCCTGGCGTTATGAAACTACTAGGACCCATGCATGAGGAGTTGATCCGAAATAGCTTAGAATACTTCCTGGTTATTAAAGATTCCGCCTTGGAGGCTGCCAAATTCCGTTATCGGATTTCCACCCCAAGCATCCAGCTCAGGGAGCCCTTCAGATATGAGAACTTTGAGCTGGCTGCTGAACGATTGCCTTTTTATGGCCAGTGCATTCTGCAAGCTGGACCATCATGGTTAGGATATCGGTTCCGTAGCCCAATTATCTGGCACCCTGCACCAGGGTACCAGGCCTCGTATGATATGCCTGCAGATCAGTTGCATTATTTCTTTGATAATCTGGTTGCCTATCATGGTTGCAGACCCCCTCATGAAGTACCCTCTCCAGCCTATTCTCTTACTGCTCTCCATGTTAATTATAACGGTTTCATGAGGCCATGAAACAGAGTAAGTCGGGGGGTGTGTAGAGCATTGGGAAGGTATGTTTTAATAAATGATTTAGTGATGTTTTAAGCAATAGTTGTAATCTTTTCTTTATTATAAAGTAGGGGAAATGCAAAGACAACGAGTCTAAAATGATCCAATCACTAACAGTTGTCTTCTCTACGCAGGAAAAGGTAAAAGCAGGAAGGCGCAATGCGAAACGGGGATTTGACGAGAAGATAACGACTGTCCCTCCAATTCTAAATAAGGTTCAGACCAGGTCGAGTAAATCAAGGGAGATCAGTCCGAAATGAGATGAAGGACTGCCAGTTCGGAATTACAGGCCGAGTAAAGGAAAGCGTTAACAGTTTAGCGGATCCCTCAGGATCTTCGATCCTGAGGGATTGCTACGATCAATCGTTTTGTCGACCGATGAACTCCGCCGTTAATTGTATAAAAGGAGGGTAGCATTGAAACTAGGGGATGACTTTTGTATCTTTAACTTTCTATTCATGAATTTTATTATCAGTTGAACTCAGACTATTGAGTCTCTCTGAGACTTAGTTTTGTACTCTCATTGATGCGTTAATATAATATCTCGGTGTTAATTTCTCCGTGCGTCTGAAGTAGTTTACGGTAGTGCGCCATTGGAAGCTTTGGGCCCGGCTCCAACGGACACTGGCTGATTGTACCATTACAATTCTGCTTTGTGTGGTTTGTTTCTCATAATCTGTTATGGTTACATGTTGTTTCATATTTATTCATCTGTAGCTTCCCTGTTATAAATCTCTGTAATAAAGGATTCTTCGCATACTGTTGATCTGAGTTGTTTGCACTAATTACAGAATTCATAAGTGGAATATTTCAGCTACAAGTGATTGGGGTTAATGGATTGTTGGTGACTATTGCAGATCGTGTACATATGATTGACGTTTCCTGTCTTTAATGATTTGCTGTTCCATTTGATATATATATGATTGACGTTTCCTGTCTTTGATAATTTGCTGTTACATTTGATCAAGCTACAAACCTGTATAAATGATTGCTTTCCTTTTTGTATGCAAGTGTGTGCCAAGGATTGGAAGTGTAGACCTCGCGAGACTTAGTTTCTTTATTGCCGTTCCATTTATTGCCGTTCCATTTACTGTCGTTCCTTTTATTGCTGTTCCATTTCTGAAGTTGCTGTTTCATTCTGTTTTCTTGCTGTTCCTTTCGCTTGCGTTTATTGAAGTGGCATGAGAGGAGGTTCAAGACTGTTGTGAGATACAGCAGACGCTATAATGCTCCCAGATCATGATCCATACTCCTTCATCAGTTTCTAGGGGGATAGGTTATTAATTCCATACCCTCGACCGACGAAGTTGCTGCGTGTGTGATTTATTTATGCAAAAGTAATTTAGCATTAGCATCCGTTTACTCTTGTATTCTTTAGATCTATACTACGAAGCATTATCCTGACAAATAGCCTCAAATTAAGATGTCCCTTACAATAACAAAACGCTCCCGGATTGACTTGTAATGTGAGATAACTAGAGGTGAAAAAGACCCTTGTTACAGCTCCACAGTTTGCTTTAGTAGCATTTGAGTCTTTGAAAAGAAAAGGAATTTTCGTGAAGTAATTGGTGGTCATGTGTTGTATGCTTTGGAAAAGATAAAGAGTTTGTTTCTTTGATTTTGATTGCCAAGAAAGTTGTCTTTATATCAATTTTGCATTCTCCAACTCTCTTAGCTAGGGAATTCATTGAAAAAGAAAATTAGTATAAATCATCCTAAGTGCATCTTTTTAGTGGATTTCAGTCGAGTCTACACACCATCAGTTTCATCTCCACTACCTTTTGTCCTAAAGAAAAGCCATAAAAAATTAACGATTAAAGTAAAATCAACTTAGTAACTCTTTATTTACTAGGGCTCTGAAACACCAATATAGATCAGGCTAGTGTCTTGGAGTAGGAGAGTAATTAACTCTCCAAGACAGTAAAACCAAACAAGTAGCTCATCTTGTGGTAGGATAAATCCAACTGTTTCATTTGTACTCTGGGAAAGCTCCTCTTAAAGGAGAAGCACGAGACCATGTCCGAACCAGTGAGGGGATCAATCCTCCTTCATTGGGAAAGACGCCAGATACGCACATACTACAAACGGTAAACCTCGGATTATTGTCGAGGAGCCTGGGGTCACTTGTCGGTAAACCTTGGATTATTGTCAAGGAGCCCGCAAGGGGATTGAGCTTGTTACTCTGCGCTTGCGTGCTATCGGGTCGTAGACTGTTCCCCTAGGTATATTTGTTGTTGTTGGTAACCTTAGTGACCATTATCTTTAGGATTCTACCCGAGGTGACGGTGGAGAGAAGATCCCACTGTACCTGGAGCAGACGTCGGCTAGACTCACTTGGATTTTCTGGGGGGTTCACTTCACTCGAGACGGTTAAAGTGGAGGAACTTGTGCCGATCTATTCATTAAGCAGGTTGCCGGGGTAACTGTTCCACCCACCACTTCTATACTGAATTCGGCGATGTTGGGCTTCATCACCAACTAGTGTTTTCGGTCTGAAAGGCTACTGTTTGTGTATGGTTTGACGCCCTAGATTCCTTAGGTGTGTGATTCGAATTTGTTTGGTTCTTTAGAGACTTTAGGTGGTTTGCTTTGAGATTTTACTTTGTTTGCGTGTGCAGTAGTTAAAAGTTTTTAACTGTGGCTGAATTACCGAGACAGTCCCGTAGACTTCGGGGCCAGTCTCCTGAGATTGTTACCGTGGCCGATTTGTTGAGGAAGTCCCGTAGACTTCGGGGCGAACCTCCTAAAGACGTCCCGGGTCATTACGAAGGTTTGAAAGTCCTTGTAACTCCTAGTGGCAGTAAGGTAGGTTCACCTGAAGAAGGAGAGTCGTCGTTGGTAGTCCATCCAGATTACCAAGGTTTAAAAACAGGTTATAATCCCGAAGCTGTTGCAGTTTCCTAGCTTGCTGGTAGTTTTTCATCTACTAGTGATATAGGCGAAGAACCTGAAATATCTGAACCTGTTACTCCAACTTCTAGTGCTCCTGATTCACCTAGGGTAGAAAGAGTCATCACCGAAAATCTTCCTTCTGGTTTGATAGCTATTGAAGAACTTGCTCCAGAAGAAGAAATAGGCGTCTCTATCCTCGGAGATCAACCTACTATTGATCTAAGGGAGCGTGAATCTATCTTTTACAGTCCTCCTAGAAGTACTACTTGGTATCTTTCGTTAACCAATTCTTTGGACAACTCAGGGTCAAGTTTTTCTCCACCTCGTACTCCTTATCCACCCGAAGGTATTTATACTCCTGTAAATATGTCTGGTCAGTCGTCTGTGTTCACTCAATCTCCTGAATCTTTCTTGTACGGCGGTCCTTCTGTTCCCTCTGGGTATCAGTCACTTTCTGGTACTTTTGCGGGAGCATCTCCTCAACCCATTGAACATGGGTTATTAAGTGGAAACAATGGTAATAAACCATTGGGTGTAGGAGACATTTACATGATGTCAGGTTCAGTTCCCAGTTCTCAACCTCAAGGTGGCCAGTTACCGCCTGGGGGGCAACCTCAAGGTACACAAATTGCGTCTGGGGGGCAACCTCAAGGGCAGTATGTACCCATAGTACAATACATTCCTCAAGGTCAACCCCAGCCTCAATATGTACCCCAAGGTCAACCTCAGTATTAATTTGTACCTCAAGGTCAACCCAGTATCAGTACTTACCTCAAGGGTATCTACCTCAACGTCAGTACTCGAGTCAAGGTTATCAACCACCCCAAGGTCAATCTTATGTTCAAGGTACGAGAAATGTACCTTTCAATTATCAAACCTACCCTCAATCCGGTTATGGATCTCAATATCTTCAACCTGTCATGGGTCAATACCCCGGAATGAATATAGTGTGGGATCCATCGCAAGTTCAACAGGTATTGCAGCCAAGTGTACAGTTGTCATCTCAAGCTGGACAACCCTTAGTTTCTGGTTCACCCCAGCAACCAGTCCAGTCTAATGTTCAAACTTCTGTACCTTCGGTAGTTACTTAGTCGCCCATTGCACCTAGTACTCCATCGCAAACGACTGCTGCAACTACTGCAACATCTGTTCCTTCCACCACACTTACTTCTGGAGTATCGACAGCTCCGGTTTCTACTGTCTCTGCAACTACTCCTCAGACATCTTTACCATTGTCTGGATCCACGATTCAAACTACGGTTCAGATACCTGTAGGACAGCCTGGTTTAAGTACGGTTGTCACTAGTCAACCACAATTCACTTATCAACCGTACCAGGGACAGTACCAATACGGGCCTGCTGTCCAACAGCCAGTTTACCAGTATCAACCGTATCCTGGGTACACTTATCAACAACCTCACCAACCCCAGTACGGTCCGGTTAATCCTGGTTTCCCAGGAGGATACAATATCCCGAATGCGATTCCTATTCCAAGTTATCCTGGATATCCTCCTCCTGGGGCTGGTCTTGTGACCCAGAGTTTTAGGGATCCTAATCGGCAATTACCATTTATCGCAACTTTGGATTTACCAGACTTGTCACGCCTAACGAATGATCTGATCAATTATCTCCCGTTTTGGCCGCCTATGCCGGATAAGTTGCCCAGTGACATTCCCAAGTTCGAGGGTAAGTCTGGAGAGGATCCATCAAATCATGTGATGACTTACCACCTCTGGTGTGCCTCAAATTCCATTTCGGATGATTCGACCCGCTTACGTCTTTTCCAGCGTATGCTCATTGGTCTCGCGGCCAAGTGGTACATTGAGTTACCACGGGCCTCTTTTTATAATTTTAGCCAGTTAGCTACCTCGTTCCTAACTCATTTTCAGTTGCTGGTCAGATATGATAATGGCACGGAGTTACTAACTTCATTAAAACAATCGACGTCCACTTATATTTCCGATCATATACATGAATGGAGACGTCGAAGGCGATTAGTGAAAGTTTTTATCCCGGACCAAATCTTAGCTGAATGGTTTGTCAAATCATTATTACCGAAGATTACTGAAGACGTAGCTAAGGCCGGAGTAGTTACTGAGGAGCAAGTGATTGCTCAAGCGCAGTACCTTGACTTAGTTTACACTCAGTCAGGTACGTTACACGAAAAGATCCCAGATCTTCCAAAGTCAAATCAAATCGCTATTGCTCCTTCGGGATCTCATGCTACTGATGGCATGATTGGTACGGTGAATACTAAAAGCAAGAAGAAGTCTTCAAAGAATTCTTCGCCCATTATAACCCTACCAGACTCCTCGACAGGAGAATCTTCTGCTGAAGTTTACGCTGATATTCACGCTGTAAAGTCATCTACGGCTAAATCAAAAAACGGTGGGAAGAAGAAAGGTAAGAAGAAGAATAAAGCAGACAAGACTCCAAAGGAGAAAACAGCAAAGTCGGAAACCAATGATGAAAAGCGCAAACCTCGATATCCTTGTTTTATTTGTGAAGAGGATCATTTTACAAGAGATTGCCCTCATCGGGCCAAGGTTGTGAAAATCGTCAAGGGTTCCCCAACTCCTGCTGTTTTGAAAGATCCATTTCCAAAGCAGGAGAGTAAGATGATAGGTTCTTCCTCGAGTGCCAGTGAAGAACCCATATTGATGATGTCTCATGTAAGGATTGTGACTCGATCGCAAGATTATGGTAGTAAAAGTCCTGTTGATGGATCGAAAGAAGCAGAATCTTCTCATTCAAATCCATCAACCTCAGCTCCCGGTTCCGATCCACTACAGATCGAGAAACCTAACCCTGACTTAGTAATCAAACCGCCCGCCAAGGGTGTACTTCGAAGGTCTGCTTTCAATCCACATGCGAGAGCAGCCTAGAATTACAACATTGTTGAGGATTTAGCTGTTTCACCCTCAGCAATGTCGGCTTTAGAAGTGCTGCAATCATGCCCAGCACAGCGAAAATTACTTTTGTCGGCTATAGGAGCTGTTGATGTTCAGGACCCGAACCTAATAATCTTTGATCTAGAAAATAGTACACAGCGTTTGCCTCATCAGATGGCTTTCCAGATCCCAGTGATAGTCAAAAACAGGCCTATTCATCGGACTGTAATTGATGAGGGAGCTTCCACGTGTATTATGTCAATACAGTGTTGGAGATCGCTTGGTTCTCCTTCACTAATCAATCCCCGACAATTCTTAAGGCCTTTGATGGCCGTGGGTTCCATCCGTTTGGCATTCTACAGGATTTGCCTATAGGGGTTGAAGGAAAAACCATTAGTCTAGATGTGGAGGTGGTTGATGCCCCTTTAGACTACAACCTTCTCTTGGGTCGGAGTTGGTCTTACGCTATGACAGCGGTCGTTTCATCGGTCTTCAGAGTAATAAAGTTTCCATATAATGGAAAGATCGTAACCATAGACCAGCGGGCTTACTTTTCATCCGACCCAGCCTCTTTAGAGAGTATCCAGCATGTCGGTAAAACGACTATCCCTTACAAGGATGTTGGCGTAGGATTAGTTAAAGATGCCGGTTTACTGGGAACTTTTCCTTTTCCTCCAATCAACGCCATGTCTTCATTTGCATCTATTCATATGATTACTTCAAACAACATTGTTTATGATGATCCTTGGATCGTTCCTTCTGAATCTGAGATAGACTCATTTGGTGATGCAATGCCTTTGAGTCCATATGAAATTGCCTATGAAGCCGTGCAGTCTTTTACCGACCCAAGTTCAACCAAAATCGACCAAATGAATGTGGTCCGTGAGGAATCCTTTTTCGCGTCAACCTCGGAGTTAATAACATTTCCCGAAGTTGTGTCATCTGACGAACAACTTTGTGAAGTCCTGTGTGTAGACGATTTACCATGGGAAGATCTCCATCATAGATCTTCGTTTGTACCTGAGGATGATCATTTTGAAAACTATTTATCATCAATCTTTACGGCTGAATATGTCAAAGAAGCTCAGAGTCCAATGAAACATCCTGATTCAGAGCTGAATTTGGGAAACATTTCTCGCACTATTCCCATTGACATTTCAGTCAAGCCCGGAATTGTTGAGCACATTCATATAGGTGCCTCGTGTTCAGATGACGAAATTCAGACATACAAGGCCCTATTTCAAGAATTCCGCGACGTGTTTGCTTGGTCCTATGAGGAAATGCCAGGAATTGATCCCTCAATTGTTGTCCATGAGATCAAGACTTACCCGGATGCTAAACCCATCCGGCAACGTTTGCGTCAGATTCACCCACGAAAAGCGGATGCAATTAAAGCAGAAGTTGAGAAGCTGTTGAAAGCAGGTTTCATTTATCCGATCCCGTTAACGGATTGGGTATTGAATATTGTTCCGGTTAACAAAAAACAAGGAACAATAAGAATATGTATCGACTATAGGGATATTAATCGTGCTTGTCCCAAGGACAACTATCCAACACCCTATATCGATCAAATAATTGATGATTGTGCCGGCAGTGAAATATTTTCCTTTATGGACGGTTTTTCCGGTTACAACGAAATCAATATTCTACCTGCCGATCAACCAAAAACGGCTTTAATTTGTCCATGGGGGACATTTGCTTATTGCAAATTACCTTTTGAGCTTAAGAATGCCAGAGCCACTTTTCAAAGGGTGATGTCTTATGCATTTCATGACATCAAACACATTGTGCAACCATATCTCGATGATTTGCCCGCTCACTCCTTACATCGAGCTGATCACCTTGTCAATTTACGAGCAATCTTCATGAGGTGTAGGCATTATCGGATTCGGTTGAACCCACACAAATGTGTCTTCTGTATAGAAGTGGGACGATTGCTGGGATTTGTAATTTCAAAAGCCGGCATCCGCGTCAATCCCTCGAAGGTAGAAGCTATCATCAAATTGCCTCCTCCTTCGAGTCTTCGCCAACTCCAAAGTTTGCAGGGGAAAGCAAACTTTTTACGCCGATTCATTCCTAACTACACCGAGATTACCAAGGGTTTTACCCGGTTGTTGAAACAGAACGCTCAATTCTCTTGGGATGAGATAGCTCAGAAATCTTTCGATGCGCTCAAGCACGCGTTAACCCATGCACCGTTGCTACATCCTCCCAACTACAACCAGGATTACTTTTTGTACCTCGCCGCCGCTCATTCCACCATTGGAATGGTCTTAGTACAGGAAGACGAATTCAGAACGGAACATGTGATATATTACCTTAGTCGGACCTTAAATCCAACCGAGCTAAAATACTCACATGTGGAGAAATTGGCCTTGGCAGCCGTTCAAGCTGTCCAACGTTTTCGTCACTACATTCTTCTCCGTAAAACTACAGTCATTTTGGATTGCAACCCTATGATCTACATTTTAACTAAAAAATTGCTAGGGGGCAAGTACTCTAAATGGATCGTTATCCTGCAGGAGTTCGACTTGGAATTTGAAAAGTCAAAGTCTAAGAAATCTTTAGTTTTTGCAGAGTTGATGTGTGATTTCCCGCGTGCTGACACAGAAACAATGGCAGAGGAACCCATTGCGGACGAATCTTTGTTTCTCATCAGCACTTTAGATCCGTGGTATGGGGATATAATCGTCTATCTCGAAACCCAATCCTTTCGGCCAGAAGTTTCAAAGTCGGAATGTTGGAAAATTCGATTCCAGTCCCAACAGTACAAAATTATTGGAGATACTCTTTATCACCATGGGGCGGACTTGGTTTTTCGCCGTTGCTTAACTCACGAGGAAGATGAAAGGGTTTTGAATGACTGTCACTCAGGAGCGTGTGGCGGTCATATGTTTGGGTATGCCACAGCCCAAAAGATATTGTGCACTGGCTACTTCTAGCCGTCCTTGTTTAAAGACTGTATTATTGTGGTTCGGAAATGCCACAACTGTCAAGTGTTTAATCGCAAGATGCGCGCACCACCTGCTCCTCTCCACCCTATAATTTCCGTTGGTCCTTTTGCCAAATGGGGTATCGATTTTATTACATGTAACCCTCACTCGACCGGGGGGCATGCGTATATCATCCTTGCGGTTGCTTATTTTACTAAGTGGGCCGAGGCGATGCCTACATTCGAGGTAGACGGCAAGACAGCTGCAATTTTCATATTCAATTACATTATTGCTAGGTTTGGTGTCCCACAAGCGATAATTACTGACCATGGGTGCCATTTTCGAAACGTTATGATGACAGAACTTACAGGCCAGCTTGGTTTGCGTCACGATAGCTCAACTCCTTATTATCCACAAGCGAATGGCCTGGTTGAGTCCATCAACAAAGTTTTAGTTATCATGATCCGACGAATCATTGGTATTCATCGGTCGAATTGGCACAACATGTTATTTTCCGTGCTTTGGGCGTACCAAACCTCAGTGAAAACATCGACAGGGTTCACTCCTTTCCACCTAGTTTATGGTTTGGAAGCTGTGCTGCCCATTGAATGTGAAATCCAGTCACTTCAAAACTTATAGGCCAGCTTGGTTTGCGTCACGATAGCTCAACTCCTTATTATCCACAAGCGAATGGTCTGGTTGAGTCCATCAACAAAGTTTTAGTTATCATGATCAGACGAATCATTGGTATTCATCGATCGAATTGGCACAACATGTTATTTTCCGCGCTTTGGGTGTACCGAACCTCAGTGAAAACATCAACAGGGTTCACTCCTTTCCAACTAGTTTATGGTTTGGAAGCTGTGCTGCCCATTGAATGTGAAATCCCGTCACTTCAAATGGCTGTCGAATTACTTCTAGCTACTTCCGAAGAGGAGAAGCGTTTATTATACTTAGCTTAATTAGATGAGACTCGACGTGACGCTGCGTTGGCAATCGAGACTCACGCAAAACGTATGAAAGCTCAGTATGATCGAAATGTGACCCCTCGAAATTTTTCAGAAGGAGACCTAGTGCTATTATATGATCAAGCTAACGATAAATTAGGTGTTGGAAAATTCGTTCCTATGTGGCATGGGCCCTACATTGTCAAGCGAAAGATAGCAAAAGGGGCCTATGAGCTGGTAGATTTTGACGGGGACTCTTTGGGTAAACCCAGAAATGGACTTTACCTAAAGAGGTATTATGCTTAAATGATGGGTATGGAGATTTTAGTTAGGTTAGATTTTTCTTTCTAGCTGGTGTGTTTGTTACTATCGACAGTGTGCTTAGCTTAGAGAGTGTGTTTTTCGTCGTTATTCTGGCTTATCTTGGTTTTACTCTTGATATTGCAGATGTTGACGCCTCTCCAAACGTACATTGGATTCGTCGATGGTGCTTGTCGTAGTACACGGAATATCTCTTCCGTAGCTTGGGTTATCTATTCGCCCTCTGATGAGTTAGTTTCTATGCATGGGGTGAGCCTTGGTCAAACAACAAACAACATTGCAGAATACAGTGCAGTGATTGAATTATTGTCTGAATCTATTTCATTTGGGATTCGGAGTTTGATAGTGAGGTTAGATTCTGAACTCGTTGTATTACAACTTAATAGAGTGTATGCCATTAGAAATCCAGTGTTATTAAGGTTATTTTGAGAGTGCGTCTCTTGGAACGTGAATTTGATTACATTGAATATCAGCATATTCCAAGGTCTTTAAATACATTAGCAGATGCAATTGCTTCTCGAATGTTAGACAGACATTTGCGATAATCATACATGTAAATTTAAAAACATTTCATGCACATGTTTTAACAAGATAAGCCGGTAATAATGATATATATAGATAGGAGTGTGTCAAAAAATACATCGTCTTCGATCATAGGTTGAAAAACACCTTATGATCGGCAAAAATGATAAGTACAAAAAACCAAAATGTCACATGTGTCTACAAAAAGCGACCATCCAATCACTGGTGATGCTCTCTATACGACACCACTGCACGGCCACCCTACACAAGAACCTCCTAAAAGGTCCTGGGACTGCGACGACATAGCGCTGAAGCCTGATAGAAATATCGTCTATAGTAGTCTCTGGTATGTCCGTCGTAAGACGCTCTAGGTCTTGTTCCAACTCAGCTAAGGTCTCTGCGGCCCGCGTCCTGTGGGGCCGGTGCTGGTGCAACTGGTACTCTCCTCTCGAAAGGCCGGAGATTGGCGGT